>CAUYUJ010014700.1:92856-199388 GCA_963575745.1 Prorocentrum cordatum
CAAGAGAGGAGGGGCGGATATGGACGGGGACGGGGGGTGTGCATGGGAGGGGGGCGGGGGTGGGGGGGCGCGGATGAAGCTGGGAAGTGGCGGAAGCGCTGTAGCGAGCGCCCCGTGGGATGCGAGTTCGGGGCGGGGCGGCGGGGAAGAGGATGGGGGGTGGGGGCGGGGGGTGGCGATGGGGACTGGGGATGGGGTGTGGGCATTTGGTTGGGCCCAGAAATGGCGATGGGAGATGAGGGCGGGATGTGGGAAGGGAAGGGGGGAAGTGGAGGGCGGGAAAGGCGCTGCGAGGCCCTCGCTCGCCCATTGGCGCGGGGGGCTGCGGGCGGAGCAGATGGGGGGGGAGGCGCGCCCCGTGGAAGCGGCGCTGCGTGAACACAGAAGCGCCATTGAGGATTGCGCGAAATTCAATGTGGCCAGCTGCGAAAAATCCGAGGGCGGGAAGGTAACCTGCGGACAACCGAGGTAGAGCGCAACAAATCGCCGAGGGCGCCTCACCGCGGCGCGGGCGCGGCGGCGGGCAGCGGTGGCCAGGGGGGGGGGGGGGGAAGTTCGAGGCGGGTGTGCGAGGGGGGGGGGGGGGGGGGGGGGTGTAAATTGCGAAAATTCGAATGGTCTGAGTTGTAGATTGCTGCGGGAGACACACTTGCTTTCTGATTCATTTGCATGCGCGAAGAACAACGGCATCTGCATCGACGACGCACCTGGAAAATCGCTCGTGCAATTTTTTTTACAATCTGACCTCCTGAGCAGTGGAGTCCAAAAACTGACGTACAATTGATCGTACAATTGTTTTTACAATTTTCCCACAATAATTGTACAATTTACGATAAAATTGCGCTAAAGGTACGGTTAAATTATGAAAAAATGTAACCCTAATTTGCCTCCGGGAATCGAATACGTTCGGGATTACGAGGCTACATCCCCTTCCCGCGCCCGATTGGCTTTGGATTCCTGTGGCCCGAGCCCACCGTGCACATGTTGCGGCGCGGGCGACGCCGACTGGGGAAACTCGTGGCACAGTTGGGACCTGAGTTAAGATACCACATCAGATTGAAGACCGAGAAGTTATATGTAATGTGCAAACTAGTCGAAAAACAGAGGGTATACAAAACGTAAGTTGCTGGATACTGTGAAACAGAATAGACCATATTAGTACTGGGCATAATAATAACGATATTCGCGTTACTAGAAGTACTGGTCGTAGCAAAAGGAATGGTAGCAAGTCCAGTGGTGCTGTTAAAACAAATCATGCATGTGCACAACTTTCTTCCGTTACGCTAGACTCAGTTTGGCCGAAGCTGTCGCGCAAAAAAAAGAGGCATCGCCAAGGCGCTCCCCAACGCCTGGACAAGCACCACCAGGGCATTCACCCGTGGCGCTAGCTGAAAAATTGCCGAAGCTTCCTCCGTAGAGTTCAAGAAGTATTGCCCAACCGTTCTCGCTTATCGCGAAAACATATACTGATCACGCCATCTTCCGAAACGGTAGAGTAAACGTCAACAGGGCGCCCTTCCTTCGCGCGAGGACAAGCGTTGCTGGAGCGTGCCGCCGCAGTGCTAGAAGCTGCTAGAACCAGCATTGCAATGGCGTTCTCAACAACATTGCCGAAACGTGTTCCCGTTGCGCTAGAATGAGCACTGCCAGAACTTCCCTCCGAAACGCTAGAATCAGCATTGCACAGGCTGCCCCCCCCCCGCAGCGCCAACATAAATGTCGCCACGGCGTTCCCCCGCATCGCCAGAGACAAGAATCGCCAAGGAGTTCCCCCGCGGCATTAGGGAAAGCATTGCCCTTGCGTTCTTCCGCAGCCTAGGCATTGCCAGAGCGCTTTCCCGTCGCGTTAGAAAAATGATTGCAGATGCGTTCGCCCGTGGCCTCGGCAATGCTATTCGCAGCGCTGCGGAACAATATGCGGCAATGCATATGCCAGCGTTGCGGAAGAACGCATTGGCAATCTTTATTCTCGCGCTACGCAGCGACACCCTGGCGATACTTGCCCTAGCGCATTGGAAGAATTCCCCGGGCCTCGGGGGTGCCTGCCGCACTGCTACGGGGGAGCGCGGCGGCAATGATTGCCAGAGCGCAACGGAAGAGCTCTTTGGCACTACTTCTTCTAGCCCTACGGGGCAACGCGTTAGCAATGCGCATGCGAGCGCCACTGAAGAACGCTGCGGCAACACGTGTCATCTAGCTCTACGGAAGAGCGCCACGGCAATGCATGTGCTAGCACTGCGGAAGAACGTTTTGCCAACGCCCACTCTAGCGCCGCAGAAGAACGCTTTGTCGACAGCCATTCTAGCGCTATGGCGGAACGCGCGGGTAACATTCAGCCCCGCGCGCGGCAATGCAAGCTTGGCAATGGTCAGTCTAGCCCGTGCCGTGGAAATCCTTGGCCATACTTCTTCTAGCGCCACGGAAGGGCGCATTGGTAATGCTCGTCCTGGCGGTGCGGCAGAACGCGTTGGCAGTGCTGGTTCTAGCGCTGCGGGAGAGCGCTTTGGGTTGGCTTTCCTCCTGTAGCGCTGCGAACAACCGCGCTGTCAATACTTATGGCAGCGCGATTGGCGAACAAGTTGCCCATGCTTGCCCCAGCGCAAACTAGGAACTCGTTGGCGACATGCATCGTAGCGCTACGGAAGAACGCACCGATAATATGCACCCTAGCGCTACGGAGGAACGGTTTGCCAGTGCTTAGTCCAACGCTACAGAGGAGCGTTTCTCCGATATTTATTTTGCCGATGCGGAGGAACGCTCTCGAGAGACATGTCCTGGCGCAACTGAAGGCCGCTCTGGCAACACCTGCCCCAGCGCTGCGGACGACAGCCCGTGCCAGTTGTTGTCTAGAGCGCGGGAGAACGCTTCGGGAGGGGGGGCTCATTCTAGCGCTGCGGATGAACGCGCTGGCAATGCTTAGTCGAGCGCCGCTGAAGATCGCTCGGGCAACGCCCCCCTCCCCCCAATGATACGCGGGAAAGCCAGGGGGGGCTCATTCCAAAGCGCCGAAAGGATGCTATATAAACTTCACGTGCTGGAAGAACGCCCCTGCAATGATCATTCTCGCGCCGCGGGGGATCACTTCGGATATGCCCGCTACAGCGCCATGAAAGATCGCGTCGGGAATGCTCGCCCTAGCGCCGCGGAAGAACGCCGCTGCATTATTTGTTATAGCGCTACGCCAGAACGATCTGGCCATTCTTCTGCTAGTGCTACAGTTAAACGCATCGGAAATATGCACCCCCGCACTGCCGATGGGCGCACTTGCAGCATTTCTGCTGGCGCAGCGGAAGAACGCGCTGGCAATGATTGCCATGGCGCGACGGCAGAACCTCCAGGTGATGCGATTTCTAGAGCCACGGCATAACGCAGTGGAAAAGTAGATCCTGCGACGCGGGAGGAGCCCTTCAAGATGTTTGCGCCAGCGCTGCTGAAGAACGCACGATCCATCTTGGTTTGGTGATCGGGAAGAACGCTGTGCTAACATTTAGTCCAGCGCCGCGGGGGAAGAAGGGGCGGGGCGCTTTGGTAATTTCTGCTATGACGCAACAGATGGGCGCGCTTGCAATCCTTGCCCTGACGCTACTACGGAAGTCAACTTCGGCTGTGCCTACTCTTGCGCAACGGGCGAGTTCTTCGGCAACATGCATTCTAGCCAGGCGGGAAAGGCGCTCGCGCAGTGCGTGTCCAAGCGCAGCGAGAGGAAGCCCTGGCATTGCGCAGTGTAGCGCCACGGAAGAATGCGCAAGCAGTGTTCTTTGAAGAACGCGGATCACCGCGCTGACAATCCTTATCTGAGCGCAGCGAGAAATGCATTGGCAATGCTTGCGCCAGCGTTGCGGGCGAGCGACGCGGCAATGCGCATCGAAACGTTTCGAAGGAAACGCTGCGCACATGCATGTTCTAGCGCCGCGGAAGAACGCGTCGGTTATACTTATTGGAGCGCAATGGGGGACAGCGTTGGCAGTGCTTGCTCGAACGCTACAGAAGGGCGCTATGGCTATACTTTTGTTGGCGCTACCACGGGGCGCCTTGGCAATGCTTGTTCTAGCGCAGCGGGCGAACACCCTGGCGTTGCTTGTTCTAACGCCACGGAAGAAACCTCTGGCAATGCCCGTTCTCGCGCTACGGAATATCACCCTTGAAATTGCCATTCTAACGCAACGGGGGGACGCTTCGGCAATGTTCAGCCAAGCGCTACGGCAGAACGCGGCGGCAATACTTCCGCCAGCGCTACGGAAGCGAGCTTATGACAATGCAGACGCTAGCGTTACGGATGAACGCCGCTGCAATAGTTTCCCCCGCGCCGCAGCAAGGCGCCTTGGTAATGCTTATCCTGGTGCGGCGGATGAACGCTTTGGCAATGCATTGCCAAGATTCGTGGCCATCCTCCTGGGGCCTATGTGGGTGGCGCTCGCAGGCAGCATTGTGCTACTGGCAAGCATGGCCCGACGCACCGCTGTAAAGACGTGTGTTGCTGCTGGTGTTCGCAGGCGCGCGGTTGCGTTCGTAGGGTCCTTGCTTGTGGCGTTTGCAGACTATTTTGGTTCCCACAGGCATGGCGTCGATCCCGCGGACACTTGGGAACTGTCACGGTCCAGCATACTGTAGTGCATGCGTATGCGTATGTTGCTGTTCTTGTTCTCAGGCGCGTTTTAGTGCTCGCGCGCACGTTGTGGTGGTCGCAGATTTGTCGCGGTGCCCGCAAGCACATGGTGGCGCTGATGGGTGGCCATTGTGGTATTGGCCAGGTTTGACATAGCGTTGTACATACATGTGATATTGGCGTTCGCGTGTTCAGCGCGGTGCTCGCAAACGCGCCTCGCTGTTAGCAGGCTGTTGCAGTGTTCACAGGCGTTGTGCTGGCCTCATCTTATCCAGCTGCCTGCGGCAAGTCCCGACACCGTGCCAGTCCAGCATGCTCGGCGGCGTTCGCTCGAGGGGGCACGGGGGGCCCGCACTCGCGAGGGATGAGCAACATGGAAACGATGATGATGACGACGACGACGGCGATGATGGTGATGGTGATGGTGATGGTGATGGTGATGGTGATGGTGATGGTGATGGTGATGGTGATGATGGTGGTGATGGTGGTGATGGTGGTGATGGTGGTGATGATGGTGATGATGGTGGTGATGCTGATCGCTGGGATTGCGCGGGGGGGCCTCTTGGGTGCCTGTTGGAGGCAGTGTTGATGCCTCTTGGCGGCCGCCTGGGTGCCTCTTGAGGGCCTCTTGGGGGGCCTTTTGGGGTGCCTCTTGGGGCTTCTTGGAGGCCTCTTGGGGCCTTCTGGTTGCCTCTTCGGGCGCAGTGACTCTTGGAGGCCCCTCGGTGCCCAGAATAAAATAATCAGAGGCGGGATCCCAGACACGGGGTCTGGAATGAGGGCCCGCTCTTTTGGTCAACGCGGTCATCGGGCACGAACGGTGCAACGCGAAACTCTGGTCCAACTTGCATGCTGCCCCGCACACCTACAGCAGGCAGGAGACTCTCAACCAGAAAACGTGGCGCAAATATTGACATCTATCAGTGATCTGAATGGTTACCGCGGAACTCTCAAACAGAGGTCCATTGCGCCACTTTTGCCATATATCAATGACCTGAATGGTTGCCGCACACATCTCAATCATCATCCAATGGAATGTCATCATCGTTATGCTCCTCCATGGCACCGATCTCACGGTAGGCACGCTCCTCCCTGACCTTGTCATCCGGGAGCGCGTTGTCAGCGAGGTGGCGGAAGTTCGTGACCGCTGTCCTGAGCGTTTTCACCCGCATGCGGAGGGCTTTGGACGTTGCACGCCCGATCAACAGCAACTTGATGAGACGGCGGAACCGCTTCCTCACGTACCGAGGGTTGCCAATGGGCACGCTCTGGAAGATGCCACGAACCATCGCGTTGCCAAGAAACCAAACCACAAGCACACTCACAGCCAAACAGCTATGGCCAGCCACATCGGCAAGAAGCATGAACTGGAGGTTGGATGATGATGATGATGGCGACGATGATGGTGATGGTGATGGTGATGGTGATGGTGATGGTGATGGTGATGGTGGTGATGGTGATGATGGTGGTGATGGTGGTGATGGTGGTGATGATGGTGATGATGCTGATCGTTGGGATAGCGTGAGAGGCCTCTTGGGTGCCGATTGGAGGCAGCGTTGATGCATCTTGGCGACTGTCTGGGTGCCTCTTGGGGGCCTCGTGGGGGCCTCTTGGGGTGCCGCTTGGGGCTTCCTGGAGGCCTCCTGGGGCCTTCTGGTGGCCTCTTCGGGCGTAGTGACTCTTGGAGGCCCCTCGGGGCCCAGAATATAATTGGGAGATTGAGGGGGCAGGGGTACGGAAGATAATTTGAGGATTGAGGGTGACACTTCTGCGTTCCGTCGCGCGCAGACCACCGCGGCCGCTCAGTTGGAACGATGGCGCGAGCTGGCACAAGCATCTGGAGGGCCCGACTCCCTCCCTCCAATTGCCGCCGAGAGTTGAGGGGGGAGTGAGAGAGAGAGATATAGTAAAGAGAAGATGGGGACCCAAGAAGGAGGGCGAGCAGGGGGGGGGGGCATGCGTGAGGATTTGGATAAGGATGGGGAGACGTCGAAACACTGGGGAGAAATAGTAAGAAGGGAGCGGACGTGGCGATACAATGATGATGATGATGATGATGATGGTGGTGAGGATGGCGATGATGGCTCTCAGTGCTCTACTCAGGCTCTGGGCCCTCGCCGTCACGCCTTGGTCGCTCTTTCTCTAAGAGGGCCTGCACCCCTGGCAGCAGTTCTAACGCGCGGCGCGCCTCTGCGCGCTCCTGTAAGGTGGGAACGCAAGCATGCTTGTGAAGGTCCCTTGTCGGGAAATCTGGGCATCGACACTTTGCGAGCCATGCTGCAATGAAACCCAGAGGTCTGCCCTGGGCACGTCTTCTCCCTGGTCTCGCAGTCCGCGTGACCTGGCATCTGCCGTGATCTTCTCTGTTGTTGCAATAACCATAGAAGCCTTCTGATGAAGCATAATAGACAATGGAACCTCCAGGTACGTACACAGTTGGATTGTCCATGTTGCGAGATCCAGCAGGGCCCCTATCAGGGCCTAAACCATCAGGGTCGCCAGGGCCTCCTCCGCCGCCGCCATGCTGGTCATCCTGCGGGGGGCCATCCTGCGGGGGATCCTGCAGCGGTGGCGGCGACGGTGGCGGCGGCGGCGCTGGCGGCGGCGGCGGCGGTTCGCCGCCGCCCCCCAGCGCCAACTCCTCAGGATCCCCGTCGTCGCTGGTGGGGCTGCTGGACGTGCTTTCCGCCAACGGCGGCGCGCCGCCGTGGTCGTGGTCGGACTCGGGCTCGTGGTCTGACTCGGGGGCAGCGGCTGGCACAGGACCAGGCTCGTCTTCCTCAGAGGGCTCCGAGCCTTCGTCGTGGCCGTTCCCCCACGAGGCTCTCTTGGAACCGTCGCCCTTCCGCGGTGGCCAAATTGTCCGCAGAAGTACACCGTCCATGGGCACCACTGTCACGCAATTGGGTGTGACAGAGACAACTGGGCGCATGTCGGGTTTCAACATGAAATACGATACTTGCCATTTGAAAGAGCGGTCCACCCTGGACATCGCCTGGACGTCGTTCTGGAACTCCGCCTGAGCTCGCAATGTAAGTTCCTGACCAGGCGCAACCACGCCTTCAGCATCAAAATCCAAGCATGGCCCGTCCATAATATGAAACATGGCTTTGTGGGGCGAGAGCTGCTGTTTCGCAATGTGGCACCACCAATGCCGCACAACCTTCGGCTCACAATCCATTGGGTCATCGATCAACGGCGTGGCAACGAAAACAGCGAATACTTTAGCGTCCATAACCAGTTGTCGGGCGATAGGATGCAATGCTGGACTGAACTCCATCCTCCAAGCATTCTTGCGATAATTTTCCCTCATGTTCCACGAATCCAAGCCATCACCGCGACAGAGGCACACACCATAAGTACAGCATGGAGGTTTTTTGTTTCGATCTGGGAGGGGTTCCTCGTCAGCACCACGTTGCACCACTTCGTGGATCGAAGCCCAGTCGCGCAAGATGACCTCGTGGACGCCCCTGCCAATTTTCGAGTGGGGGCTGAGTGCCACGAGACGCTTCGCCTTCTCGAGCAAGTCAATAGAACTAAAATCCCAATGCGTGAAAATTTCTGAGAGAGCTGGCGTTGGCAGCACGTCGTCCACGGGCACGCCCATGTCTGCGAAGCCAGGGATCCGCGAGGCAACGACATCACGCTGGCTGGACATGTATTCCTCCAACCGTTTGGTGCGTGCCTTGTTCGCTGACCTCTCACTCTTTGCGGCATCTCTGATAGTCGACAGCACATCTTTGACTTCAGCCCACGAAGATGCTACCAGCTCAGACCCTGCAGCACAACGCACAAGTTGTCCGCTGTTGCTTGCGTCAGCGTTGCTGTCGAGGATGGCTGCCACTCTAGCTCGAGCAGCCTCTCGCCCCATAGCGCGCTGCCTCTCTCTCTTTCTGCGCCCAAACGGGTTGGACACGCCGTGGAGGCGACGCCGAGCGGTGGCGTCGTTCCCCTTCTCCTTGAGTTTTGCAAGCCTCTCAGGGTCCTCAACTCGAATGCGCCTAAGCTCAGCATGCGCTTCCTCCATGGTGTGTCCAGCAGAGAGCTGCTCGCTGAAGAATGCCCTCTGAACACCGCCAACGCCAGTCCTGCGCACCTTAGCCTTCGGTGGTGGTGGTCCAAGGTCACTGTCGGGAGGATGCTGAACTGGTTGCTTGCGCTGGCCGCCAGGTCGAGTGACCTTCAAGCGCCTCCGGAATCCCTGGATCAGGCGGCATGCGCTGATCAATTCATGTCGTGGAGCGTGCGTCTGCACGGATAAGCCATGCAGCCAGCGGCGAAGCGAGGCGTGAGTAGCTTCAATAGGCGCTTGATCACACAGCGCAAGGAGCATAACGCACAAAAACTCAACTGACGCGTCATGCGAAGTAAGGTTGTCGCCATACCTTTCCAAGAAGTCTGCACTCCAGGAATCCTTCATCCCGCTGCAGTCGGATCGAACCTGTCTAGCGTCAGAAGCAAAAAAACATGATTTGTGACGGATGGGGAGGAGGGGGAATGTTGAGGTGGAGGAGAAGGAAGAGGAGGAGGTTGCGGGGGCCATGGAGGGGGAGGGGTACGTACGAATTGCGAACACAACGCGATATACAAACATTCACACCCGTACAATTGTGAGTCAACTTGCTGCCTTCTCCTCCCGCCTCTCCCCTCCCCCTCCCCTCCCTCGTCCCCCAACTCCCCTCCTCTCTCCCCCGCCCCTCCGTTGTTTGTGTGCTACAGGCTACAGCAGTTCCGCAATCCCTCGGACCTCATCGGCCAAAGACAGGTCATCGAACAGCCTGCCCATCTTGTACGGGTAGCCACGGTGGTGGTCAATCAGGTAGTGCTGCATCTCTGCAGCGGCACGTGAAACAAGCGTGAAACAAAGATGTTGAACGTCTGCTCGCCGATATCCAGCTGGGACGGCTTCCCACTCCGCATCGGCGAAGAACAAATTCGAAAGTGATTGGATGCAGCAACCCTCGTGCTTATTATGAGCTGCAAGGAGCATGCGGTAGTCTCGCTGGCGAAGGTCCCCGAAGCCAACCGACTGGGATTCGTCGAAATGCTTCTCTTGTTGCACGCGCTCCCACGCGGACCCCGACACCGTCAACAGCTCCTTCATCCATACTCGAAGCGGCTCCATCGTGACCCGCAGCGCGACGACCAAAGCATGAGGCGATTCGTACAGCATCCATCTCGCAGCGGTCTCCCTCTGATGGTTGTTCTCCTTTTCGTAGTTCTTAGCAGCATCAGTCGCGCCTTCCTG
This sequence comes from Prorocentrum cordatum, assembly GCA_963575745.1. Classification (NCBI taxonomy): domain Eukaryota; class Dinophyceae; order Prorocentrales; family Prorocentraceae; genus Prorocentrum; species Prorocentrum cordatum. The sequence continues at coordinate 102,711 of CAUYUJ010014700.1, forward strand.
AAGCCCATCGCCTCCATCAGCTGGCGGACCTTCTGGACCGACGCCGCCTGCGACAGGGTGGGTGTCCAAGAGGGGTGGGAGTTCGACCGCGGCTCGGCCAGGCACGGGCAGCAAGGACTTTGGCACAGCACCTTTGTTCAAGATGACCACAAATTTCGTGAAAGCGACCGTCCCCAGACCATGAATGCCATCCAAGAGACCAAGTGCATCGAGAGTCAAGTCAGAGCCCGTCCACCTGGATCTCGGAAATATTTTGGGTGAAGCCCCGCATACAGCTTTCACGAAGTATGAAAGAAACCAATGTCGCACTGCCTTCTCCTCCCTCGGCGAGCTCATGGTCCAGCGTTCGACGGTCTCAGTATTCTCCCAGTTGCCATTTGCAAAGGAAGATATGACTGCCCTGCGCCCGACGTTGCGCTTGCCGCGACAGAAACACTGAAGAACTGCGCGTCGGTGCACACTATTCCAAGACGGAGGGGCACCATTAATAATGCGGAGTCGCTCGTCAATGGTGTCTCGGAGGACCTGCCGAAATATTCTCATCGCCCCAGGCTGGTTAAGAGCAAGACTCCAGTTGACGATGGCAGAGATATCGGCCTCGAGTAGTTTACCGACGTTCTTATGTGCATTTGCCCACCTATGCGCATGGCATGTGGTGTGGAGCGAAGGGTACCCATTAAAGATAGCAATGCACTCTTCAGCCTTCCTGACGGCAGAATCTCCATCAGTGCAAGATAAACGGATTTTCTTCAAAAACATATCCTCGCATGGGCCCAGATTTGGCTCCGTTCGTTTGAGGGCCTCCACGTAGTCCTCCGCCGCTGTCGAAGCCAAGGCCTGCACTGGAGCGAAAACGTCGAAACTGACCAGCACGTACTCTCCAGATCCCAACTTGAACAACGCAGAGATTCGCCACTCGGACTGGAGCAACTTTGCAGGCACCGCATCGTACGACTCCATCTTCAAAAACTCCACAATGAACTTGGGAATCTCAAGCTTAGACGCACGCTTGTCAACCAAGACTGCAGAAGAAGATGACGTGTTGTTGTCTTTCACGTTGATCTTCATCGGGGTCTCGTCGTACCGAACTTGTTTCACGAGCATCAAGGGTTGGCCTCCATCTTTGACCACAGCTGCTACCATCCTCTCCATCAGCTCCTCGTGCATGTACTTCTGCATGGCGAGCCCAGCGGCAGCGAGCTGTATGCGACGAAGGGACGGGATACCTCTATGCGTGCCCATCTTGCTGGCCATCGCCGCTGAACTCATAACAAATGGTTCCCCATAGAACATCTGATCTGCCTGACGCAGAACTGTTCCAACCACATTGTTTGAAGTGCTAGCCGCAAGAACTCCGAGGCCGACCTGATGCGGCAGATAATCGACTGGCGCTGCAGGGAGGAGAGCGGCTCCACTGCCACCGAGATCCCCGTCTGCAAGGACAAGTTGGCCGCCACCTTCGGGGATCGCACCATTTGCACCTGTGCTGACGTCGAGTTCTCCATCGGACTCTGGCTCTGGCGTTCGATGCCCAATAACACCATTAACTTCGAACAGGCCTCCTTCAAGGAGGTCTGCATCGCCAGGTACTCCAGAAAACGCTGCATCGCTGTCGATCTCATTCGGGTCATCATCGTCGACCGCTGCTCGACTGCCCCAAGACCGTCGCGCCTTGGACATCTCCGAGGAAGCCCATGACGCGCGTTGGTGATGTGTAGCTGCTGCTCCTGCGCTGGCCCACGAAAGTCGTCGAGCGTCCAAGTCGGAGCCCGCTGCATCATGGTTGTCGTGGCCCCATGTTTTCCTCATCCACGAAGCACTCTCACAGTACTGACCCACAAAGAAGGATTGGCAATCCACGCGCAGCGCTGCCACGGCAGCTATCTCAACCCACAAGACGAGAAAACGCATGGACGTACTGAAACATGGAGGCACCGAAGTGCAATATGTAGAGGCGTCAAAGCGCATATGGAAGAATCGAAACTGATAAGGGCCGAAAGGCCAGTGGCGCGAAGCCCGGTTCGACCCCAAATGGTTACGGGCGACGCGGGGGTAAGGGCGCAGGTGACACCGCGTGCGAAAAAACCCACGGGGACAAACAAATGGGGGTGCGGGGCTACAGCTGACGACGGCTACTACTACAACAAACACTTCGGGGGTCGAATCCATCGGAACTGATATGGCGTCACCCTCGGAACGGCCTACAGCCGAGAATGTGGGCATTCAGCCCACCCAATCGGTTGCGTAGGTTTCATAACTGGCACCTGCCAACCGCGGCCCCCCGCAACGCACGAGGGAAGGAGCGAAAGCCAGCGAGCGGCAAGCCAGCACAGCACCACGCGAAGCGAGGAGCCAGCGAGGAGCGAGGAGAGAGAAGGAAGGAAAGGGAGGAGCCCGCAGGCAGCAGCACGGCAGCAGCAGGGGGCGCGTGACATGCTCAATGGTCTTGCCTGCTTCTACTAACTGCACGTGTCCTACGTATCTACTGTGCATATAATGTTGGAGCCCTGGGGCAAACCTGACCCTCCCCTCCCCCGCCCCTGCACCTTCCCCGTGCCCCGATGTCTGGTTACGCGCTGAGGTTCTGGACGCGCCATGCAAATTATCCCACCCAGGCCCCCCTCCGCCCCCCTACGCACCCGCCCCCGCCGCCCCCCGTCCCCCACCTACCACCCCCCCAACCCACCAACCCACCATCACCGCGCTCGCGCGCACGCCAGGTCACCACCACCACCACCTCGCCCTTCTCTCCTTATGACCGCTACCCCACTTGCATTACAAGTAACCCACGCCCCACACCGCGCACCAAGAGTTTTTCAATTCGAAGGCAAGGCCCGCGCAGAGCCAGACCGTTTTTATGCTCGAGGCGCGCGCTGGTCCTTGTCGGCGAAGGCTTAAGCTGATCTGCGTAATCTGGGAAACTTTGCGATGCACAAATGTCCAAACGAAATTGTATAGGGCGTGAAAAAAAAGCCTCAGGGCGGCCGCGAGGGCGCCACGATGGTCGAAATAGTATGCATGGCATTGCCCCAGAAGGAGCAGATAATGCGTGTACAAAGGTTGCACAAGACGGCGCGCAGAGTCTCCAGGCCGTCGGCTGCAGCTCTAGATGCTCAGCGATGCCCCCAGAGTGCGCGGGGGTTGCTCGAGACCCCGCGCATGGAACCTCCAAGAGGCATCGGCGGCCAATGGGAAACGCGCGAGGGTACAACTGTGCATCCCAGGCGACTTGGATGGGCGGCAACTCTGCAGTGGCAGCGCATGCCCTCTACGAATGCAACGATGGCAATGTACTATAGGGCTGTGTGCTCATAGGAAAACGGCGATGACCATGATGGGCTTCGTCGATGTCGGCATCGGCACAGCTTGCGCGGGTATGCAGGCTTACGTGCAGCGCGCAAATGTGGTTTGTATTGCTTTGTTGTTGAAAAGTGCCCCATGGCGTGTACGTCATGTGTTGGAGGCCGCCGCTCGGCGGCATTCCGACACGCCACGACGTGCTGGATGCGCGCGCAGGACACTTTGCCGAGTTGAGCGAGCTTGCAATGCCAGACACGGGGTTGCTGGGAGGTGACCGCGCCCCCTTTTCCATGAGCTTCCAGCGTTGGGCCACGCAGATCCTGCGCGGACGCACAGCACAAGCCTTGCGGAGGTATCCACGGGAAGTGGGCCCCTTACTAATCACACAAAGATGTTTGAGTTGTGTCCTGTGTCGGCCACATGCTGCGAGTGTGCTTGGCACGTGCATGGGTTAGCGTTGGCGTTCTTGTGGGCTAGTTGTCGCGCGCAGCGTGCCGTCGACCTGGCTGGGCTGTCGACACAGCGCGCTCAACCCAACAGTTCCCAGTTTCGTCGACCAATTTGTTGTCAACGCGCAGCGCGAAACGTTGCTGGCCACAGTCGCAAGCATCTGGCGGCTGCATTTCCAAATCGCGCCGAACTCTGGCAAACTCCGCATCATAAGACGCGCCACTTGTTACAAATTGCGGCATGGTTTCTACGCGGCGCGTCGTCATGTCGCGACGCACGACCGCGCGCAAACAGTAATGCAAAAGCGCGGCTGCGTCAGGGTTTTAATGATAAGTGCGGCAGGGGTAGAGGCGTGAACCACTATTTCGAGACAGGCGGGACTACGATTCCACGTAGGTGTAATCTGCACGTCGCGGATGTTCTGTTTTCGCCATGCACGTTCGACGCTGCGATCTCGCGTCGCGGGCACGCAACCCTTTTCGACTGAATGCATCTGCCCTACTGCGCTTGCGGGTCCACAGAACATCTGCGCTCCCCCGCGACACAGCATCCCAAGCCCATGGATTGCTAGCCGAACGCGCTGCAGGAGCCAAGCCCACCCCCACATGCTGGTGGCGGTTCCGAGGGCTGAGGCTTACTTGCTGTTGTGATTCTTGAAATGGCGTCGGTAATTTTTATACAATTTGACATTTGAGCGCCGTCGCATTTTTTCCATGTTCATTTCACACTTATTTCATAATTCCAGGGTTTTAACATAAACCCTCTCTGTGTGGGGCGCGTTGCATCACAACCTCAAGGGGCCCTCGCCGGGCCCCGGGGCCGTCGGAAGACGACACGGGACGAAAAAACAGCCCTGGGGAAAGGGTCGAGGCTTCTGGGGGCCCCGCGTTTAAAAAAGTCCAGACGTCGCATGTCTGGGGGGGAGCGGTTTCCTTTCGAAGGGTTCCCCCTCCAGGGGGGTCCCCACTCATCCTCCTCCACCTCCTCCTCCTCCTCCTCCTCATCCTCCTGCTCCCCGGCCTCCTCCAACTCACCATATCGCTGAGAAGGGCTCAGCGGTGAGCAAGGAGGGCAACAAAACCACGCACACCAGACCAAACGGGCAGCCCGCAAAGAAATGCACAAGTATGCATAGTGCAAATAGTGAGTGCGCTGCGCACGCACGTGATTCAAGGCTAGTTCACCGACGACCGTGACTTGCTGATCCTCCCCGCTTTTGGCCACATGATACGTGTCCTGGCTCACCAAAGCCCCTTGACGGCCTGCCCGTGACCTCATGATACAGCCGCGGCAATCCAACTCTTCCTCCTCCTCCTTTTCCTCCTCCACCTCCTCTTCCTCCTCCTCCTCCTCTTCCTCCTCCTTCTCCTCCTCTTATTCCTCATACATTTGTTTTGATCGTAATTCGCCGGCCCAACGGGCCAGGGCGTGCTAAGATCTCCGGTAACTGGTTAACAGTATTAACAGTATTTCTAGTTCGCGCGCGCGGGGCGGCCCCTGGGGGCCCCCCGGCGAAAAGTACCCCGACCAACGCCCGACCGCCGCCCGACCGCCGCCCGACCGCCGCCCGACCAAGTCTACTCAGAGATGGTTTTCCTTCTGGGTGCGGCCTCTCAGGCTCCCCAGAGCGCGCTCAGAGTGCCCCAAGAGGCCCCCAAGACTGCCCAAGAGGCCCCCGAGACGCCCAAAGAGCGCTCGAAGACGCCGAAGATGACCCCAAGACGGCCCAAAAGGCCCCCAAGACAGCCCAAGAGGCCTCCAAGACGCCCCAAGAGCCTTCCAAGAGGCCTCCGAAGAGAGCCCCAAGAGGCCAAAATCGTTGATTTTCATTTGTTTTTTCGATGTTTTTTGTGTTCTGGCTTTTTCGGCTTCCGGACGCTCCAAGACGGCCCAAGAGGCCCCCAAGACCGCTCCAAGACGGCCCACGAGGCTCCCAAGACGGCCCCGGAACGGCCCAGGAGGGCCCCCAAGACGGCCCAAGTGCCGCCCAAGACGGACCAAGAGGCCCCAAGACGGGCCCAAGAGGGGCTCAAGAGGGGAACCGAGAACTGAAAAATCGAGCCCTCCGCCCCAGAAGGCGCCCAGGAGGCCCCAAAAAGGCCCCAAGAGGCCCCCAAGAGGCCCCCAAGACGCCCCAAGAGGCGCCCAAGAGGCCCAAAAGAGGCCCCAAGAGGCCCCAAAACGGCCCCCAAGAGGCCCCAAAACTCGGCTAGCCCACACCGGTGCGACAATATGGGCCGGCGGAATGAGCGAAGCGATAATAATAATATACAATCAGTGTTGTAGTATGATTGTATTATTAGTGTTCGCCTGCTTCGCCTTATTGTTCTTATTACTCATATTACTCTTGTGATGCTAGTTCTTAGTATTACGATGGATGTGATCATTCCCATGGTTGGTAGTATCGTTATGAGTACGAATAGGGATCGCATTAGTTTGTTAGAAGTACGATGCATATAATTTGTAATAGTAACGTTCGTTTTAATAGCACTGGTAATGTTATCATGTAGTATACGTGATTGCTGTACCCCTTGCTTCTTAGCATTCTTATCCGCATGACAAGTATTAGTCGTACTCTTCTTTTTCGTCGTATGAGTCTTCCGAGTGTGGCTGTTAGTCCTTTCTTATTAGCAGCATTCGTAATATACGCTTATTCGTACTGCCACTGCTGACACAAGTAGATTTAGCAGTGTTAGTATCATGTTTCGTAGTCTTTTTCCTCTTACGGTTATGATTAGCACAGCTATTGCTATTCTTAATTTCCGTATTCATATGCTTCGTAGTGATTCTTTTTACGCGTGTGATTACCATCATGTTTCTGCACACCCACATTTCCCTGGTGATCCAACTTCGTTTCCTGCGCGCGTTTGCCGATCGTGGGCGCTTTCGACCCCGTCGCGAGGGCGATGCCTCAAGGACGTGGCCCGGCGGCGCGGCTGGCGGCCCGGCGCACCTCACGCCGAACCGCTGCCAAGGTTCGTCCTCTTTGAGATGCAGGCTGGCGGCAACGCCAGCCATCGCACGTCCGCGGCCCATGCGCGCCCACGCCCGTCGCGAGGCCGCTGCCTCGAGGACGTTGCCCGGCGGCAAGGCCGGAAGCCCCGCGCGTTCTCATGTCTCTCCAGCCACCACGTTTCGTTTTCTTATGGGCGCTGACTGGCGGCACTGCTGGCTTTCGCGCGTCCAGTCTCTACGCGCTTACCCCTGTCGTGAGGCAACTGCCTCAAGGACACAGCACGGCGGCGAAGCCGGCGGTCCTCCGCGCCCTTGCGCGGCTCGCGTAACCACGGCTCGTCTCCTCTTGCATGCTGTCTGGCGGCGCTGCCGGTTTCGTGCATCCGCAGATTCTGCACGCACACTCCCGTCGCGAGACAGCCACCTCGCGGACGCAGCCCGGCGGCAAGGCCAGCAGTCCTGCACGCATGCATTGGCCTTGGATTCACTCCTTCAGGAGCCGCCTGGCGGCGACCCCAGCTTGCGCGCATCCGTCGATTCTGCGCGCCTGACCCCGTCGCGAGGCAGTTCGCCTCAAGGACGCAGCCCGGCGGGAAAGCCCGCTGCCCTGCACATTCTCACGTCGAGCCGCTACCAAGGTCCGTCCCCTTTTGGGCGCTGTCTGGAGGCAGCGCCGACCATCGTGCATCCGCAGATTCTGCGATTTTGCCATCGTCGCGAGGCAGTCGCCTTCAGGGCACAGCCAGGCGGCAGGGCTGGCCGTTCTGCACGCCCAAAACTCCGCGGTTCTCCCACTTCGCTTCCTGTGGGGTCGCCCTGGCGGCAGTGTCTGTTTGCGAGCATTCGCCGCTTCTGCGCGCTTACCACCGCCGCGAGGCTGTTGTTTTAAGAACGTTCCCCAGCGGCAAGGCCGGCGGTCCCGCGCGCCCTCGCGTCGAAGCGCTACCGAGGTTCGCCCCCTTTGGAGCGCCATTGCCAGCCAGCGCGCGCCCGCAGATCATGCGCGCCTACCCCCGTCGCGAGGCTGTTGCCGAAGGACGCAGCTCGGCAGCAAGGCTGGCGGTCCTGCAGACTCCCACGTCGCACGGAAGACTGTGAATCAAAGCTATCTCTTTTTGGATACTGGGTGGCGGAAGTACCAAATGTCGCGCATCCGCAGATTATGCTCGCTCGCCCCAGTTGCGAGACAGTTTGCCTCACTGACACAACCCGGCGGAAAGGCCAGCGGCCGTGCACATTCTCATGCCGAGCCGCTACCAGGTTCGTCTCCTTTGGGGCGCAGGCTGGCGGCAATGCCAGATTTCGTGCACCCACAGATGATGCACGCCCACCCCCGTCGCGAGGCTGTTGCCTCAATCAAACAGCCCGACGGCAAGGCCAGCGGTCCTGCACACCTTCACGTAGAGGACTCTGGTCTACCTCGACCCTGAGGCCCTCAAAAAGAGGAAACATAACTCCATCGATCAAATCCGAAGACACTTTCAATCGACACGTCGGAAGTTCTGGCCTCCAGGACACAGCCCAGCAGCAATGCCGGCGGTCCTGCACGTTGATCCTTCTTTACGCGCTACGTGCCTCCAAGACACGGCCCAGCGACAATGCTGGCAGCGCCGTTCGCATCCTGACACGTCGGAAGGTCCGACCTCCAGGACACAGCCCGGCGGAAATGCCGACGGTCCTGCACACCTTTCTGCACGAGGCATGCGCGCATAGGCCGGCGACAACGCCGGGGGGGTTGTTTCCACTGGACATGTTGGTGATTCCGCCCTGCTGGACGCTGAGCTGGCGGGCCTACGCGCCTGGTCGGAGGTATGGGCCTCCAGGACACAGCCCCGCGGCAGTGCCCACACTCGTGCGCACCTGCCCCCTACGAGGCAAGTCGGGGCGCAGCCCAGCAACGACGCGGGAGCTTCTGCCCTGCAGGACACAGTCCAGCGGCAATGCCGGCGGTCCTGCTCACCTTTCCGGGCCTGGCCGGCCCTCGGCGACCTTCGGCCCCAAAGCGGCCTTCTGAGGTCACCGGCCGCCCAGGACCGCCCGCGTGGCCCCGAGCCTGCACTGGTGGGGAACGCGCTGCGGCCACTCTCGCGCGCAAGAGGGCGGGGCGAAGCATCCTGTGGAACAGGTCCCTTGTCACCCCACAGCGGAGGCATCGGCGGCAGTGGAAGGGGTCCGCCCCGTCCATCATGAGGGGGGGTCGACCCAGCCTGCCTGGGAGCTGCCTACCCGTGTCACCCATGCGGTGGCGATCCGACCTGCGATGGCGCAGGTCCCCGCTTGTGATACCTGAGGTGGCGTCCTGGCCTGCTGCAGAGCTGGTCCCCATGCTGCCCTGATGCGACCCCCATCACCGCCAGGATGGCGATCCTCCCTGCGGTGTAGCAGGCGCACGTGCACCAACTAGGGTAGCAAGCCGTCCTGCCTTGTGGCACCCAGTGAACTGTCCTGGGCACCCATACAAGGTAAGAGAGAGCCAGCGTCTGACGCTACTCTGGGGAATGCCAGCCCATCTGATCAGGTGGTGAGACACGCTTCATGACTGATCATTTGTACGGTAGGAGGCGAAAGGGGCTATCGTGAAGCACCCTCCGCCAAACCAAATGTATCGAACAGAGGTGGTTGTTTCGGAGTATAGTGACCACGCATACCATCCACCAAACCAAGTGCCAACAACAGTCCCAGCACAGGCTCTGGGACCAGAAGGATGTCATCCAAACCTTCACGAGCACCTTCACAGGATTACGCCTACCCTCAAGGGCATTAACACTACACTGCGATCATCCTCATCCCTCCACCTCCTCGTCCTCCTCCTCCTCCTCCTCGTCCACCTCCTCCTCCTGCTCTTCCTCATCCTCCTCCTCGTCCTCCTCCTCCTCGTCCTCCCCCTCCTCCTCCTCCACCTGCTCCTCCTCCTCCTCCTCCTCATCATCATCGCCACCACTATCATCATCATCATCATCATCATCATCATCATCATCATCATCATCATCATCATCATCATCATCATCATCATCATCATCATCATCATCATCATCAGCAGCAGCAGCAGTAGCATCAGCATCAGCATCAGCATCAGCATCAGCATCATCATCATCATCATCATCATCATCATCATCATCATCATCATCATCGTCATCAACATCATCAGCAGCATCAGCATCATCTTATTCGTCATCATCATCAGCATCATCAGCATCATCATCCTCGTCATCATCAGCATCATCATCATAATCCTCATCAGGATCATTATCAGAAGCATCATCAGAGGCACCGTCTTCATCATCATCATCATCATCATCAGCAGCAGCAGCAGCAGCATCGTAATCATCAGAAGCATCATAATCATCATCATCATCATCAGCAGCAGCATCAGCATCATCATCATCATCATCATCATCATAACAAGCATCATCAGCAGCAGCATCATCAGGATCATCTTGATTATCATAATCACCACCATCACCATCATCAGCAGCATCAGAATCAAAAACATAATCAGGATCATCTCGATCATCATAATCACCACCACCACCACCGTCATCATCATCAGCATCATCATCATCATCATCATCAGCATCATCATCATCGTCCTAACAAGCATCACCATCAGCAGCATCACCATCAGGATCATCTCGATCATCAGATTCACCACCACCACCACCATCATCATCAGCAGCAGCAGCCGCATCATCAGCAGCAGCAGCCGCAGCAGCATTAGCATCATCATCAGCATCATCAACACCCCCATCATGATCACCACCGCCACAATCATCATCAACAACATCAACATCATCATCATCGTCATCATCACCATCATCTTCATCATCATCAGCATCAACATCATTACCGTCATCATTAGCATCACCATCAGCATCCCCAATAGCATAATCATCATCATCATCAGCAGCATCCAAATCAGCATTATGTTAGCCACGTCCAGCAACAACATCATCAACAGCAGCAGCATTATCATCAGCATCATCATGGTCGACATCATCACCACCACCATCATCATCACCCGCATCAGCATCATCATCATCATCATCATCATCATCATAAGCATCATAATCAGTATCAGCACCAGTATCTTCATCATCAGCAGCATCATCGTTGTCGACATCGTCATCGTCAGCATCATCAGCATCATCAGCATCATCATCAGCAGCAACATCGTCGTCGTCGCGAGAAGCGGGAGGCGAAGCTGCGGGAAGGCAAACTGTGACCGCTGTCTCTGGCGTCGAAGGGAGCCTGGCGAAGCTGGAGCCCGAGCTCATCAGCTATATAGTGCGGGGATCAGGCGTGGAAGGCAAGCTGTGGAAGGCAAAGAAAGCACCGAGTGTCAGATGTCAGCTACATTGTCAAAATCAGGGCGTGCGCGAAGATGGAGCCCGAAGACGTGCGAGAAGGGCGAGCATCGACAGTCATCACTATCGCCACGATACGAGATGGGGAAGGCGAAGCTGGGGCCCGATGTCATCTACAGCGCGGGAATCAGGGTGGCAACAGGCGGTCATCAGCTAAAACTCGGGCGCTCGCCACAGGTTCAAGGAGAGTAGCTGGAACGTGCGTCCTCAGCTACAGTGCACAAGGCTCGCAAGACAGATCAATGTGAGGCCGCCCTCATCACCCAGGATAGGCCTCGGAGTGGGTGTTCGTCACATCGTCGGCCCTGGAGTCGTGCCAACTGTAGGGCTGGTCACGTCAGTCGAATCCTAGTCGAATTCTCCTCCCTCCTCCTTCTCCCCCCTCCTCCTCCGCCTCCTCCTCCTCCGCCTCCTCTTCCTATTCCTCCTCCTCATCCTCCATTTCCTCATCCTCTTCCCCTATTCTCAGTATCCTCGTCCTCCTCCTCATCCTCCTCGCCATCATCCTCCTCTCCGCCTCCTGCGGCTCCTCTTCTTACTCCTATATCCTCCTCCCCCTCGTGCTCCTCCTCCTCTATCCTCCGCCGCCTCCTCATCCTCCCCCTCCTCATGTTCCTCCCCCTCCGTCTGTACCCGCATCCTGTCTCATCCTACTGGTCAACCTCCTCCTCCTCCTCCTGCACATCCTCGGTTCTCCTTTTTCCGTCTCCTCTTCATCATCCTGCCCACCCCCCTCCCCCCCATCCTTATCATCACCGTTCGCCGCCTGGGAGGGAGCAGGGCGGACGGCCTTCCAGGATGTCGATGCGGGCGAGCTCGCCAAGTGCCTCGCGCTCTCCAAACGCTCGCTCAGTCTCCTCCTGTTCCTCATCCTCCTCCTCATCCTCAGCACCATCCTCATCATCATCCTCATCATCATCATCATCATCATCAGCATCATCATCATCATCATCATCGTCGTCATCATCATCATAATCAGCATCATCATCATCATCGTCATCATCAGCATCGTCATCAGCAGCATCAACAGCATCGGCATCCGCATCATCATCAGCATCAGCATCGTCATCATCAGCATCAGCGGCATCATGAGCATCATCATCATCATCACCATCACCATCACAATCAACATCACCATCATCAGCGGCAGCAGCAGCATCTGCATTATCATCAGCATCATCAGCATCATCATCAGCAAGAGCAGCATCAGCATCAGCATCATCACCATCATAATCATCATCATCATCATCAGCAGCATCAGCAACAACAGCAGCATCAGCATCAATATCTGCAGCATCAGCATAATCAGCATCAGCATTAGCATCAGCATAAGCATCATCCTCAACAGCACCGTCATCGTCATCGTCATCATCATCAGCATCGGCATCATCATCAGCACCTTCGTCATCGTCAGCATCATCATCAGCATCAACATCACCATCGTCAGAATCATCATCCTCAGCATCAGCATCAGCAGCGTAAATCGGTAACATCATCAGCAGCATCATCATTATCACCAACATCATCACCACCATCATCATCATCATCATCAGCATCATCATCAGCATCAGCATCAGCATCATCACCACCACCAGCATCATCATCATCATCAGCATCAGCAGCAGCATCATCATCATCATCGCCATCCTCAGCATCAGCATCGTCATCATCTTCCGTATCACCATCACCATCATCATCATCATCAGCATCATCATCATTTGCATCCGCATCATTATCATAGCATCGTCGTCATCAGCGTCATCAGCATCATCGTCGTCATCATCATCAGCATCATCAGCATCATCATCACTATCAGCATCAGCAACAGCATCATCGTCACCACCACCAGCATCATCATCATCATCAGCATCATCATCCATCATCATCACAATCAGCATCATCAGTATCATCATCCTTATCAGCATCAGCATCATCCTCATCCTCATCATCAGCATCAGCAGCAGCAGCAGCGGCAGCAGCATCATCAGCAGCATCAGCATCAGCAGCAGCATCATCAGCATCGTCAGCATCATCATCAGCATCGGCATCATCATCCTCATCATCATCCTCGTCATCACCATCATCGTCATCGCCAGTTGCATCATCATAACTATCATCAGCATGAGCACCAGCACCATCATCATCATCATCATCATCATCGTCGTCGTCGTCGTTGTCATCATCACCGTGACCATCATCATCAGCAGCATCATCATCATCGCCACCACCACAACCATCATCATCACCACCATCACCATCCTCCTCCTCACGGATCATCACCACCACCGCCACGCACACCCCCTCCCAACCACCACCACCGCAATCATCATAACCAATCATCCTCATCATCAGCATCATCATCATCATCATCATCATACTCATCAGCATCATCATCAGCATCATTATCAGCATCATCATCCGCATCATCATCACTATCGTCTCAGAGTCGTCATCAGCAGCAGCAGCATCACAATCACCATCATCACCCTCAGATCATCACCATCGCCATCAACATCACCATCAGAATCACCATCATCATCATCAGCATCATCAGCAGCAGCAGCAACAGCAGCATCAGCATCAGCATCAGCATCAGCATCATCATCATCATCATCATCATCATCACCATCATCATCATAAGCAGCAGCAGCAGCAGCAACAGCAGAGTAAGGGGGCCGAACGGTCATTCACTGTCCCTGGGTGCGTGGCTGAAGTGCGGTTCCGCGGTGCGAATTACTATTACGTCGTTTTTTGCTGAACTCTCATTCTTGAAGAATCCGCCACCGTGCCTCTGGCACGAAGTGGAGTGCCCCAAGGCTCATGCATGCAGCACTGAGAGGTATGAGTATCGTTTAACCGATCCCCATCCCCAGCGGCGTGGCCTGGGCCCCACTGGCTGATTTACCCCCCTAGATGGGGATATAGGCCGTCCACTTCGGGTTTCGAGGGGTGTATCCCCAACTGGGGGGGTAATTTGGTGGGGGTCTCGAAGGAGATGGGGATGGGGGTCGGATAAACAATACTGAAGGTAGAGGCTGTGCTGCTGCTGCAGCCAGAACTGTAAGTCTTCAAGGGCCCGCACCAGCCATTTCCCAAGCCGTCCTGGACCGTCCTGGGGCGTCTGGGGGGGTCCGGGGCTGCCTCCCGCAAGTGTTGGAGTGTTTCCTGCAAGTACACTGTGCCCGCCCACAACGGTCCAAGAGAGCCCCGACTCGCCGACCGAAACATAACTCAAAGAGGTTGCCAATAGCCTCAAGACGGCCCGAGACACCTCCAAGACGGCCGCAGAGGCCTCTAACAGCACCCCTTATTCCCCACATGCTTCGTGGGGTTCTGGTTTTCTTCCCTGCCGCGCCGCACCCACGACACTCACACACACACACACACACACACACACACACACCTCACTCTTCGTACAGCACAGCACAGCACAGCACAGCACAGCACAGCACAGCTCAGCTCAGCTCAGCACAGCACACAGCTCAGCTCAGCTCAGCAGACAGCACAGCGCAGCACAGCACAGCACAGCTCAGCTCAGCACAGCACAGCACAGCTCGGCTCAGCTCAGCACAGCTCAGCACAGCCCAGCACGGCTCAGCACAGCACAGCGCAGCTCGGCTCAGCTCAGCTTGACACGCTCGCAGAGCGTGGCAGGCGCTGCATTTTCTCGGCACCACTGGGGGCCCAGGGCGTTGCAGGCGTGGCACTTCCTCGACACCACAGGGGGGGAGCTGTGGGTGGGGACGCTATCCGTTTCGGGCTCGCAAAGCGTGGCAGGCGTGGCACTTCCTCGACACCACAGGGGGGGAGCTGTGGGTGGGGACGCTATCCGTTTCGGGCTCGCAAAGCGTGGCAGGCGTGGCACTTCCTCGACACCACAGGGGGGAGCTGTGGGTGGGGACGCTATCCGTTTCGGGCTCGCAAAGCGTGGCAGGCGTGGCACTTCCTCGACACCACAGGGGGGGAGCTGTGGGTGGGGACGCTATCCGTTTCGGGCTCGCAAAGCGTGGCAGGCGTGGCACTTCCTCGACACCACAGGGGGGGAGCTGTGGGTGGGGACGCTATCCGTTTCGGGCTCGCAAAGCGTGGCAGGCGTGGCACTTCCTCGACACCACAGGGGGGAGCTGTGGGTGGGGACGCTATCCGTCGGGCTTGGTCGACACCAGCAGGGGGGGGAGCTCACCACAGGGGGGGAGCTGTGGGTGGGGACGCTATCCGTTTCGGGCTCGCAAAGCGTGGCAGGCGTGGCACTTCCTCGACACCACAGGGGGGGAGCTGTGGGTGGGGACGCTATCCGTTTCGGGCTCGCAAAGCGTGGCAGGCGTGGCACTTCCTCGACACCACAGGGGGGGAGCGTGGGTGGGGACGCTATCCGTTATCGGGCTCGCAAAGCGTGGCAGGCGTGGCACTTCCTCGACACCACAGGGGGGGAGCTGTGGGTGGGGACGCTATCCGTTTCGGGCTCGCAAAGCGTGGCAGGCGTGGCACTTCCTCGACACCACAGGGGGGGAGCTGTGGGAGGGGACGCTATCCGTTTCGGGCTCGCAAAGCGTGGCAGGCGTGGCACTTCTTCGACACCACTGGGGGGGAGCTGTCGGTGGGGACGCTATCCGTTTCGGGCTCGCAAAGCGTGGCAGGCGTGGCACTTCCTCGACACCACAGGGGGTGCGCTGGGGGTGGTCTCCCTATCCGCTGCGGGCTCGCAAAGCGTGGCAGGCGTGGCACTTCCTCGACACCACAGGGGGGGCGTTGGGGGTGGTCTCCATATCCGTTACGGGCTCGCACAGCGTGGCAGGCGTGGCACTTCCTCGGCCCCAAAAGGGGTGCGCTGGGGGTGGTCACCCTATCCGTGACGGGCTCGCAAAGCGTGGCAGGCGTGGCACTTCCCCGGCACCACAGGGATTGCGCTGGGGGTGGTCTCCCTATCCTTGACGGGCTCGCAAAGCGTGGCAGGCGTGGCATCTCCTCGACACCACAGGGGGTGCGCTGGGGATGGTCTCCTTATCCGCTGCGAGCTCGCAAAGCGTGGCAGGCGTGGCACTTCCCCGACACCACAGGGGATGCGCTGGGGTTGGTCTCCCTATCCTTGACGGGCTCGCAAAGCGTGGCAGGCGTTGCACTTCCTCGACACCACAGGGGGTGCGCTGGGGGTGGTATCTTTATCCGTTGCGGGCTCGCAAAGCGTGGCAGGCGTGGCACTTCCTCGACACCACAGGGGGGGAGCGCTGGGGGTGGTTTCCCTATCCGTTGCGGGCTCGCAAAGCGTGGCAGGCGTGGTACTTCCTCGACACCACAGGGAGTGCGCTGGGGGTGGTATCCTTACCCGTTTCGGGCTCGCAAAGCGTGGCAGGCGTGGCACTTCCTCGACACGACAGGGGGTGCGCTGGGGTGGTCTCCCTATCCGTTGCGGGCTCGCAAAGCGTGGCAAGCGATATGGCGTTGGATGGCACATAGGGAAACATTCGCGACGAGGGCTCAGAACGCAGGATTGCGCATATATTAAAAATCTAAGCAAGCACATCAGATTTTAAATTAAGTGTGTGGGGTTCTTCGGTAGCGTAATTGCGTTTTTTTCACATGTTCGGCGTTTCTGACTTTTCGGGTTCCCGACGCTCCAAGACGGCCCAAGAGGTCCCAAAGATCGCCACAAGACGGCCCAAGAGGCTCCCAAGACGGCACCAAGACAGCCCAAGAGGGCCCCAAGACGATCCAAAAGGCTCCAAGATGGCCCAAGAGGCCCCCAAACAGCTCCCACAGGAGCAGGGTCCCCAAACAGACATTTCGAGCCCGCGGCCCCAAGAAGCCCCCAAAAGGCGCCCAACAGGCCCCCAAGAGGCCCCCAAAGGCCCTCAAGAGGCCTCCGAGAGACCTCCAAAAGGCCTCCCAACAGGGCCCCAAGAGGCAAACATCCCAACGAACAATCCAGGGGCCTATGACCGACAACCCAGGCACCGCGACGGGATAGGCTGAAGGCCAGTAGATAAGTATTGTTGATCCCCCCACCAGTGCACCCAGCGATTTTCAATTTTTATCAGGGAAATATTATTGCTCAAACTGTGTTGTTGGGCCCCGGTTTACAACGACAACAACAACAACAACAACAACAACAACAACAGCAACAACAACAACAACAGTCATTGTAAGACTGTTTGCTCTTATCTGCTCGCGTGCCATGCAACACGTATATCCAAAACCCTCGATGCCCGCCCTCTTCGCCCTCGACCGTACCCCCTTGGGGGTATATCTTTCTTACCTGCAACGTGTATTTCGCGCAGCCCCTGAGGCAGGGGAAGAGAGGACGGATGGAAGAATGGACAGGGCGGAGGGAGGAGGATGGAGCACTGGCTAGGAGCAGAAAACACGTGGCAGAACCCGACGGGCAGATCGGGCGGGTAAACCCTACCAGACGGGTCGGGAAGGAGGGCCCAGGCGGTCAGGTCGAGCAGGCGACAGCTCAATTGCCAAATGAATCGTGAGGTAACTCACAACGACAGCGTGACTCCTGAATGTCGAGGGCGCGGCGTCTGAATAAGTTGCGAGAAAGTCCCACGCGAGAGCGCGATTCCTGAATAAAATTGTGAGGAAGACCCGCGCGAGAGCGCGATTTGGGAATACATTGGGAGGAAGTATCAGGCGGGAGCGTTGTTTTTGTAGTTCGGGGGGCAACAACGCAGTTTGGTCCTAGTGACTTTCACTGGTAAAAAACAGGCTGCGAGCCCCGGGGGAAACAACTCAATTGGAAAACGCAGTGGTCACCGGACCAGGGATCAACAATCATTACTCTTCAGTTATGAGAGCTCAACAACAACAATAACAACAACAACAACAACAACAACAACAACAACAACAACTGCAACAACAACAACAACAACAGCAACAACAACAACAACAACGACAACATCAACAACAACAACAACAACAACAACAACAACAACAACAACAACAACAACTACAACACTCATTTTACCCTCATGCGCGATGCTTCCACACGCATCATGCGAACATCATGATAACCATCCCCATCGTGGGGGACTATTGTCCTAGCGCGGGGGCTCGTTATTCCCATTCCCAGATCTCCCGCCCAATAAGGTCTTGCAAGCACCTCCTCCGAAGAATTTCAACAAATCCCGCCTCGAAAACACAAAACACATGCCAGCGCCCTGTTGCGACGATGCGAGACCGCCAGTGGAGCCCCAACCAAGGGTAAAGCACAAGGAAGTATCGAGCGACAGGATTCGCTTAATGAAAAATTAAGGCTGTCAACGGCGAGGCCAGGACCTGGCCCTGAATAGAAAGGGAGGAAGTCTCGAGCAGGGGTTCTGTTGTTGCTGGGAGCGGCGCCCAATGCAGAAGAGAGTACGGCGCTAGTCCAGCGTGAGACAAAACGAAGTCTCGAGCGGGAGCGCTGGTTTGGTTGGGACGGCGGTTGTCAGCGGCGAAAAGGAACACCGCCTTGAGTAAGAAGGGAAGAAGTCTCGAGCGGGAGCCGCGGTTTTGTCAGGACGGGGGCTGTCGGCGGCGAGAAACAGCACCGCTTCAGGAAAAGAAGAGGACGCCTCGGACAGGAGCGTTGTTCTTGCTAGGGGCGGCGCCAATTCAAAAGAGACTTGGGCGCCAGTCCAGCATAAAACTGGAGAAAGTCTCGGGCGGGAGCGCTGGTTTTGTTGGGGCGGCGGTTTTCGGCGGCGAGCAAAAGCACTGGCTCTGAGAAAAAAAGGAGGAAGTCTCGAGCGGGAGCGTTGTTCTTGCTGGGAGCGGCGCCGATAAGAGAAAGAGTACGCGCCAGTCCAAGGTAAAACGGGAAGACGTCTCGAGCGGGAGCGTTGGTTTTGTTGGGGCCGCGGTTTTCGGCGGGAACAAAAAAAACGGGAGCTTTGTTGATGTTTGGGGGCCTGTCTTGGCGCCCCCCAAACCGTTCGAGCGTGAGCCATTTCAATGACAATGGGAATGTAGCCGGCGCCGAGGCGAGAGCGCCAGAGCGCCTGGGAGGGTACAACACACATGATTCTTCAATAATTAACATTCAACAACAACAACAACAACAACAACAACAACAACAACAACAACAACAACCACAACAACCACAACAACCACAACAACAACAGCAGCAGCAGTAACAACAACAACAACAACAACAACCACAACAACAACAGCAACAGCAACAGCAACAGCAACCACAACCACAA
This sequence comes from Prorocentrum cordatum, assembly GCA_963575745.1. Classification (NCBI taxonomy): domain Eukaryota; class Dinophyceae; order Prorocentrales; family Prorocentraceae; genus Prorocentrum; species Prorocentrum cordatum. The sequence continues at coordinate 121,966 of CAUYUJ010014700.1, forward strand.
CCACAACCACAACAGCAACCACAACCACAACCACAACAACAACAGCAGCAGCAACAGCAACAACAATCCTTATAAGACTGTTCGCTCCTACTTGCCCGCGTGTCATTCAAAACGAATTCCCCACACCCTCGATACCGGCCCTTTTTGTTTTCGCTCACACTCCCTTTGGGGGATTATTTATCTTTGCGGGGGGCGGCGGGCTTAGACAGGCGGGAAACCTGAACGGGCGGACAAGCCTTCGTGGGCGTACATGTACCCGCCATTGGAATTGGTGTGGGCCCTGCAAAAAGAGGAGGGGGAGAGCGAGGGAGAGCGGGAGGAAGGAAGGGAGAGGTACGAAGGAAGAGGGAAAACGCCAGGAGAGAAGGAGCGAAGAGGGGGGCGGTTGATTAGAGGCAGAGAAAGAGAAAGAGAGAGAGAGAGAACAAAAAAAAAAAAAAATGAGAGAGAGAGAGAGGGGAGAGAGAGAGAGAGAGAGGGAGGGAGGAGGCAGGAGAGGGGAGGGAGGAGGGAGAGGGAGAGGGGATAGGGCAGAGAGGCACAAGGATGAGGGAAGAAATCTAGAGAGGAGCGAGAGAGAAGGGAGGAGAGGAGGGAGGAGGGAGTAGGGAGAGGGAGGAGGAGAAGGAAGGTAAGAGCGTGAACGTTCGAGGAAGTCCTAGGCGAAAGCGCCATTCCTGAAGGAAGTCTCGGGCGGGAGCCCACGACGGGCGGGCGATCCCCTGACGAGCGGGTCGGGCGGGTGGGACATTCAAACGGGATGCCTGAGTATGGCGAGAGCACGATTACTAAGTCAATTGTAACGGCGCCCTTGGCGCAGCGTATTTCCTGAGTGTCGAAAACGCGAGTTCTGAATAAATTGCATGGAAGTCAAAGGCGAGAGCGCAATTCCTGAATACAATGTGAAGGGTTCTCTGGCGGGAGCAGGGGTCTTGATTAAATTGCGAGGAAGTCTTGATTCACTTGCGAGAAGTCTCAAGCGGGAGCCCCGTTCCTGAGTCAATTGTGAGGAAGTCTCAAATCGGAGCGGGGGTCCTTACTAGATTGCAAGGAAGTCACAGGCGGGAGCACCGATCCTGAGTAAATTGTGAGGAAGTCTCAGGAGCGGTGGTCGTCAGTAAATTTGGAGGAAGTCTCAAGCGGGAGCCGTTGTTGTTGCAATCCGGGAAACCAAGGGCCCAGTTTGAGCACCAAGACTTTCCCTGTCAAAAAACAGGGCGCGAGCGTCGAGGGGCACACTTTGATTGAGACAAACAGCATGCGCCGGTGAGGGGGGATCAACAATAATTATTCTTCAGAAATGAGAATTCAACAACCATTTTACCCTCATGCGTGATGCTTCCACACGAAGCATGCGACCATCATGATAAACATCCCCATCATGGGGGACTATTGTTCTATAGCGGGGTCCGTGATTCCCATTCCCAGATCTCCCGCCCAATGAGGTCTTGCAAACACCTCCTCCGAAAAAATTCAACATATCCCGCCACGCATGCCCACGCCCTGCTGCGCCGACGCGAGACCGCCAATGGAGCCCCAGCCAAGGGTAAAGCACAAGGAAACATCGAGCGACAGGATTGCCTTGGAGGAGATGGAGGCTGTCGGCGGCGAGGCAAGGACCTGGCCCTGAATAGAAAGGGAGGAAGTCTCGCGCAGGGCCGCTGTTGTTGCTGGGAACGGCGCACATGCTGAAGAGAGTAGGGCGGTAGTCCAGCGTAAAACAAAACGAAGTCTCGAGCGGGAACGCTGGTTTGGTTGGGACGGCGGTTGTCGGCGGCGAGGAGGAACACCGCCTTGAGTAAGAAGGGAGGAAGTCTCGAGCGAGAGCCGTGGTTTGGTCGGGACGGGGGATGTCGGCGGCGAGGAAGAGCACCGTCCTGAGAAAAAAAAGAGAAAGCCTCGAGCGGGAGCGTTGTTCTTGCTGGGGGGCGCGCCAATTCAAAAGAGAGTTGGGCGCCAGTCCAGCGTAAAACGGGAGGAAGTCTCGGGCGGGAGCGCTGGTTTTGTTGGGGCGGCGGTTTCGGCGGCGAGCAAAAGCACCGGCTCTGATTAAAAAAAAAAAAGTCTCGAGCGGGAGCATTGTTCTTGCTGGGAGCGGCGCCGATAAAAGAAAGAATAGCGCGCCAGTCCAAGGTAAAACGGGAAGATGTCTCGAGCGGGAGCGTTGGTTCTGTTGGGGCCGTGGTTTTCGGCGGCGAGCAAGAGCACCAGTTCTGCTCGTTTTTTCTTTATACATATATAACATTTGTATAAATGTATATATGTACAGCTGTTGTTGTTGGGGGGGGCCGGTTTGGGCGCCCCCCAAACCGCTCGAGCGTGAGCCTTTTCAATGACAATGGAAATGTAGACGGCGCCGAGGCGAGAGCGCCAGAGAGCCTGGGGGGGTACAGCACTAATAACTGTTTAATAGTTAACATTCGCCAACAACCACAACAACAACAACAACAACCACCACAACCACAACCACAACCACAACCAGAACCAGAACCACAACCACAACCACAACCACAACCACAACCACAACCACAACAACAACAACAACAACAACAACAATCACTGTACCCGAACGCTCAGTGTTCTCACCAGTGCCAGGGTTTTCATGCGACGCCAGCCAATACCCCCACTTTGTGGGGGGGCAGTGCAAGCTCTACCAAATATCCACACGACTCTTCGCCACCACCCACACCCAGCTTCCCGCCCTATGACGTTCGGACACTTCACTTCGTGGCCTGCGGACGACCGTGGCTACTACACTGGCGTGGAGTACACACCCACAGAAGTTGTTAAGCCTACGTTCGTACACCCACAGAAGTTGTTAAGCCTTGTTAACCCACAGAAGTTGTTAAGCCTTCCACAGAACATCTGTTGCATATGATGCATATGGTACATGATACACATGATACACATGATACGTACTCACAAGATAGTTGATCACATCTTTAGGGCAAATTCCTGAGGGATGTGGGAATACACAAGAGAGAGAGGATATGGTTGACCTACGGTGCGATTCGTGTGATTTTATGATGCGCGGTGCTAAAATTCTTAAGAAGCCCAATGGTTTTTGGAGATTTCGGCGTGCGCGCGCGAAGAAAAAACGAATGTGTCCCGCATGGTATTATTTGACAGGGATGATGGCCCTGGCAGGTGCGCAACCGTTGTCGCAGAAGTTCGAAAAAGTTGCTCGCAAAAGCCCGTTTGACAGAAATGTTTAAAAAGTGTTGGGTTTCCTACGAATCCGCAAGAGCGCGCGGGATGAGATTTTGACATTTTTTTGTTGAAAAAAAACATTGGTTTTTTGATGTTTTTATGTTAAAATCGCTGCGAACACTAAGGTTTTGGAAGGATTTCGTCTTGCGCGCGCGAATGTCCACTTTACCTTATTTTTTGCAAGGGATTCTTGAAATTTGATTATATTAGAACAAGAAATGTCATTTTCTATTGTTTTTTGCAAGGGAAAGCGGATTACAACAAAACAACCGGATCCTGTACACACCCTCTTTTCTGAGGCTTCCTCACGAAAATGATGAAAATGTAGCTGCGGCCTAGGCGGCGCAGGGGGGGCGCGCACCAGGGGGCCCAACAATAATTATTCTTTAAAATAAATAATGTTCAACAACAACAACAACAACAACAGGCGCCAATTCAAAAGAGAGTTGGGCGCCAGTCCAGCGTAAAACGGGAGGAAGTCTCGGGCGGGAGCGCTGGTTTTGTCGGGACGGCGGTTTTCGGCGGCGAAGAGGAGCACCGCCTCGAGTAAAAAAGGGAAGACACCTCGAGCGGGAGCGTTTTTTTGCAGGGGGCGGCGCCGATGAGAGAAAGACTAGTGCGCCAGTCCAAGGTAAAACGGAAGGAAGTCTCCAGCGGATGCGCTGGTTTTGTTAGGACGGCGGCGAGCAAGTACACCGGCCCTAAGCAAAAAAAGAGGAAGTCTCGAGCGGGAACGTTGTTGTTGTTGTTGTTGTTGTTGTTGTTGTTGTTGGAGGGCCCGTTTTGGCGGCCCCCAAACCGCTCGAGCGCGAGCCTCAGTTCAATGAAAATGTAGCCGGCGCCTCGGCGAGAGCGCCGGGGCGCCTCTGAGGGGTCCAACCATAATCATTGCTTAAGAATGGACAACAACAACAACAACAACAACAACAACAACAACAACAACAATAGTAACCATTTTAAGGCTGTACGCTCATACTTGCCCGCGAGTCATTCAACACGTATACCCTACACCCTCGATACCCGCCCTCTTCGTCTTCGATCACACCCCTTTCGGGGGGATTATTTCTCTTTGCTGGGGCCGGCGGGCTTAGACGTACGGGCAAACCGGAACGGGCGGACAATCCTTCGGGGGCGTACATCTCTCTGCCCGCCATTGGAATTGGCGCGGGCCCTGCAAGAGGAGGAGGGGAAGAACGAGGGAGAGTGGGAGGAAGGGGAGGGGGAAGGACGAAGGAAGAGGGAAGATACCACGTTGTGAAGGCGTCCTTGGCGCGCGCGTGGTTCCTGAGCGCCGAAACGCAATTCCAGAATAATTTGTGAGGACGTCGCACGCGAGAGCGCAGTCCTGAGTACATTGTGAGGAAATCTCGGGCGGAAGCGGGGGCCCTGACTAAGTTGCGAGGAAGTCTCAAGCGGGAGCGCCGTTCCTGAGCAAATTGCACGGAAGTCTCAGGCGGGAGCGGGGGTCCTCACTAAATTGCGAGGAAGTCTCAGGCGGGAGCGCCGTTCCTGAGTCAATTGCGCGGAAATGTCAGGCAGGAACGGGGGTCCTGAGTAAAATTCGAAGAAGTCTCAGGCGGGAGCGCCGTTCCCACGTAAATTGCACGGAAGTCTCAGGCGGGAGCGGGGGTCTTGATTACATTGCGAGGAAGTCTCAGACGGGAGCGCCTTTCCTGAGTAAATTGCGCGGAAGTCTCAGGCGGGAGCGGGGGTCCTGAGTAAAAATCGAGGAAGTCTCAGGCGGGAGCCGTTGTTGTTGTAGCCCGGGGGGCAGGGGCACAGTTTGAGCAGGAAGACTTTCCTTGAGAAAAAACAAAGTGCGAGCCCCGGGGGTGGCACTTCAATCGAAAAAAATCAATGTGCACCGGTGGGGGGGGATCAACAATAATTATTCTTCAAGAATGAGAATTTAATAATTACCCTGTGACGTACCCAACCCAGTTGTAACAATCAAATTGCAGGATCCGTTGTTTGATATGTAAGCTACTTGGGACACGCGCCAGTGGAATGATGCGCAGGAGAACCATACAAGAACGAGGGGCGACAACTACAGGCTCGAAGAGGACATGGGGAGTCGGGAACGAAGAGCAAGAGAAAGACGTGCGGGAAGCCCACTGTGGTGGGCCCCCCAGCAGGCCTCGAAAGTGGCGACAGTTTCACAGATCGCAGCCCCCCAGGGATGGCGAGGTCCCATTTGAATCCGCCGTGGGTGCCCACTGTGTTGGGCCCCCCAGCAGCCCTAGAAAGTGGCGACAGTTTCACAAATCGCAGCCCCCCAGGGATGGCGAGGTCCCATTTGAATCCGCCGTGGGTGCCCACTGTGCTGGGCCCCCCAGCAGCCCTCGAAAGTGGAGACAGTTTCACAGATCGCAGCCCCCACGGGATGGCGAGGTCCCATTTGAATCTGCCGTGGGTGCCCACTGTGCTGGGCCCCTCAGCAGCCCTCGAAAGTGGCGACAGTTTCACAGATCGCAGCCCCCCAGGGATGGCGAGGTCCCATGTGAATCCGCCGTGGGTACCCACTGTGCTGGGCCCCCAGCAGCCCTCGAAAGTGGCGACAGTTTAACAGATCGCAGCCCCACAGGGATCGCGAGGTCCCATTTGAATCCGCCGCGGGTGCACACTGTGCTGGGCCCCCCAGCAGCCTTCGAAAGTGGCGACAGTTTCACAAATCGCAGCCCCCCAAAGATGGCGAGGTCCCGTTTGAATCCGCCGCGAGTGCACACTGCGCTGGGCCCCCCAGCAGCCCTCGAAAGTGGCAACAGTTTCACAGATCCCAGCCCCCCAGGGATTGCGAGGTCCCAGTTGAATCCGCCGCGAGTGCACACTGTGTTGGGCCCCCCAGCAGCCCTCGAAAGTGGCGACAGTTTCACAGATCGCAGCCCCCCGGGGATGGCGAGGTCCCATTTGAATCCGCCGCGAATGCACACTGTGCTGGGTCCCCCCCAGCAGGCCTCGAAAGTGGCGACAGTTTCACAGATCGCAGCCCCCCAGGGATGGCGAGGTCCCATTTGAATCCGCCGTGGGTACCCACTGTGCTGGGCCCCCCAGCAGCCCTCGAAAGTGGCGACAGCAGTTTCACATATCGCAGCCCCCCAGGGATGGCGAGGTCATATTTGAATCCGCCGCGAATGCACACTGTGCTGGGCCACCCAGCAGCCCTCGAAAGTGGCCACGTTTTCACAAATCGCAGCCCCCCAGGGATGGCGAGGTCCCATTTGAATCCGCCGCGAGTGCACACTGTGCTGGGCCCCCCAGCAGCCCTCGAAAGTGGCGACAGTTTCGCAGATCGCAGCCCCCCAGGGATGGCGACGAGCGAGGCAAAAGGCAGGGGGGAAGAGGGGGGCGGGAAGGCGCAAGCAGTGCTCTATTCAAAACGAGAACCCAACGCAGGAGAGTTGGGAATAATTACCCTGTGACGTACCCAACCCACTTGTTTCATGGGAAACGAGGAAAGGCCGAAACTTGCACGGACAATCAAATTGCAGGATCCGTTGTTTGATATGTAAGCTACTTGGGACACGCGCCAATGGAATGATGCGCAGGAGAACCATACAAGAACGAGGGGCGACAACCACAGGCTCGAAGAAGACATGGGGAGTCGGGAACGAAGAGCAGGAGAAAGACGCGCGGGAAGCCCACTGTGCTGGGCCCCCCAGCAGCCCTCGAAAGTGGCGACAGTTTCACAGATCGCAGCCCCCCAGGGATGGCGAGGTCCCATTTGAATCCGCCGTGGGTACCCACTGTGCTGGGCCCCCCAGCAGCCCTCGAAAGTGGCGACAGGTTCACAGATCGCAGCCCCCAGGGATGGCGAGGTCATATTTGAATCCGCCGTGGGTACCCACTGTGCTGGGCCCCCCAGCAGCCCTCGAAAGTGGCCACAGTTTCACAGATCGCAGCCCCCCAGGGATGGCGAGGTCATATTTGAATCCGCCGCGAATACCCACTGCGCTGGGCCCCCCAGCAGCCCCCGAAAGTGGCGACAGTTTCACAGATCGCAGCCCCCCAGGGATTGCGAGGTCCCATTTGAACCCGCCGCGGGTGCACACTGTGCTGGGCCCCAGCAGCCCTCGAAACTGGCGGCAGTTTCGCAGATCGCAGCCCCCCAGGGATGGCGAGGTCCCATTTGAATCCGCCGCGAGTGCACACTGCGCTGGGCCCCCCAGCAGCCCTCGAAAGTGGCGACAGTTTCACAGAACGCAGCCCCCCAGGGATGGCGAGGTCCTATTTGAATCTGCCGCGAGTGCACACTGTGCTGGGCCCCCTAGCAGCCCCCGAAAGTGGCGACAGTTTCACAGATCGCAGCCCCCCAGGGATGGCGAGGTCCCATTCGAATCCGCCGCGAGTGCACACTGTGCTGGGCCCCCCCGGCAGCCCTCGAAAGCGGCGACAATTTCACAGATCGCAGCCCCCCAGGGATGGCGAGGTCCCATTTGAATCCGCCGCGAGTGCACACTTTGCTGGGCACCCCAGCAGCCCTCGAAAGTGGCGACAGTTTCACAGATCGCAGCCCCCCAGGGATGGCGAGGTCCCACTTGAGTCCGCCGCGAGTGCACACTTTGCTGGGCCCCCCAGCAGCCCTCGAAAGTGGCCACAGTTTCACAGATCGCAGCCCCCCAGGGATGGCGAGGTCCCATTTGAATCCGCCGCGAGTGCACACTGCGCTGGGCCCCCCAGCAGCCCTCGAAAGTGGCGACAGTTTCACAAATCGCAGCCCCCCAAAGATGGCGAGGTCCCATTTGAATCCGCCGCGAATGCACACCGTGCTGGGCCTCCCAGCAGCCCTCGAAAGTGGCGACAGTTTCACAGATCCCAGCCCCCCAGGGATGGCGAGGTCCCATTTGAATCCGCCGCGAATGCACACTGTGCTGGGCCCCCCAGCAGCCCTCGAAAGTGGCGACAGTTTCACAAATCGCAGCCCCCCAGGGATGGCGAGGTCCCATTTGAATCCGCCGCGAGTGCACACTGTGCTGGGCCCCCCAGCAGCCCTCGAAACTGGCGACAGTTTCACAGATCGCAGCCAGCGACAGCGCTGATCGGCGGGGCGGCCGCGGACCGTCGACCCGACCCCAAGAGGGACGTACAGGGGACCGACCACGACGACGACGACGACGACGACGACGACGACGACGACGACGACGTCAAAGACGACGGCGACGACGACGACGACGACGACGACGACGACGACGACGACGGCGACGACGAGCGAAAGCGAGAGCGAGAGAAAACGACAGCAGGGCCACGAAGGGCACGAAGTAGGCCACGAAGGGCGACAGCGGGGACACGAAGGGAATGCGTATGGGGCCACGAAGAGCGCGCGAACGAGCGGAGGCCACGAAGTGCAGATAATGCGGGGCCACAGAAGACAACTATGGGGCCACTGAAGGTAGCAACTGGGCCACGTAGGACAATGAGGGGGACACAAATGGCGACAGCGGGGCCACGAAGGGCATGCTCATGGGGCCACAACGGGCGCGATTCCTGGGTGCCTGGGTGTCGGGAGCGTAAGGCCATTCTTCAGTAAGTTGCAAGCAAGTCTCCAGCGAAAGCGCGACTCCATCCAGAACGCCGGGAGAGCGATTCCTGAATAAATTGTAAGGAAATCCCAAGCGAGAGCGCGATTCCTGAATAAAATGCGAGGGATTCTCGGGCAGGAGCGGGGGTCCTGGCTGAATCGCAAAGAAGTCTCAAGCGGGAGCTGTTGTTGTTGTTGTTGTAAGCCGGGGGCCAGGGGCCCAGCTTAAGCATCAAGACTGCCCCTGTCAAAGAACAGGGTGCGAGCGTCGAAGGGCGCACTTTGATTGAGAAAAAACAGTATGCACCGGCGTGGGATCAACAACAACACGGAAAAACAAAAACAACAACAACAACAACAACAACAACAGCAGCAACAACAACAACAACAACAACAACAACAACAATCATTTTACCCGAACGCTCAGTGTTCTCCCCAGTGCCAGGGTTTTCTTGCGACACCAGCCAATACCCCCACTTCCGTTCAAGCTCTACCAAATATCCAAACGACTCTTCGAGACCACCCACACCCAGCTTCCCGCCCTATGACGTTGGGACACTTCACTTCGTGGCGTGCGGACGACCCTGGCTACTACACTGGCGTGGGGTACACACCCACAGTTAGCAGATACAGATAAATGTCCCAGGAGCCACTGCTTCAAGACGGCCCCGTCAGTGGTCCCCTCGGGCATGTCTTTGCGAATACGTTCTCCATACCAGGTCTCCAAGTGGCCAGCGTTCTGCACTTGGACAAGCGTGTCTTTGGATGAATACTGCAGTAGCCACGCCGTTGCGACCCTATCTGGCACATACAGTGGTGGATCCAACTGTCGGAGCGCCCGGCATAATTTGAAAGCGGTATTATACTCAATGCCCAGGTGGCGGATGGCAGAGCCGTGCTGCTCCTCCAGCTCCTTGGCGCTAGAAATACTGACCGTGCCAGTCACAACCCGATACTTGGCCCACCAAGTCTTGCACGCCTGGTGACTAGCATTGATACCCTTTGCCCGGAGCGCCTGATGCAAATAATACGCACTCTCGCAGTCGGCCAAGGGAGGCCGCGACAGCTCAGGGCCATACTGCTCGTGAAGGTCTTTCGCCGTCAAAGCCATGATCCAAGAACACAGGCGATACCTTGATCCGAGATGGCTACGGATATGTGCGTCAGCAGTCGGGGGCCTTCCTGGGGCCGCTTGGGGTCCTCTTGGGGAAGGGGGGAAGCCTCCTGGCGCGGTTTGGGGTCCACTTGAGAGCCTTTGGGGGGCTCCTTGGAACCATCTTGGGGCCTCTTGGGGGCTTATTGGACCCTCACGGCGGACTCTTGGGGCCTCTAGAACGCCTCCTGGGGCCATCTTGGGGGTCTCTTGGAGCCACCTTGGAGCCTCTCTGGAACCTCTTGGGGGCCTCTTGGAGTCCTCTTGAAGCCTCTTGGGACCATCTTGGGCGCCTCTTTGGGCCTCATGGACGCCTCTTGGGGCCATCTTGCGCGCCTGTTGGGGCCATCTTGGGTTTTAAAGATTCATCAAGAGACCGCGAATGGATTTCGAGATTTTTCGGATGAGAAAGTAGTGCGTTTTCATATGTTTTCTGAACATCGCATCTTGAAATTATTGAAAACCCATTGTGTTTGGCAGGATTTCGACATGCGCGCGCGGCGGCCGCGCGCATGTGCACTTCGTCTCATTTTTTGCAAGGGATGGTGGCCCTCGCAGGCGCGCAACCGTTGTTGGAGAAGTTCAAAGCACCTGAAGAAGTAGCACGCAAAGACCCTTTTGACAGAAATGTTTAAAAAGTGGTGTGTTTCCTATGAATCCGCAAGAGCGCGCGGAAGGACATTTTGACAATTTTTTCTTAAAAAACCATTGGGTTTTTGATGTTTTTATGTTAAAATCGCTACGAAACCTAAGGTTTTGGAAGGATTTCGTCTTGCGAGCGCGAATGTCCACTTTACCTTATTTTTTGCAAGGGATTCTTGAAATTTGATCAACTAAGAACAAGAATTTTCATTTTCTATTGTTTTTTGCAAGGGAAAACGAGCGTCAACAAAAAACCGGATCCGGGGGTAATCCACTTTTCTGAAGCTTTCGCAGAAAAATGATGAAAATGTAGCTGCGGCCTAGGTTTTGGGCGGGGGGCGTGCACCAGGGGGTCCAACAATAATAATTCTTTAGAAGTAATAGTGTTCAACAACAACAACAACAACAACAACAACAACAACAACAACAACAACAACAACAACAACACAACAACAACACAACAACAACAACAACAACAACAACAACAACAACAACAACAACAACAACAACAACAACAACAACAACAATTACTAGCACGTGGGGACACTCCGTTCTCACCAGTGCCAGGGTTTTCATAGGAGGCGGGCAATACCCCCACTTTGTGGGGGGGCCGGTTCAAGCTCTACCAAATTTCCAAACGACTCTTCGCCACCACCCACACCCAGCTTCCCGCCCTATGACGTTCGGACACTTCACTTCGTGGCATGCGGACGACCGTGGCTACTATTCAGGGCCCCGCGGCCGACGACGACGGCGTGCGCGCGCGAAGAAAAAACGAATGTGTCCCGCATGGTATTATTTGACAGGGATGATGGCCCTGGCAGGTGCGCAACCGTTGTTGCAGAAGTTCGAAAAAGTTGCTCGCAAAAGCCCGTTTGACAGAAATGTTTAAAAAGTGTTGGGTTTCCTACGAATCCGCAAGAGCGCGCGGGATGAGATTTTGACAATTTTTTGTTGAAAAACCATTGGTTTTTTGATGTTTTTATGTTAAAATCGCTGCGAACACTAAGGTTTTGGAAGGATTTCGTCTTGCGCGCGCGAATGTCCACTTTACCTTATTTTTTGCAAGGGATTCTTGAAATTTGATTATATTAGAACAAGAAATGTCATTTTCTATTGTTTTTTGCAAGGGAAAGCGGATTACAACAAAACAACCGGATCCTGTACACACCCTCTTTTCTGAGGCTTCCTCACGAAAATGATGAAAATGTAGCTGCGGCCTAGGCGGCGCAGGGGGGGCGCGCACCAGGGGGCCCAACAATAATTATTCTTTAGAATAAATAATGTTCAACAACGACAACAACAACAATCAAGTTAAGACTATTCGCTCTTATCTGCTCGGGTGTCCGTTAACGCGTATTTCCCAAACCTTCGATACCAGCCCTCTTCGTCTTCGATCGTACCCCGCTTGGGGGGTATACTTTTCTTCCCTGCAGGCCGGCCCCGGCAAGCGGCGGGGCGGCCGCGGACCGTCGGCCTGGCCAGCGGCAGCGCTGATCGGCGGCAACCCGACCCCAGGAGGGACGAACAGGGAACCGACCACGACGACGACGACGACGACGACGACGACGACGACGACGACGACGTCGACGACGACGACGACGACGACGACGACGACGAGCGAAAGCGAGAGCGAGAGAGACACGACAGCATGGCCACGAAGGGCACGAAGTAGGCCACGGAGGGCGACAGTGGGCACACGAAGGGAATGCGTATGGGGCCACGAAGAGCGCGAACGAGCGGGGGCCACGAAGGGCAGATAATGCGGGGCCACAGAGCGCAACGACGGGGCCACCGAGGGTAGCAACTGGGCCACGTAGGACAGTGAGGGGGCCACAAAGGACGACAGCGGGGCCACGAAGGGCATGCACATGGGGCCACGACGGGCGCGAACGAGCGGGGGGCCTTGAAGGGCATATGAATATTGGGCCGCGGAGGGCAAGGACGGGGCCACTGAGGGCAGCAACGGGGCCACGAAGGACAGCGGGGAGGCCACGAAGGGCGACAGTGGGTCCACGAAGGGCATGCATATGGGGCCACGACGGGCGCGAGCGAGCGGGGGCCACGAAGGGCATACATATATGGAGCCACGAAGGGCAGAGAGGGGGCCACGAGGGGCTGCAACGGGGCAACGAAGGGCAGCGAGGGGGCCACGAGGGGCTGCAACGGGGCCACGACGGGCAGCGAGGGGGCCACGAGAAGCTGCAACGGGGCCACGAAGGGCATACATAGATGGAGCCACAAAGGGCAGCGAGGGGGCCACGAAGGGGTGCAACGGGGCCACAAAGGGCAGCGAGGGGGCCACGAAGGGCTGCAACGGGGCTACGAAGGGCAGTGAGGGGGCCACGAAGGGCTGCATGAATCGCGCTGTCTCGTGGAACTTCCTCGCGATATATTCAGACGCCGCGCCCTCGACACTCAGGAATCACGGTCTCGCTTGGTCATTTCTCACGATGTACGTGGGAATCGCGCAATTGCTCGAGCACTTCCTCGCGATTCCCGCAAGACTCACGCTTCAGCAACCCGCCTGCTCGACCTGGCCGCCTGTGCCAGCCTTCCCGACCCGCCCGCTGGAGTTTGTCCGCCCGATCTGTCCGTCTGGCTCTGCCACGTGCTTTCTGCTCCTAGCCCCTCCCCTGCTAATTTCTATCGTGTTCCATACTTCTCCCTTCCCCTTCCATCCGTCCTCTCTTCCCCTGTTTTAGGGGCTGCGCTACATGCACGTGGCAGATAAGGAAGAAATGCCCCCAGGGTGTACGATTCGGATCGAAAACGAAGAGGGCGGGTCCCGGGGGGTTGGGATATACGTGTTGAGTGGCACGCGAGCAAATAGGAGCGAACAGTCTTAAAATGGTTGCTGTTGTTGTTGCTGTTGTTGTGTTGTGTTGGGTGTTGTTGGTGTTGCTGTTGTTGCTGTTGTTGTTGATATTGCTGTGTTGAGATTGCTGTCGATGTTGTTGCTGTTGCTGTTGCTGTTGCTGTTGCTGTTGTTGTTGCTGTTGCTGTTGCTGTTGCTGTTGCTGTTGCTGTTGCTGTTGCTGTTGCTGTTGCTGTTGCTGTTGCTGTTGCTGTTGCTGTTGCTGTTGCTGTTGCTGTTGTTGTCGTCTTCCCACTCGCGACCCGGCCCGCGACCCACCCGCGACCCGCCAGCGACCCACCTGCGACCCGGCCCGCGACCAACCCGCGACCCACCTGCCACCTGCGACCCACCCACGACCCACCCGCGACCAACCCGCGACCCACCCGCGACCCGGCCGCGACCCACCTGCGACCCACCCGCGACCAACTCGCGACCCACCCGCGACCCACCCGCGACCCACCCGCGACCCATCCACCCCGCGACCATCCCGCGACCACCTGCGACCCACCCGCGACCAACTCGCGACCCACCCGCGACCCACCCGCGACCCACCCACCCCGCGACCATCCCCCGACCCAACCGAGACCGACCTGCGACCCACCCCACCCAGCGCCGACCACCTCACTCTTATCCGCAACTGCGGGGTGCTACGTTCATCATCATCAGCATCATCATCATCAGCAGCAGCAGCATCATCAGCATCATCAGCATCATCAGCAGCATCATCATCATCCTCGTCGTCGTCATCATCGTCATCATCATCAGCAGCAGCTGCATCTTCTTCATTCTCGCCAGGACAGGGGCACGGAGAGCAGGACGCGAAGGAGGAGAGGAGAGCGCATCAGCCATACACCCTCGTCAAAGTCCCTACGACCACCACTCCTCACTGCGGGGAGCTCTCCACCCGTGAAGGACGAGATCACCATGGGCCCAACAGTGAAGCGCAGAGCCCAATCGTGGCCTCCCACTGTATCGAACTCGGATCGTCATGCCCGGCCCCAGCTGGCCTGGAGCCAGTGATTGCGAATCGGGCCGAAGCGAATCGGATCGGAATCGCAGCCCTGGCCAGCGAATCGAACCGCACCGAGTCGGATCGCAGGCGGCCTTGCAAGTCCGGGTGCACGGGTGCACGCATCGGTCCGCATGTCCTGTCAGCGAGCGGAAAGGCACAAAAAGTTACGAAATCCTGAAGGCACAGGGGCGCCTACGTAGAAGAAGGCAGGCCGAGAGGCGGGAGGACACGAGGAAAGGAGGATATTGGGCGACCTGGTACCTAGGCCCCTGTAGCTGCGGCCTAACCCCCTCCTCCCCCCTCCCCGCCCAGGGGTCGGCCACCCCCCGATGGGTTCTCGGTGGCGGTGGTCCCTGCGTCTCGTCTGCCCCGACGGGTTCTCGGTGGCGGTGGCCCCTGCTTCTCGTCTGCATCTCTCGAGGGTCAGGGGAAAGGCAGGATTGGCAGGAGGAAGAATAGGAGAAGAACGATGACGAGGAGGAGGAGGAAGAGAGAGAAGCATGAGGAGGAGGAAGAGGAGGAAGTGAAGTTTACGCGTATGCGCTTAAACGACTGAGAGGAAGAGGGGGGGAGGAGGAGGAGGAGGAGGAGGAGGAGGAGGAGGAGGAGGAGGAGGAGGAGGAGGAGGAATGCCGACAGGAAGGATAAGATATGGACTTGCGGCAATGAGGCCGCGCCTGACCTTGTAGACAGATACAGAGTCTCGAGCCTGTTTGAGGTAGAAGGAGCTGTGGCTCAGAGGCGGTAGGACCGTATGTCCATATGTATGCATAATTATATGTGTATGTATATCGATGTGTGCATGTGCATTCTCTCTCTCTCTCTCTCTCACACACACGCACAAACACACACACACACACGAACAAACACGCAGACGCACACACATACACACAAGCACAAGATACACACAATCACGAACACAAACACGCACCCACACACCCACCCACACACCCATCCACCCCACCCACCCACCCACCCACCCACCCACCACCCACCCACCACCCACATACACAACACACGCACACACACACACGAACACACGCACACGCACACCACACGCACACGCACACGTACACGTACACGTACACCCGACACACACACACACACACAAAAAAAAAAAAAAAAAAAAAAAAAAAACGAACACACACACATACACACACACACACACACAACACAACACACACACACACAACACACACACAAACGCACAACACACACTCACACCACATACATAGTTAAGTCAGCGGCACAAAGGATCCTCAGGCGCGAGAAGCAGATGGAAGTGATTATTTCGATCGAACACTGTCGACAGCACAGCGTACAAAGCGTGCACGCTGTTCATGTAGCGATCGGTGGTATGAAGGAGGAGATGCAAATCAAAGCGAAAAGTGCAGCGCCCAGAAACCGAGAAGGCGACTCAACCCGAAACGAACTCAGGCGCGAACAGTCTGGTGCGAATTGGCGGCCACAGGATCATCATACCACACAGACACACACACACACACACACACACGCACACATGCACGCACGCACACCCACACACCCACACACACATACACACACACACATACACACAACACACACAACGCACACACACACACACACAACACACACAACACACACACACACATACATGCATTCCAAGACAGCGCAGAACAGAGCACTGCATGTAGCATCTGGGAGTGTGATGTGTCATAGAGCATGAACATGTTTATGAACGGTATACGAGGGTCGGAAGGCTTTAAACGCGTTGTTCCATGATTCGCTGGTGGAGCAACAGCGAAAAGCTTCAGCCAACTGGGAAAAAACACTGCCGCGCGGGCCGCACAAAAGTCCGAAGCCGAACCCGACGCCCAACCCGACGCTCTTCCAGGAGGCCTTCCCGCCGCCATCCCGGAGGCCTTCACGCCGCCCTTCCCGACAGTTTTCCCCGCGCATTACAAGACGGCTTCCCGAGGCCCCATCCGGGGCCTTCCAAGTGGCCTCCTCGATGCCTTACCCGACGGCCTTCTCGACGCCCTATGTGACGGCCTTTTCGACGCCCTACCTGGCGGCCTTCCCGACGCACTTCCCGACGGCCCTGCCCGCGCCCAGCCCGACGTTCAGCCCTATGTTTCATCAGGGTTGGCTGGTGCCACATCGGACGTTTCTTCCTGGAGTTCCCATGGCGGGCGGATCTGGCGGTGCGGCTGCCACTGGCAATCCCCGCCTGCATTTTTGGTCAGCGGTTTGATTCTATAACCGGGCGACATTGCTGCGCATTGAGGCTGGTGCGTGCCGCTTGGGTGGGCCTTGCGCGCAGATGTATTTTCAGCACGTGAGCGCCACAACGATCTAGGCAGAGGAAAAACAACCTCCAGGGTGCCATTACGTCGTGTCGCAAGGCGCTGTGGAGACTCAGCAACGGATTTTGTTTGGCACGGTTGAGCTCACTCCTTTTTCCTGGCTCTGCCGGCAGTGGTTTCCTGTATTGCAACGTGCGCGTGAAAGGCCTGGGCGCCCCAGGATGACCACGTGGTTCTGGGAGTGCGGCCGGACCGCTGTTTTACAAGGAATCGTGGCCCTGCGACTGCGGACGCCGGATAATTTACAAAGGATCCTGGCCCTAGGAACGAGGACGCAACGTAATTGATGAGGGATCCTGGCCCAGAAGGCGCAGACACAATGGAAGTCATCCCCTCCGCACTGTAGAAAAAGTCAACCCAAGGGAAGCCCGAATGATTTCTGGGGTGCATCGCATGATTTCGCCTTGAACCACAACCATTTCCGCAGTCAAACGCAAGTTTTTGATGTCGGTCGAAGCGCAAAACGCGGCCCACGGGGTCAGATTTGTGTGCTTGCAGTCGCCAATTTTCAGGCTGCCAGGTCTCAGCAAGCATTGTGAGGATTTGTTTCTGCTTCTTGGAAAATGAAAAGCGATCATGTCCGAACGCGCGCGACACGAAGACGCGGGCGCGCGCGGGCATGCGAGCGAAAGTGCGCGCGTCGCCGCGGGGAAAAGGTGTATGGTGCGCGCCCCACGTCACGAAAACGCGCGCCAGTGGCCATGGAAACGACTAGAAAAGTTCGGGGTTGGGCGCCCCGCCTGGCGGCCCCAGCGCGAAGAGCAGTCCGCGCGACAAGGGCAGCCCCGACCAGCGGTTGCGCGACGACGGGCGGCAACGGCCAGCGCCGGGCGGCAGCCGCGACGCGCCCGAGGGGATTTTCGCGAGACCCCGAAAAGCTCCCTCAGAAAAAGTTTCGCCGCGCGCGTTGCTGACGAGGACAATTGCCCTGCAAACGCAGCCGAAACTCGGGGCCCAAACTCGGCCGCCCCATCGCCGCAGCTTACAGATTCGCTTCAAAATTCAAAATTGTTTTTGCTCGTGCACATGCGGCTCGCTTCTTCCGCCGAGAACTTTCGAAAGCCACCCAGGATTCAATGCCGAGGCTTTATAGCCTGACAATTTCGGTGTGAGCCATCAAAGTTTGGGGCACGTGGGGCGCCGCCACGTCGAGGGAAAAATCGCGCTTGATTTCGGAGGAGGGATGCAGAAAGCTAGAAAAAACAAGAGGCTCTCAAAAGTAACCCAGGACAAAGCGCTCCGAGATGGCCCAGGACGGACCCCGAACGGCCAGAGAGAGGCCTCCGAGACGCCCCGAAAGAGAGCTCCACGACGACACCCAGGAGGGCCCCAAGAAGCCAAAATCACTGCTGTGTACCTCGTGCAGGTTGCATGTTTTTAGCAGTCTCGCCGCGTCGCGCACCCAACACAACCAATGTCGCGGCCTCGCGCGCTGCGTCGGCGCCTAGGAGGTCCGAGAATGCGGGCAGGAAACGCGCGCGGCCGGCCCACTCAGACGCCAGGGACAGGGATCTACCCGAGGGGATCAGCCGCGTCACGCTTACACTCGGGCCATGGCTGCGGGGGGAAGAGACGCACAGACAGGACGAGGAGGTGCCGCAAGGCCAACACCGACAGGGCAAACAGGACGAGGCGAGGCGCAGCGGCGGCGGCAAAGGCAGAACCGGAGGGGGCGAGTGGAAAGGCAGGACAGGACAAGCAGGTGCAGCAGACGTAGACGAAAGGAGACAGTGGACTACCGCAAGGGGCGAATGGAAGGCCGGACGCCGTCAGGAAAGGTGGCGGCGGGGCGGCTTCGGACTGATCAGACTGGGGGCTGCCAGAACACACACACACATACTTGGAAGTCAACGGCGCACAGGGTCCTCAAGCGCGAGCAGCAGATGGAAGTCCGAATTGCGATCGAGCGTCGTCGAAGGCGCAGCGTACGCAGCGTCGCGCACTGCAACATGCAAGCGATGAGCGTGTTGGAAGAACTGTGTCCAAACATGCAGCGGCCAGAAAACGAGGAAAAGATTCACACACCCACACACACAGACACACACGCACACACACACACACACACACACAAACACACACACACACACACTTTTTGCACTTTCTGGCGGTCGCGGCCTCGCGCACAGCGACGAGGCGGAGCAAGGTCGAAATGCAGCGGCCGAGCTCCCGGACGGAGCCCGCGCGCGCCGGCTCGAGACACACACACACACAGTAGGAGCCCGACCACAAGGAACCTTCCACAAGAAACCCGACCCTGGAAACTCGGGGCGTCCCTGGATTTCTAGTGCGGGAGCGTCACGCTTTCATTCGCAAGACCATCGAAACCCAAGAAACACACTGGCACCCTGAAGCCAAGCAGCGTGCTCTCTGGAATGGCTTTCCGCTGTACGCGCACGGCCCTCGATCTCCGCGCGGCGGCGGGGGAAGCCCACGGACCCCCCGGGCGGTCGGGCCGCGCGGCCGCCGCCTCGAGCCGCTTCAGCACGCCCGCGGCGCCGCCGTGGTCTGGGCACGGGAGCAGAAGGGGGGGGGCCAAGGCGGAGGCAAAGGCAGGAGGGGTCCTCCCTTTCCCTCCCTCCCCCATCCTCCGACTCCTCCTCCTCATCCTCCTCCTCGTCCTCATCCTCCTCCTCCTCCTCTTCCTCCTCCTCCTGCTCCTCCTCCTCATCGAGGACGGGGGATTGTGGAGTCGCACGCCTTTAGAAAGGTGTGTCGGCTTCTCATTTCCCTCCTCCTCTGTCCTCCTCCTCCTCCTCCTCTTTCTCCTTCTCCTCTTCATCTTCCTCCTCCTTCTCCTCCTCCTCTTTCTTCCCCCAGAATCGAATGTGTTGTTGTTAATGCCCCCCCCCCCCAAAAAAAAAAAAAAGGAACGCGGCGCGGCCGATTCATATATATATATATAATATATATATATATAGCTATATATATATATATATGGGGGCTCCTCCTCCTCTTTCGCGCTGCTCCGCTCCCTCCTCCTCCTCCTCCTCCTCCTCCTCCTCCTCCTCCTCCTCCTACTCCTTGCCCTAGAATCTAGCTTGTTGTTTCTCCTGCATCCACCCCCCAACAAAAAAATCAACAACAAAAAACGGCACGGCTTCAGTTGTTGTTTTAATTGTTATTGTTATTATTATAGTGTGTTTTGGGGGGGGGGTCTCCTCCTCCTCCGCGCTGCTTCGCTCCCTCATTCCTCTCCCCCCCGCCCTCCTCATCCTCCTCCTTCCCCCAGAATACAGTTGTTTGCTATTGAGATGTTTCGAAAGAAAGAGATACCCCGCTTGGCATTGCATTGGCATTGGTTTGGCCATGGTTTGGCATCGAATTGGCACTGCGTTGGCATCGCGCTTGGCAGTGCGTTGGCATTGCGCGTGCACGTCGCAAGCACTGCGCTGGCGGGTCCTACTGGAGCCCTCCACAAAAGGACTCAGATTGAAACCCTCAACCAGAAGGACCCTTATTGAAACCCTCCACAAAAAGGGTTCATTCGTATCGAAACCCTACACAGAAGGACTCCATGCGAAGCCCTCCACAGAAGGATCCCGACTGAAATCTATCACACATGCTCTTCCCCCCATTGGCATTGCATTGACATTGGCATTAGGTTGGCATTGCGTTGGCACTGCTTTGGCATTGCGCTGGCATTCCCCCTTCGCAGAATGATCCCTGTTGAACCCCCCACAGGAAGGATTCCGATTGAAACACTCCACACGAAGGGTTCATCTTGAACCCATTCGAAACCCTCCATAGAAGGAGTCCTGCTGAAACCGACCACCAACGGTTTCCCCCAGGCATTTCATTGGGATTGGATTGGGATTGCCATGGCATTGTTTTGGCATTGCGTTGGTACTGCTTTGGCGTTGCGCTGGCGAGGTATCATGGCACCCACCATAGAAGGATTCCTATTGAAACCTTCCACACGAAGGGTTCCGTTTGAAAGCCCCCACATGAAGGGTTCATGGTCAAACCTTCCACAGAAGGGTTCCTGACGAAACCCTCCACACCCAGATTCCGATCGACATCCTCCGAAGAAGGATCCGCAACCAAACCATACACCTGATGATTTGTGTGGCATATGTTGAATTACTGGAATCATGCCATCGGCAGTGCATTGGCATTGGTTTGATAACAATTTGGCATCGCATTGGTATTGCGTTGGAATTGCGACGGCAGTGCGTTGGCATTGCGATGGCATTGAGCTGGCGAGTCCCAACCAAACGCTCCACACAAGGATTCCGATTGAATACGTCCACAAGAACTATGCCGACGGACCCCCCACAATGAGGATTCACCTTACAATATCCCACAGATTGGTTCCATGCGAATCCCTCCACAGAAGGATGCCTGTTGAAATCCTCCGAAGAAAGGTCCTTAGAAGGATTCCGTTGTGGATGACATCATCCACAAAAGGGTTCTTAGAAGGATTGATACCGAACGCTATCACAGCCAATCCACCTCAATCGCGTTGCATTGGCATTAAGTTTGGATCGCCGTGCCGTTGATTTGGCATTCCCTTGCACTGCGTTGGCATTGCGCTGGCGAGTCATAATGCCCCCCTTTCGCAAAACGACTCCTATTCAAACCCTCCACAAGCAAGATTCCGTTTAAACTATATATAAATATATGTATAACAAAGGGTTCCCCGCCATTGGCATTGCAGTGGCATTGGATTGGGATCGCCTTGGCATTGGTTTGGCATTGCGATAGCACTGCTTCGGCATTGCGTTGGCATTGCGCTGGCGAGTCCTAGTGGCTCCAAGGACTCCTACTGAACCCCCCATAAGAAGGATTCCTAGCGAAACCCTCCACAGGAGGATCCCTATCGAAACCCTCCACAGAGGCATTCCTATTGAAATCCTCCGAGCAAGGATTCGTAATGGCACCATCCACAAAGGATTCTGAGTGAAATCCACCGAACGAAAGGATTCCCTCGTTGGCATTGGATTGGGCACTGCTTTGGCATTGCGCTGGCATTGCGCTAACGAGTCCTTGTGCCTCCCTTCGCACAGCGATTCCTATTGAAATCTCCCAGAAATCGGATTCCTTTTAACGTCTACCACAAAGGCTCTCCCCCATTGGCATGGCATTGGCATTGGATTGTGATCGCCTTGGCATTGGCTTGGCATTGCGATAGCACTGCTTCGGCAGTGCGTTGGCATTGCGCTGGCGAGTCCGAGTGGCTCCAAGGACTCCTACTGAACCCCCCACAAGAAGGATTCCTAGCGAAACCCTCCACAGGAGGATCCCGATCGAAACCCTCCACAGAGGCATTCCTATTGAAATCCTCCGAACAAGGATTCGTAATGGCACCATCCACAAAGGATTCTGAATGAAATCCACCGAGCGAAAGGATTCCCTCGTTGGCACTGGATTGGGCACTGCTTTGGCATTGCGCTGGCATTGCGCTAACGAGTCCTTGTGCCTCCCTTCGCACAGCGATTCCTATTGAAATCTCCCAGAAATCTGATTCTTTTTAACGTCTACCATCAAGGCTCTCCCCCATTGGCATGGCATTGGCATTGGATTGTGATCGCCTTGGCATTGGCTTGGCATTGCGATAGCACTGCTTCGGCATTGCGTCGGCATTGCGCTGGCGAGTCCTATGACTCCCCCCGCAGAAGGACTCCTACTGAACCCCCCACAAGAAGGATTCCTAGTGAAAACCTCCACAGGAGGATTCCTATCGAAACCCTCCAGAGAGGCATTCCTGTTGAAATCCTCCGCCGAACAAAGATTCGTAATGGCACCATCCACAAAGGAGTCTGATTGACATCCACCGAGCGACAAGATTCCCCAATTCACATTGCATTGGCATGGGCTTTGGTTGGCAATGGATTGGTGTCGCGTCGGCATGCATTGGCCTGGTGCAGGAGATGGACAGAGAGAGAGAGAGACGAAGAGAGAGAGAGAGAGAACACGAGTTAACGATATAACGAGAAAAGCATATTATGAGGGGATCACGGCGAACAGAAAAATGGCAAACAAATATCAAAGTTCACGAAGATGAAGGAGCGTTCCACTCGATAAAAACCATATCAAAACGACGTACCATTCCACAATCCTCCGGCCTCTCCTCCTCCTCCTCCTCCTCCTCCTCCTCCTCCTCCTTTTCCTCCTCTTCCTCCTCACCCTGCTCACCCTCCTGGTCACCGTCCTTACACTCCCGTTCTCTTCCCTTTCGTCCTCGTCATCCTCCTCATCATCCTCCTCCTCCTCTTCCTCTTCCTCCTCCTTTTTGTTCCTCCTCCTCCTTGTAAATAACTTCTCTCTGTCGCGCCCCGAGGCTGGTCGGAAGAACGGGCCGGGCATTTCGTCTGAGACTTCGCAGTTTCACAGGAGGGCGGGTCGCTTACAAAATGTGCCTCTCGCCTGAGCGCCGCGCACATTGCCTTCAGAAATGTGTAAGAGCTTCAGGGATTGAGGGCGGGTCGTTTTCAAAATGTAGCTCTCGCCTGAGCGCCCCGCACATTTGTTTCCAAACTTTGCAGTAGTCTCACGGATTGAGGGCGGGTCCTTCTAAAAAGATGGTTTTCGCCGTAGCGGCTCGAAAAATCGTCATAAAACTTGTTGGGAAAAAAAGTTTCACGGATCGGCAACAGGTCGTTTTCAAAATGTGGCGTTCGCCGTAGTGGCGCCACACTCGTCTCATAAACTTGCAAGAATTTCACAGATGGAGGGCGGTTCCTTGTCAAAATGTGGTTTTCGCCTTAGACACGCGCACATTCGTGTTAAACGACTGCCAAAGTTTCACTGCTTCTCAGACTTAACGTACCAGAACTTGTGTTTTTGAGCGATGTCAGATTGTCAGGGCGCAACAATTACGTTGATTCGCGGTGTGGAAATGCCAAGAGAAGTGTTCTGGCACGACTCAGGATCGTCAAGACGCAACATTAAGGTTGATTCGCGGCGTTGAAATCCCTAAAATAAATGTCTTGGCACAGATCTGGATTTTCAAACGGTTACCCCCCAACGGGGCACTTCCCTCAATGGAAATGAACCCCTCTAGGAGCCTATGGAGGGAGTTGGAATGAGCGTTTGTTGAAACATCTTTCATGGACTTTGGGTTTACTCCGGTCCTCCTCATCCTTATCCTCCTCCTCCTTTTCCTCCGCCTCCTCCGCATCCTCCTCTCCCTCCTGCATTCTTTTTCCTTATAAATCCTTCTGTCGCACCCCGAGACGCTTCGTTAGAGTGGTCCAGGCGGTTCGCCTGAGACTTCCTCAATATATCCGCCGATCCGGCGCAGGAACTACAAGGAGCCTCAGCAAGAGCTTCAGCTCTGAGCCTAAGCAAGAAAGAGCTTCAGCTCTGATTGGGGGGGGTCACCAGGGTGGCTCTGCCGGGGAAGGGGGGGAGGGGAGGGTGGGCCCCCGTATGGCGTTGTCTACCTGATTATAGCATCCCCAAAATATTTCGGGGGGTCCCAGGGACCCCCCTCAGATTCTGCTTGGGTGGGGTCGCTGGGGTGGCTCTGCCGGGGAAGGGGGGGAGGGGGGGGGCGGTCCCCCATCTCGCGCTTTCTTCATGAATTGCGCATCTCCAAGATGTTTCGGGGGGTCCCAGGGACCCCCCTCAGATCTAGCCGCTTCCGCCCCCACAACCCTCCCCTCGAACCCTCCCCGGACCCCCCCCGGACCGCTCAGCGGGAGGCAGAGGATAACGAGAACTAGGGAGAAGAAAGGGGACCGGAAGAATCGAGGGAGGGAGGAGGCCACCGAGCCGCGAAGATCACCGAATCCGGAGCTCCCTGGATCGGCGGCACTGGCTGGAGGCCATTACAATATGATCCCTCAGCTTGGCATTTGCACAGAAGCTTCACGGATGGAGAGCGGATCGCTTTCAAAATGTGGCTCTCGCCTAAGCGGTGCGCACATTCATCCTAAAACTTTGCAAGAGCTTCACGAATGGAGGGCGGCTCCATTCCAAACTCCAAATGTGGTTCTCGCCTCAGCGCCACGCAAATTCGTCTTAAAACTGTCCGATTATTTCATGCATTATAGCGGGCGGCTCCATTCGAAAATGTGACTCTCGCCGAGGCGCCACGCACATTCGT
This sequence comes from Prorocentrum cordatum, assembly GCA_963575745.1. Classification (NCBI taxonomy): domain Eukaryota; class Dinophyceae; order Prorocentrales; family Prorocentraceae; genus Prorocentrum; species Prorocentrum cordatum. Next base: position 146,753 of record CAUYUJ010014700.1, read on the forward strand.
TTTGGGAAGTTTGCAAAAGTGTAACGGGTAGAGGGCGGTAACTTTTCAAAATGTGGCTGCGCCGCGCAAATTCGCCTAAAGAGTTTGCAACGATTTCACAGATTCGGTTGGCAATGATGCTGGACTGTCTGGGCACAACAGTTACGTTGGTCCGCGGTGTTGAAGTCCCAGGGATTGTGTTCTGGCACGATATCATCAAAACTCATAACTAAGGTTGATTCGTGGCGTTGAAGTCCCAGGAGTGGTGCCCTGGCACGGTCCGGGATTTTCAAATGCTTGTCTTCCAACGGGACACCTCCCTCAGTGAAATCGAATCCTTGTAGGGGCATATGAAGAGGGAGCTTAGAGGGAGGGTTTATTGCAACACCGTTGATGGGTCTTGGGTTTACACTGGTAGTCCTCCTCCTCCTCCTTCTCCTCCATTTCTCCTCACTCATCCCTCGAGGACCGTGCATTGAAGGACTCAGGACATCAAATGTCTGGGGCGAAATCGGCTTCGACATCGAGCGGCCCGCGGTGTACCGGAAGAGGGTCACGGAATTCGCGGAGCGGCGGCGGTGATTGATGCAAGAAGGCACTGAGAACGACGATCACATGGAACAAAGACTGCTCGGCGAGCGTGTCGCCCTGAGTGTGGAGGGTGGTCGGCAATTGTCTCCCAAGGTAGTCGGCGATGTGTTATCCTCTTCCCCCTCCTCCGTACTGCTCGCCTGTACAGATGTCTCATCCTCCTCTTCCATCCTCCTCCGCCTTCTACTACTCACCTTCCACCAACACTCTCCTCCCAATCGTTATCCTGCCCCCCAGGCTTTCCCGCCGCTACAGCCGCTCCCTACTCCTCCCCCTCCTCCATCCTCACCAATCCCTGAGGTCCGACGTCGCGAAATAATTGTAACATCATCATCATCATCAAAAATCACTACCAAAACCGTGGAACCCATCCTTCTGCTGCATTTTTCGAGCCGGATCGATTTGCGAGGGTACCTTGGCCCGAAACTAGACGAAAACGCCAGTGCGAAAAGAAGCAACGCTAGGATCTCAGGGTCCCTCCCTCACTCCCCTTCTAGAGGAACAGAAGCAGCATAAACATGAACTTTCGGAGCTCCGCGAGGATTTTTTGGATCGACGCTGGTCCCCCTCAATCGCGCGCGGAGCGCGGCAGGGGCGGCGCCCAAGGCGCCGCGGGGAAGGACCAGACGCCGATCCAAGAAATCCGCGTGGAGCTACGAAAATTCATGTGTATGCCGTCTGCCTTTCCTTGACCCTCCCAGCCTCCCACCACTCCTATTCCTTTCTTTCTCTCGCCGGAGCCTAAATTAGCAATCTGACAGCCGCGTGCCTTAGGCAACCAAGCGCGCCACGTTCTCGATAGATTCGTCGAGGGCAATGGCCTTCGCTTCACATCACAAAACATGGGGTCCTGCATACAAGTACCGTCCAAAGCCAATTGGGGAAACGGTTGCTGCCAGCAATGCCCTCCAAGTACAACTCGGTGGCCGAGCAGCAGACTGAAATCCTTGACGCAGAATCGACTGCTTGCTGAGGGAATCGACCCTCCCTACCTGCGTCCCTACATCCATCCTTGCCTCCTCCATCTTCCCGTGCGACATGCGGCGGCGGCCGCGCTGCGACGGTACCCTGAAGTCACCGGGCGGTCCCCAGAAGTCACGACCCTTTCCCCAGGGTCTGCCTTTCATCCCGAATCGTGTTTGATGGCCCCAGGGCCCAGGGAGGGCCCCGGGAGAACGACAACGGCCAAAAATCTGCCGTTGCACTCTTTGCTACGACGCGTGCACGTCTGGGACCTTACTCCCCTCCCCTCCCGATATTCTCCCACACTTGCATGGGATTCGACGGGTATTTCTGTCTGTGCCTTTCTTTCCCTCCTGACCTTGACCGACTCCATCCTCCAACGTGAGACACGTGCTGCGGCGGCCGTCCCCCGTCCCCCCACACGGCGGCCAGCGCCTCCCAGCGGAACGCGCAGCGAATTGGACGTGGCACGGGCGGCCACCGTCGCGGCCATCGCCGCCAGGAGCCTGGCCACCGAGCCTCCTCCTCCTCCTCCTTCTCATCCTCCTCCTCCTCCTCCTCCTGCTCCTCCTCCTCCTGCTACTCCTCCTCCTCCTCCTTCTCCTCCTCCTCTTCCATTCCTTCTCTTGTAGATAACTCTTCCCTGTCGCACCCTCATACCGGTCGAAAGGGCGAGTCTGACGTTTCGCCTTAGATTTCCATTCCACTTATGATGATGAAACTGAAAAAAACACTGAGGAAGGGCGGGTGGTTTTCATAATGTGGCTCTTGTCTGAGCGCCACGCACACATTTGCAAGAACTTCACGGATTGAGGGCGGGCCGTTTTCAACATGGCTCTCGCCCAAGCGCCGCGCACATTCGTTTTCAATATCTGCAAGAGTTGCACGGATTGAGGGCGGCTCCTTTTCAAAATGTGACTCTCAAGCGCTTCACGGATTCAAGGAGGCTCCTTCTCAAAATGTAGCTCTCGCCTGAACGCCGCACACATTCGCTTTGAAACCCATAACGGTTTCACATGTTCGAATGATTATTAACGTACCAGAAATGGTCTGCTGGAACGATTCAGGATTATCAGGGCGCAACAGCTACGTTGATTCAAGGTGTTGACGTCCCAGGATTTGTGTTCTGGCACGAATCAGGATCGCCAAGACGTAACAGTCAGGTTAACCCGTGGCGTTGAAGTCCCGAGAATGGTGTTTTGGCATGCTCCCGGATTTTCACACGGTATAACCCCCCAACGGGGCAATTCCCTCAGTGGCAATGAACCCTTGTAATGGCCTATGAAAGAGGAGCTTGGAGAGAGGGTGTATTTCAACATCGTTGATGAATATTGGGCTTACAGTGGTCCTCCTCCCCAGCGATATCTCTCAACATGCGGGCCTGTGCTCCATTCAGACGCCTCCGCTCTGCAGCATTCAACCAGACGGCGCTGAGGCTGCACAGCAGCTTGGACATCACAATACCGTTGGACAGCTCCATTTTCCTGTCTAAGGAGACAGAAGTATGGCCCAGAGCTGCTTCATGCTTCTGAAAGCGGCGAACGCCATGCCCATCCGTCTCGTTATTTCGCCACTCGCTCGCCCGTCGCTGCTGATTGTGGTCCCAGGTCGGACAGCATGCCTTTAGCCTCGATGACTTCCCCCGCGGGCCTGCGGACGACCCCATCGCAGCGAATCCTCAGCAGTTGTAGTTTGCCCCAGTGCATCTCCAGACCCACGCTGGCTGCAGATTGGCACACTGCCTGGAACCACCGTTGAATATCATCACCTGTCCTGGCCAGGAAAACCACAAGAGAGGTCAAAAAAAAATACAAGAGAGGTCCAGGCAAAGGAGCACCCACCGACAGGTCCAGCCCTTCCCCCCCACGGCCCCCGACATGTCCCTTAAGGGGCCCCCGAAAAAAAAGCTCAAAACGGGCCCTGCGGACCTCCACTGGGCCCCCAAGAGGCTCAAAGGAGGCCCCCATGGGGCCTCCAAAAAGCTCGAATCCAAGAAGCTAAAATCCGCCACCGTGCCTCCCGGCACGTTGAGGCGTAAGGAATGCAGACTGCCGTCTGCCGAGGCGCCACTGTGCTGTCTGGCAGGGCTTCTGCAGTCTTCTAAGGGGCACACCCACCCCGCTCGTCGCACCCAGCTGCGTGCCCCACCCCCGGCTCCAGGGGGTCCCTGGGCGGCCATGGCGTCTCCCAGGGGTGGTTGCCGGCAGGAGTGCTGCGCCGGCGCGGTGGCGGAACTGCCACGGACAGACAGAGGAGCCGAACGCCGCCCGGCGCGTAGGCGGAACATGGCAGCAGGCTTTGCTTGCTGCTGGCAGTAATGAATTAAAACTTGCACATCGATTACGAAATTCGCAGCGGAATGCCGCCAGCTGCGGTCGTCGCCAATGCAGTTCCGCATGGCGGCTTCAGAAGCGAAGCGCGGGGCGGCTTGTTCGTATAAACATGTCGTCCACTCGTGCCTAGGTCGCCCCCGTGCTCTCCGCACGCTCCCACTGGCGGGTCGCAGGCTGCCAAAGCATACATGCATGAGGGCCCCCGCAAACAAAAAGAAAAAACAAACTCGCAAGTGCATCCTGTCCACCAGCCTTCTGTTCTGGGCCTCCCGACGCGTGGGACTCTCGACCTAACCAATCCCTTTGCCCCCACCACCCCACCCACACACGCACACGGACGCACGCACACACAAACACACACACACACACATACACAAGCACACAAGCACACAAGCACACTGCTGGGCATTCGCGGGGCGGCGCTCCGCCAACTCGTTCAAAGTCCGCCGCCGCGCGCGCGGCGGCGGCTAGGAAGGAAGTGGCTGGGCCCTCACAGGGCAGCGGCGGGGCAGCAGCCGCAGCCGAGCAGCGGCAGGGAGGAGGCGGCGCAAGCCGCGAGGGAGGAGGCGCGCGCACACAGTCATACCCACACACACACACACCAGCTCCGACACTGCACAACCAATCCCGTCCCTCCCCTGCCCCAGCTCCGACACTTTGCGACCAACCCGCTCCCTCTTCCCGTCGCACTCGGGTGACCCTCGCTCGGCCGCGCCTCCACCTATTCCTCCTCCTCCTCCTCCTCCTCCTCCTCCTCCTGCTGTTCCTCCTCCTCCTCTTCCTCCTCCTCCTCCTCCTCCTCCGCCTCCTCCTCCTCCTTCGCCTCCTCATCCTTGTCCTCCTTCTCCTCCAGCAACCCACTTTAGCGCGAACACAGAAGGCACGCCCGACATGCACAGCGACAGCGGCGAAGACAGCACACGAGTGCAGACCCGTTGGAGCCTTGAGTCGAATACATTCACCTTCACTGGTGACAGTATACAAGCGACAAGTATGGCGCATGGTTTCAAGAGTCGCAAACGACGACCGAACAAAGTGGACATGACGAGTCCTACGCTAGCAACCAGACCTCAACCGCTGCCAGCAAGAATAGAGGCAGAAGGGCAGCCCAACGCAAGCGTTGGGACGACCTAATCAACGCATACACACATAAACGCAAACCAGACCTCCACCGACCATCCACACATACCAAATCGAGAGGACAACCAAAGAACATCACGTGGACGCAAACAGCCCAGGACACAAAAACATGGATGGCTGTCGGGCACCATTACACCCACCTGACACAGGAAAAACCCAGGACCAAGACCCATAAAGTGAACGCTCAGAGGAAGCCGAGACGACACGCCCAGCCCGCGCCAACACCGACACCAAGGACTTCCTCCTCCTCCTCCTCCTCCACCTCCTCCTCCTCCTCCTACTCCTCCTAAATTTGTATGTGTCTCGCATTGCATGTATCCAGGCAAGCCAAATTCTCGAGGCCACGGCCTCACCCACCTGGTCTGAGCTAGGCCCGGACACTGTCCGCATCGGTGGTCACATCGCATCGTATCGCATCCTCCTCGTCCCACTCTTTCCCGTCCTCCGTCGTCTCCTCCTTTTCCTCCTCCCTTCCATCTCCTCATTTCTCTTTCCTCATCCTCTTCCTTCTGCATTCCCCATTCTCCTCCCCCCCTTCTCGTCGCTCTCCGCGAGGCTGCAAAGCGCCGACAACTGCCGACCGCGCAACTGCAATCACCGACACGACGACTACGGACATCCCGAGCACGACCTGCATCTCAGAGTGAAAGTTGTCTTGGCACGTGCGAAGTGAGCCTTCTCTGCAAACGCGGACCTTAGGAGGAAAGGGCAAACACGAAGCAGAGGGAAACTCATTGAGGGGGTAGGCGGATGTGGCGTAAGCCTTTTTGGAATCTGCTCAAGACGGGACTATCTCCTGAACGGCAGGCCCATAGGCCCATAGGATACTCGTCTTCCACGGGAGCGTTGGGGAAAGGAAGGCTTGCAGGGGACTTGTGAGAAGGCGATTTGAGACAGAAGGGTGTGTTGCCAAATCGCAGATGCATCCTGAAATTGCTTTGGTCCCCCTCCTCCCAGTCCCCCTTCGCCCCCCGCCGTGTTCTTCACACATGTCTTGTATGTCCTTCCCCATTTCCCCCCGTATTGGATCCTCCGTACTGCAGCTTCACCTCGTCTGGATTCGTCTCCTCCTCCTCCTCCACCTCCTCATCATCATCGTCGTCGTCGTCATCAGCTGCAGCATCATCATCAGCGTCACAACCACCACCACCACCACCACCACCACAATCAGCATCAGCATCGCCATCATCATCATCATCAGCATCATCACCATCATCAGCAGCATCACCATCATCAGCAGCATCACCATCGTAATCATAAACATCATCGTCATCAGCATCAGCATCAGCATCATCATCATCATCGTCGTTATAGTCGTCATCATCAGCAGCATCCTCATCATCATCATCATCATCATCATCATCATCATCATCATCATCATCATCATCATCATCATCATCATCATCATCATCATCATCATAAGTATCATCATCAACATCATGATCATCAAGACCATCGTCATCAACATCAGCAGCAGCAGCTGCATCATCGTCACCTAGACCACCATCATCATCAACAGCAGCATCAGCATCACAACTACCACCACTACCACCAACATCATCATCATCATCAGCAGCAGCATCAGTTGCAGCAGCATCAGCATCGTCATCACCACCACCAACAACAACATCACAATCATCATCATCATCATCATCATCATCATCATCATCATCATCATCATCATCATCATCATCATCATCATTATCATCATCAGCTGCTGCAGCATCAGCATCATAACCATCATCAGCATCATCAGCATCATCAGCATCGTCATCATCGTCGTCGTCAACGCCCCCCCATCATCATCATCATCATCATCATCATCATCATCATCATCATCATCATCATCATCATCATCATCATCAGCAGCATCAGCATCAGCATCCGCATCAGCATCATCATCAGTATCACCGCCACCACCACCACCATCATCATGATCATCACCACAACAACCACCAACACAATCATCATGATCATCACCACAACCACAAGCATCGTCAGCGTCATCATCATCATCATCATCATCATCATCGTCATCAGCATCATCATCATTGACACAATCCTCATCATCATCATCACCATCGTCATCAGCATCAGTATCATCAGCATCAAAATCATCAGCATCCTTGGCCTCATCATCACCAATAACCATCATCATCATCATCGTCACCACCACCACCATCCTCACCACCACCACCACCATCATCATCAACACCAGTACCACCGCCACAAAGATCATGATTATCACCACCAAGACAATCATCCATATCATCCTCCTCATCCTTATCGTCATCCTCATCGTCATCCTCATCATCATCATCAGCATCATCAGCATCGCCATCATCATCAGAATTAACATCATGATCATGGTCATCAGCATCCTCATCATCACCATCATCATACTCATCCTCATCGTCATCATCATCATCAGCAACATCATCATCAGCAGCAGCATCATCCAATCCGCGGATTGCCACACGCGGCGCTGCGAAGGCCCCTCCACATGGGCACGAGCGCGGGCGGCGACCGCCTGGGCCAGCAAGAGGGCAGCGGAGCTCGCCACGCGGCTCCTCGAGGGGCCGCGATCGCCCCTCCTGCACGCGCGCGCGAGAAGCTGCTCGGCTGGCCCGGCCCCCCATGGCGAGCTCGCCCTGCAGCGGTGTTCCACACCGCTTGTCCAGCCCCCCCTTGAGAAGCAATAAAAGTACCCCTAATCCTTTGGGAGGGGGCCTAGTTTAGAAGCCACAAACAATAGGGATAGGGTTTGTTGCCGATGTGCCAGACGAAACCGATGTGTGTTAGGGATATCCCTAAAACCGTAGACCTAAGTTAGGCCACGAATTCATTGTGTTCTTGGGGGGAGATATTGCCTTATGCCTAATGACCCTGACATTCGCCCGCGGATCCGCTGTACGCGCAGCCGAGGGGGCGGCGCGGCGGCAGGCCCTCCGCGCGAGGGGGCCATCGCTCGGAAGAGGGCGGCAGCAGCCGACTGCTCGGCGGCCCCTCCTGGGCATGGCCACCACCCTGTACTCGGACGAGCAGCGGAGCAGGCTGGACGGAGCCGTCACCGAGCCACCACCACCACAGTGGAGAAACAGAAACCGACATACGGAAGCATAGCCTTCCAGAGCTCCGCGCGGAGACACTGGATCTGCGCTGGGCCCACCTCTCTGGCGCGCTCCGCGCGCCAAGAGCGGCCGGGGGCGCTGCTAGGGGGGGCCCAGCGCAGATCCGAGAAATCTGCGCTCCTCGACGCACCCACACACACACACACTTCTTGGCTCGGGCCTCGTCGACAGGCTGTCCGCTCGCAGACCGGCAGCCCCGGGGGGGTTGTTCGCGTGCGGGTCGGCGGCTCGGGCGCTGGCGCGGGCGGGTGCGGCACCGACACTCGCACCCGCGCGGGCGTTGGCCACCGCGCTTGACGAGGGCAGCGTCTGCGCGGGTGGCGGCATACCCAGCGGGCGCCGCCAGGGGCGCCGAGCGCGCTCACCGACTCGAACTGCGCCGTGCCCGCGAGCAGAGAAAGGGCGGCCCCCTCGCGAGCTCCAGAGGCCGCGGCGTCCCTGGCGGCGCGGCACGTGGGCGGGGAGGCCTTCCCGCCGGCTGACAGCGCCAGGACCCCCAGCGTTGATTGCAGCCTTGGACGGCCAGGAGCGCGTGCTGTGTATTACTATTCGGCGTGACGGCCGTCAACGGCCTTGTTTTTTTTGTTCAATGCGATGTCCCTCGAAATCCCCACCTTTTCCCCAGGGCTGGCTTTTCATCCCGAACCGTTTTTTGACGGTCCCTGGGCCCGGCAAGAGCCCCCAGAGGCTGGAAACGGCCGAAAACCTCCGATCTTGCTTTTGTCACGACGCGGGCACGTCTGGGCCTCCTCCTCCTCCTCCTCCTCCTCCTCCTCCTCCTCCTCCTCCTCCTCCTCCTCCTCCTCCTCCTCCTCCTCCATTCCTTTTTCTTGTGAATTACTTTTCCCTGTCGCAACCCGAAGCCAATGTTTAGGGCTGTCCGGGCATTTCGCCTGAGACTTCCTCACCATTTATGACTCTGGAGCTTAAAAATTGACAACAGTTCCACAGATTGAGGGCGGGTGGTTTTCAAAATGTGGCTCTCGCCTTAGTGCCGCGCATATTTGTGCAAAAAATGCAAATGTTTAACGGATTGAGGGGCAGTGGTTTTCAAAATGTGGCTCTCACCCTAGCGCCACGCACATTCGTTTTAAAAATGTGCAGGAGTTTCACGGATTGAGGGCGGCTGGTTTTCAAAATGTGGCTCTCGCCTTAGCGCCGCGCCCTTCATAAAATTTGGAAGATCACGGATTCTCATGATCTACATACCAGAAATGGTGTTTAGGAAGGATTCTGGATTACGCGGATTCGCGGTGTTGAAGTCCCAAAAATGGCGTTCTGACACAGTTCCAGATCGTCAAGACGCAGCAGTCAGGTTGATCCGTTGCGTTGGAATCCCGAGACAATGTTTTGTCATGCTTCAGCGTCTTCAAGGGTTCTTCCAACGAGGCAGTTCCCTCGATGGGCATGAACCGTTGTATGGGGCCTATGAAGAGGGAGCTTGGAGGGAGGATTAATTCTAACATCGTTGATGACTCTTTGGTTTACACTGGTCCTTCTCCTCCTCCTCCTCCTCCTCCTCCTCCTCGTCCTCGTCCTCCTCCTCCTCCTCCTCCTCCTCCTCCACCTCCTCATCCTCCTCCTCCTCCTCCTCCCCCTCCCTCTCCGTCCCACCCCTCGGCAGGAGGCGGCAGCCAGAGCGGCCGCGAGGCGGAGGCGGGGGGGGGCGTCCTTGGCCGAGGGGGCCCAGCGCCAGTGTGCACCGGGGCCGGTGCGCGCCAAAGGGTTTCGCACGCAGAGACGAAAGGAAGAAAAAATGGCACGAGCATCAACTTTCAGAGCTCCGCGCGGCTTTCTTAGATCGGCGCTGGGCCCCGCCAGCGCCGCCAGAGCCGCCCCCAGCGCGCTTTGCGTGCAAGGGAGGGGTGCCCAGCGCCGATCCGAAAAATCCGCTCAGACATCTGCAAGTTTGTGCGTATGTCGTTTTTCTTCTTCGAAAGAGAGAGACGCAGCGCGAGGCCGAACACGGCTGCGGGGAGCGCGCGCGCGTTTGGAAGAGGAAGGTCAGGTCGGACGAAACCCAGACATGCTGGCGTCGTGAAAAAAATACGGCGGGAGGTGTTTCGTAGTTTTCGGCTTCTGAGAGCCCTCTGGGCCTCGGGGCCGCCGAATCACGGTTTGGGATGAACAGATTGTCCTGGTGAAAGGGTCAGGACCTCTGGGGACCGCTTTATTGAGAAAGTCAAAAGCATCGCGTGTCTGGAAGGGGGGGATGAGCAAAGGAGGGTTGGCAAACCAGCTCACGTACGGCCCGAGCTAGGACAGGAGGGCATCCTTCGAGAACATGAGGCCCTCCGCCGGCCAAACCGAAGAACACTCGAGGGCACCCTCCCCCAGGATGCACAAGAACATCCAACAAGCACGAAGAACATCAGGGTGCCCTCCCCGAAGCGGCCTCGGTCCGCCCGCAGCTGCTTTCACTGGCGACTCCCGGCGCTGGCACGAGCGCCAGTGCTTCGAGAGGGCGCCCGTCGTCGGGGCCGAAACCAGCTGCAGCAGCAGCTTTCATAGCCCCCGCTCCCGAACCGCAGAGGCTCACCCCCCCTCGTTCTTCCCCTCCTCGCCCTCCTCCTCCTCCTCCTCCTCCTCCTCCTCCCTCCTCCTCCTCCTACTCCTCCTCCTCCTCCTCCTCCTCCCCTCTCCTCCTCCTCCTCCTCCTCTCCTCCTCCTCCTCCTCCTCCTCCTCCTCCTCCTCCTTCCTCCTCCTCCTCCTCCTCCTCCTCCTCCTCGCTCTCCCCTCCTCGCCCTCCTCCTCCTCCTCCTCCTCCTCCTCCTCCTCCTCCTCCTCCTCCTCCTCCTCCTCCTCCTCCTCCTCCTCCTCGCTCTCCCCTCCTCGCCCTCCTCCTCCTAGTGCTCTCCCTCCTCGCCCTCCTCCCCGCTCTCCCTCCTCGCCCTCTTCCTCCTCCTGCTCCCCCGAGAAGGGGAGCTCCGAGGGCCGAGGGCCAAGGGCCGCGATGGCTCGGCGTGCCGGTCCGCCTCGAGGGGGGGCCTCCGGGAGCCTCTGGAGGCCCCCCCGAGATCCCGAGGCCTCGACAGAAACCTCGGGAGGAGGAGGCGGAGGAGGAGGAGGAGGAGGCGGAGGAGGCGGAGGAGGAGGCGGAGGAGGCGGAGGAGGAGGAGGAGAAGGGAGGATCCTCCCGAAGACGAGTATGGGGGGGGGGGGCAGAGGGGGCACGGGCAAGCGAGGCGCGCCCGCGCCAGATCTGACAGCCTCTGCCCCCTCCCTCCCAGCACATCCCCGTGCGCTGATGCTTGCTCGATCCGCCGACGCGCGTCGCAGTGGACCTGAAACGCCAAAAGAGGACCCTGTCGTGTTATGTACCCAATCGGTTAAAGGGGAGCCGCGTACAGTGGAAGAGGAGGTGGCGGATGAGCAGGAGGATGAGCAGGAGGAAAAGGAGGAGGAGGAGGAGGAGGAGGAGCAGGAGGAGGAGCAGGAGGAGGAGGAGGAGAAGAGAGGAGGAGGAGGAGGAGGAGGAGGACGAGGACGAGGACGAGGACGAGCAGCAGCAGCAGCAGGAGCTGGAGGGCAAGGAGCGGTAGGAGCAGGAGGACCAGAAGAAGGCGGAAGAAAGAAAAGGTGGCTGGCAACAACGATGAGGAAGGAGTCGGATCCGGAAAAGTGGCCCGCACCGGGACGAGAGCGCCATTCTGAATGACGGGAGACGCGAGGATATCGCCGATACTGAAATGAAGCCCACGCTGCAGCGGGAGCGCCATGCTGGAATTACCGAAAACGCTCGGATTGGATAACACATAAGAAAGATCATCTCGGCCCAATACTTCATGGAAAAAATCAGTCAATACGATACGGGGGTCGCGCCACTCTGAGCACACCATTAGGGGAGAAATGAGACGAGTTTTCATGTGGTGTCCGCCGTCGTGTGCGTGCACGATGTGGGTGTGCTCGAATGCCAAGTGCTGCCCTGTAAGTGTTTTGCATTCTAATCCGCCATCGTGCCCCTGCGGCACGAAGTGGAGTGTCCACAGAACCCTTGCTCAACCCCTGAGCCTCAGTCTTCAATCCTGAGGACCCTCTGGGGGTCCCTGAGCCTCAGGCCTGAGCCTCAGTCAATCCTAAGGAGTCTCGAAGGGGCCCCTGAGCCTCAGTCCTCAATCCTGAAGACTTCTCTCGGGGCTTCCCGCGTGCCCTCTGGGGCGCGTGGTGCATTGCCGCATGACTTTTTGGGAGCCAGACGAACCCCCAAGACAAGATTTTTTTTATCTGCGGGGCAAGAGCGAACTTCTTCCGCTAAAAGCTAGGCGGGCTACGCACAGCTTTAATTAGGGAGACAGGGCACAGGGAATAACCCCAAGAGATCCCCCAGAGGCCGCTCAGACGGTCCGAGGGTGCCCCGAGGCGCTGCACGATCGGTCCAAGACGCTCAAGGCGGCGTGGCTCCAAGATGGTCCAAAGAGCCTTCGAGCCGCCCCGAGAGAGTCCCAAGGGCCTTCCCAGGAGGGCCCTGGGGGGCCAAAATCATGGCTTTCCCATTGGCTTTCAATGCTTGTGGGGTTTTCTACTTTTCAAGCCTCCGACTGGGGATGTCCAACTCTTGGGGGAACATGTTGGTCTATACGTCGGTCTTGAAGACCGCCGCGGTCCCACAAATTCACCCCCCGAGCGAAACAAGCTGTCGTTTTTGTTGGAACGCTTCGCTGACAGAGCGCAGAACTACCTGAAGTAGCGTTTGACAAATACCCCCGCCATAAACTAAGTGTCGATTTTTCCTGAAACGCAATGTTTGCATCGCTCGTTTTCTACGGTTTTCGCTCGCTCGCCATGCGCGGGCTGCAAGTCAACAGCCAATATTGTTCTTGAGCGCAGTTGTTTCATTTCTGATGTTCGAAGTTTACACTCGCTTGCCACACAGGGGGGGGGGGGGGGCAGTCGGGAAAGGCGTCGGCCTACAGGGGGCAGTCGGTTAAGGCGCCAGCCGCGACGGATTGTTCATTCTTGATATTTCCGCGTGGGGCCTAGGGCCAGCATCGCATGTCTCTGGTCTCTGAGTCGCGCATCTCTGCGAGCTGGGGCCGAAAAAAAATATCAATAGCAGCATATTGAATCGTCTCCCCCTTCCTGCTGTTTCTCCTCATCCTCCACATCCTTCTTCTCCCGCCTCCTCCTCTTCGGCTGTGCGACCCGTGCTCAAGCAGAGGCAAAAATACGGCGCCGGCCTACTTGACCAGATGCTTCGTGGCCTTTACGAAGGCTTGGTCGCCCTTCGACCCGCCCTTGGTGGCCTTGGCCTTCGCCTTTGGCGTCGGGCCCATGAGGGCCGCAGGCAGCGTGAGCTTGCGCCCCTTGAGCTCTACGGGCGAGGGTGGGAAAGCCCCGCGCGTGACAGGGACCTGGGCGAAGCCTACATACTTGCTGTTGAACTTCAGGTAGTGAATCTTGCAATCAACCTGGACCAAGACAGTCTGGGGGAAGTTGGTCCACGCGTGCTCGAACTTGAAATTGGTCGAGTGCAGCTCCATGGACGGGGTCTGATTCTGATCCGATGTCGTGTTCTTATTCTTGCTGCCCTCGGCGGTATCATCATCGACCTGGCCCTTGCGCTTCTTCGACGTCTTCACCTCGGGGATGCACCACGCGGGGGCGAAGCCGTCGTGGTCGAACGAACCGAACGGCCCCGCCTCCACGAAAAAGTACTGGCCGAACGCTGAGCACACGTGCAGCGACGGGATCTTGTCATTCTGCCTCCTGGTGATCTTACCAGCGAAGTTCATGACCGCGGTGTCAGAGACGTCATCCGCCGTAGGCTTCCACTGGGCAGCCGGCAACGACATGTCCACCTTGATGTTCGACAGGTTCTTGTCGGGGAAGAGCGCGACCTTGTCTACGGAGAGGGTCGAAGTGGCCGAGCAGATGAACGCGTGGTAGAGGTACTGCCCCAATGCCATCATGAAGCTCAAAACGTTTGGCCCAACCACGCTGGTCGAGCTACCATCCGACGACGGAGGGGCCCACTGGTTGCGAATCGAAGTAATTGTCATCGCCGCATCTTCTGGTAGCACCTCGCTGGGGGGCGGATCCTGCAGGCCCTGTGCCACGGATGGGGCAGACACCGAATCCCAAAGCTTCTTGAGCCCCTCTACATCCAAGTCGCCACCAGCTTCGTGCTGCTGAAAGATGAAGCCGAACATATCGCAAAGGAACTTTACCCAGGCTTCCTGTTGGGCTTTCTGACGGATGTACCAGACCACCCCAACCACCAGGGACTACTCAGACTACTAACCATACGAGGGCAACTCAGAATCAGCAACACTCCAAACTAACAAATTAGACCAGGTGGTGGGTGGTGGGGCGCGGCTGCCGCGCGCCACCACCTGGTCGAATGTGTTAGTTTGGAGTGCCGCGGCATCCGCCACAAAACCCACGCCACCTGACCGACGTCGTAGAACTTGCACGACTGGTTCAAGAGGAAATCGCCCAAGTCCGAGCCAGGCGCGGCGGCCTTGCCCAACTGCTCAAAGACGCAGCCGTAGTCCTTCTCGGTCACCTTAAAGCTGCCGCCCATCATCGCCCCCAACAGCTCCAGCGAGTACACCCAGTGAAGCCTTGAAGCCCTGAGCGCAGAGTCCCAGTCGGGGAAGAGGCCATTCGAGCGGCCGCACAGGTTGATCTTCGTGTACTCCAAGTCCTTCCTGGCCTCGGGGTGGTTGACGATGGCCATGACCACCCCGCAGAACTTCATGAATTTGGCAGGGCAAACGTCCCGAAGCGACTCGTGCGTGATCTTGAAGAGCTCCTCCATCTGGACGGTCCCCGACACCTTGCCACCAAGCGACGTCGCGAGGCTGGCAAACGCAGGGTGGAACTTCGAGCCCACCCTCGCGTTGCTGGGGTTAAGGAACAAGGTGGAATGCAATACCGCGTCTTGAGACCTCGAGAGAACATTGAGGCCCTCGAAGAACTCCGCCACCGTCGCGTCACGTTGAAGAACTCCTGCGTCAGCCTCGGACTTGCCGTCAAACTCCGACAGTGAAGCAACCGCTTGCTCCGCGCTCTTCTTGGCGAGGTGCTCAATGACGCCCTTCATCGTGGTCACTGCTTTCGGGTCGTTCAGCATGATGTTAGACCAGTGGGGCACGTTGAAATTCACAGCCGAACCGTGGAGATCGACAAAGGCCGACTCGATCTCTCGCCACCTCGCCTTCCAGCTCCCCTTGGGCTCCCCGAGTGCGAACGCGATAGACTTCATAACCAGCGGCTGCGCACTCTCGTAGTCCTTCTTCTTCAGGCAGCTCATGAGAACGCTGACCTTCTTGATCATGGTGAGCACCCAAACGTCGTCGGCATGATCAAGCATTTGTTTGAACAGCCTGCTCAACAAGGTCTGCGTGGTGGTCGGGTCCTTGGGGAGCCACGGGCATGCGCTTGCGGGTCCTGGCACGTGCTGCACGCACAGCTTGAGCAGCTCCGTCGACAGGACCTTCCAGGCATCAATGTCGCAGATCCCCTTCTCGATCTGCTCCATCGTGACGCACGCGTCCCTCATGCAGTGACACGCAACATCTTTACGAAAGGTGCGATCTGTAAAGTCGGCGAACTTTTCCATGCGCAGCTTCACTGAGGACCAAACCCCGATCCGAGTCATGAAATTGTAAGCTTTCTTGGCCGACTCGTAATGGTAGGGGTTGGTAAACCAGCCGGAGCCCTCGCGGTCAAGGCCCCCGATCTGTTGGGCGACGAACCGACGGTAGATGTTCTGGAAAGTGAACTCGCCAGCCGTTGGGCACGACGCTGAGCTGATCCTGTTGTTCCTGCAACATGACGACCAAGCATCTTCGATTACCACTGCCACTTCGAGAACCTCCACGAGCGTCGCCCCAACGCCCACGTGGAAAGAGTTATGTTTCGCTTTCAACCAGTCCAGGACAAAATCTGGAGTGCACGCCTTGAGGCGCATGCAACCCGCGATGCCTGACTTCTCAAGGCGCTTGATGTTGACGTTGTCTGGCTCCATGCGTTTCGCCACCTTCGCAGCCCCCACGATGCCCGCGCCGCCCATGAGCTGGTTATTTTGGTCGAGCTTGGCGGTCCCGCTCTCGCCGTCGTCGTTCACGGCCAAGAGCCGACCGCGAAATGCTTCCATCATGCCGTCGCGGAGGATGATCTTCGCGTACTTATGGATCGTGGCGCCCTGGCGCCTGCTGTTGCGAGGGCGCCTGCACGCCAGCTCAACGTTGTAGCGACCAGCTGCATCTGGAACCCCACCCCAGATGTGTAGAATGTAATTCTCATTCTCCACGTACGTCTTCTTCACGAACTGCCACGCCTCGCTCATGGGGACTGCGTCCAGCTGCTCTATGCTGTTGATCATGTGAAGCATGTCGGGCGCGAGCGGCAATGACGCAGTAGCCGCAGCGGGAGAAGTAGCTGTCTGAGTAGCGCCCTGCGTTCGAAGCAACAAAACAGTAAGGAGGAGGGGGAGGAGGTCAGGATGAGAGGGAGAAGGATGAGGATTATCATTTTTCAAACGAGGGCGAGGAGGAGGAGGAGGAGGAGGAGGGGGAGGAGGAGGAGGAGAAGGAGGAGGAGGAGGAGGAGGGGACGAGGGCAGAATCAAGCCCCCCCCCCCCCCGTCGAGGGCGGCCCCCAAAACGCCCCGCTGCCCCCTCCTCCGCCCCTCCCAGCCCCCCTCCTCTGTTTGACCAAAACTCCCCCTCATCCTCCTCCTCGCCCGCGTGACTTGGCCTCGCCATCGGGCGGGGCGGGGCGATGTCCCACCGAGGCCCGAGCGGGGGGGATACTAAGCCAAAAACAGGCGTCAATATGTTTAAAAATTTTGACGCTCGATTTTGGGCTGTTCACGGCCCCATCTACACGCGCGCTCAGAAAGCCCGTTAACAAACATGTAGCCCTCCTCCTCCTCCTCCCCCTCCTCCTCCCCCCCCTCCCCCCCCCCCCCCATCACCTCCTCCTCCTGGGCATTTCTTCCAATCATATCCTGGGCAGACGCGAGGAGACGCGCCGCCTCGAGAGCCATCTCGCCGTCGACCACATCCGCGCCGACACCGCCAGCCGCCAGCAGGGCGTTCATATTCGAAACGCGCCCGGCCGCGCCGTGCTCCTCAACGGGTGTTGTTGTTCAACAATCTTTTTTGCCCAGGGAAGGGTCACCCTAACATCCGCCCCATTTTAAGGTGACCCTTGGCGCCCTCTCAGGAAAAAACAAAAATCGCCGCCAGAAACAAAAGGGTTCGTGTTTAGGCGTGGGGCGATGGCCTGTCGGCAATCCGCCAATCCCAACATCTGCCCTCGAGTCCTGAGACCCCGAGCCAGCAGACCCCCCAGGCGACGCCGACGCCATGGCAGCGCAAGGCAAGGCACAGTTGGAAGACACGGGAAGCGGGTCGCCTAGAAGCGGCTGCGAGGCGGCGACGCCGATCCAAACCTTGCGGGCACAACGCTCCCGCAGATGAGTTGCGGACCCAGGGTGGCAAAGAATTTGCGGGCCCCAAGGCCCCCATAAATGGTTTGCGAGCCCACCAGCCCGCCCCGCAAATGATTTGCAGCCCAACCACCGCTCCACAAATGGTTTGCGACACCCAGGTGGCCCCACAAATGGTTTGCGAGCCCCCCAGCCGCTCCCCGCAAAGGATTTGCGGGCCCCAGGACCCCCACAAATGGTTTGCGAGCCCCTCAGCCCCCCCACAAATGATTTGTAGCCCCAAAACCGCCCCGCACATGGTTTGCGACACCCAGGTGACCCCACAAATGGTTTGCGAGCCCCCCAGCCGCTCCCCGCAAAGGATTTGCGGGCCCCAGGACCCCCACAAATGGTTTGTGGGCCCCCAGCCCCACACACACACACACATACACACATACACACACACACACACACACACACACACACACACACACACACACACACACACACACACACACACACACACACACACACACACACACACACACACACACACACACACACACACACACACACACCACACACACACACACACCACAAACACACCCACACACACACACACACACACACACAAATGAATTTGCAGCCCCAAACCGCCCCGCAAATGGTTTGTGAACCCGCGTGGCCCCACGTGGTTTGCGACGCCCCCCCCCCCCCCCCCCCCCCCCCGCCGCCCCCCGAAGGATTTGTGGACCTCCCGCCCCCCCCCCCCCCCCCCCCCCACCCCCTCCCCCCGCAAACGATTTGCAGCACCCAGTCGCCCCCCACAAAGGATTTGTGGACCCCAGGGCCCCCACGCGCGATGTGCGAGCCCACCTGCCTCCCACGCATGATTTGTGATTCCTGAGGGCCCCTCGGCAAACGATGTACCACATACATGTTGTCGGCGTGTTTACATACATGTTTCCCTACCGAATCATTGCGACAGCCAGGCTGCACACATCGCACACACTTGCTTCGACAAGGACGGCAGTGCAGGGCCAGAACTCGAACTGCTGGTGGAACCTGCTTCGCAGAACCACCTAGGCAAACATGTTATATGCTGCGGGATGGCTGGCAGAGGTATCGAACTACAAACCACGCGTTTCCGCGCGCAGTCCTCATGGCTGGCCATCAAGCACACAGGACATTGGATTGCGCGTTCTTGTGGGCACAACCCACACATGTCTGTAAACGTGCAACCTTGCTGCGCAATGCGCAACATTGAGATCAAACGTTCTATCTCGGGGGGCAGCGATGGCCTCCCTTGGTCTCTCCTAATCTTGGACATCGCCTCTCCTACATCATCGACCAAGAGCTCAATGACGCCGCGAGACCAATCGAAACTTTCGCATCCTATTCTGAGACCTGCCCCTCCCAAGGGTGGCTGGGGATTGCTAGAGGCAGGCAAGACGGCAGCAGCCTTCAGGGGGGCAACCGAGAACTTCACCTTCGAGGATATGGCGCAAGGAGGAGGATAAGGAGGAGGCGGGGAGCAGAATGAGGATAAGGAGGAGGAGGATAAGGAGGATGAGGAGGAGGAGGAGGAGGAGGGGGCACGGGCAGGAATTCCTCCAATCAGAAAGAAGAACCTCGGAGGATGAGAAGGAGGAGAGGGAGGAGCAGCAGGAGGAGGAGGACGAGATCATTTTGTTCTAAACTTGTTTAGAACATCATCCCACCCTGCCCGATGGCGAGGTCAAGCCGCGAGGACGAGGAGGAGGAGGAGGAGGAGGAGGGGGAGGAGGAGGGGGGGGGGGGGGAAGAGGAGAAGGCGGAGGAGGAGGACTACATGTTTGTTAACGGGCTGTCTTAGTACGCGTGTATATAAAACCATAAATCCGTGAACAGCCCAAAATCGAGCGTCAATTTTTTGAAAA
The DNA here is from genome assembly GCA_963575745.1 of Prorocentrum cordatum. NCBI lineage: Eukaryota > Dinophyceae > Prorocentrales > Prorocentraceae > Prorocentrum > Prorocentrum cordatum. The sequence continues at coordinate 166,189 of CAUYUJ010014700.1, forward strand.
GATTGACGCCTGTTTTTGGCCTGGAATCCCCCCCTCGGGTCTCGGTGGGACATCATCCCACCCCACCCGATGGCGAGGCCAAGGCACGCGGACAAGGTGGAGGATGAGGAGGAGGAGGGGGATGAGGAGGATGGGACGGAGGAGGAGGAAGATGAGGGGACGGAGGGCACCACCTTCATGCACTCGTCCAGCAGCACGCGCTGCCCGATGAAAGTGTTCACGTTGACCCAGTGCACGAGCGTCGCCACCCCCTCCGAGCAGGTGCCCAACGCCACGAGGCTCATGTTCTTGCATATGTTTGATACGTCCCTCCTCTGACACTGGGCTAGCGAGGCGACGCTCTTCGAGATTTCGCTGGCCCACCGAGCACGGAATTCACTGGTGGCATCATCGCTGACAGCGGGCTGCAACCCAACGTCGCGATCGACAATAGCATCAGGCCCGTCGGGCCCGCGAGCTGCCACCGCCTCGGCGACCATGACGTCGCCCAGGTGCTCTCTGAAGTCATCAACTCGGGAGGGGCATGGGCAGAGCGGGAGGTCTGCGAGACGGGCACCATGCCATGAACATGCATTCGCATAGCCAACCTCGGCCGCGAAGCAAACGATAGAACGGGGCATGGGGGTGTCATCCTTTTGGTGGCATGGCGCCCGTCCTACATACAGTTCGCTTCCCCGCCCCTCCCATCGCATCCGTCGCCATCAGGGCCATGATTCGCGTGCACGTCGTCTTCGGAGGCGCAACCAGCCTGATCACCTGGACCGCCTTCCTCTGGAAAAAGTTCACGGTATGCTGAACGCACTCTCTCGTCGATGGCCGCATTCTTAGCCCCTCCCTTTTGTTGATGCAGTCTTCGTAGTTGACTTGTGATGTTTATGAATCAGATGGCCATCATCTCCGCCGAGGAAAGCTGCCACTGCCTCGTCAGATTCTGCACCAAATGCCGACTCAAGGACGGCAACCATTTCGTCGTCCAGGTCCGAGTCTCCATCGACACGGCCATCTTCCAGCGCGGGCGCAGGCGCACCCAGTGCATGACCTTCTGGGCGCGCATCGTTCAAGGTCAGCACGTCGTTGCCATTGCCCAGAGGAATGGGCTGGGAGTGATTCACCACGTCAAGGATGCACAATTTAGCTTGCACCGCCTTCTTCTCGAGGCTGCATGCAGTATAGTGTGCTCCGATGAGACCACTGGTGCTCATAACGTCCCCTTGAGGAATAAAGGCACCATCGGAAAGTCGGTATGAAACCATGAAGTCCTCCATGTAGTAGCTGCCACTGCGCAGCCAATACAGCCCGCCGTCGTCGAAAGAGATTGCCAGATCTGGGACTTTGAGTCGGTGCAGTTGCAGGCCCCATGGCTTTGCCCATTCCAGGGCAAGCGCGCGCGCGCTGGATCACATGGTGCGATGGCTGCAGGAGGCAGCGCTGTAATTCCTCTTGGCTCCACTGGTGAGAAAACCTTATCAGGCGTAACAGGCCACATGATGTGCAACACATTCTCGAGAGCGGAGTGCGACACAGCATCTTGAATGATGGCGTCGACCTGGTGCTTGATGTCCCTCCACTTGACGAGTCTGTCTGCTCGGGATCATTTGCCGAACTCTTTCCGCATCGCCACCCTGGCGTCGATCAGAGCCAAGTCTGCATGAGGTGCGAACTCGGCCTCATGCTGAATCATAGAATTGATGCCTTCCACCACCTGCATGGCGGCGGGCCACTCCTCCGCCAACCTACGCATCTTGTTCCACAGGAAGACGTTTGAGATAGTGCCATCGTGTGCAGCCTCTTTGACATCAGGCAAGAAGACGTATTTCATCTTTAATTCGATGATATGAAGGCCGTTGTCACCAGCATCGAGCAGCGCCTTGCACATGCTCTGCCGCTTCGGGCAAGCTTCGTCCGCAGGGCGGTACGCCATCCACAACAACGCGTATGGGAAGTCACACACTAGCGTTGAAAACCTGCGCTTGAAGTTGACGTAGTTCCTCCTTGCTATGTGTAGACCAATCTTCTTTCCGAATGATAAGATGTTCTGAGATTCGAATCGCTCGTGGCCCAGCTGAGACACAACCTCATCCAACTTCGCAGAGGAAAGAAGAGCACGGAGCTGTTCCTCGATCTCGGCACCCCTGTACCACACCAAACGAGCCATGTTCCCTGGCTCGCCATCCGCCCTGCGTTTGGTGATGCTGTAAATCAGATAATCGAAAGGCTTCCTCGCAATAGCCGAGATATCCCTGATGATCCACCAGTGGTCGTGGAAAATAACTTTGAAAGCAGCAGCCACGCACGATCCCATTGTCTGGGCATAAGTTTGTCGTGAATCACCTTGCGCCGAATTATCTGCCAAGCTTAATGACTGCTCAGGCTGATCAGGTTGATCTCCCTGGGCCTTGGCCTTTGCCTTCGCAGCCTTTGCTTTAACTTTCGCAGCGGCCTTGGCCGCCGCTTTCTTCTGGCTCTCGGCGTGCTTATCAACTGATGGCTTGATTGCGACAGGCATCACCGACTGTACGCCATCTTCACCGCACTTTCCTATGTAGTCCTCGCACCTGGATATTTGCCCCCAGCGCCCAATGAGGGCCTTCGGTGGGATCCGTTTGAAAGCATCTGAGTTCACGCCAGCAACTTTCTGCGAAACTTTGTACACGTCGGCTGCATTCTCCCGCCACCACGTCAGCAACCTGCTCATGTCGCCGAAATATGTTAGATGCCTATCCGAGCGCACCGAAAGTCGTGTGTCTTCTTGCTCGATGAACTGGTCAATTGCATCAAGCATGTCCTTAACCATCAAATGGTATTGGTGACACCAGCACTTTGAATCAATCGTCCAACCCAGTGGGTTTCTCAAATTGGCACGGTGGAATATACGCCTGCTGAAGACAACGTCAGGGCCATCGTCGAAACTCAGAACTCGAAATATCAACAACAAACAGTTTGAAACTGGCAATGTGTCTAGTCGGCGGGGCCAGGGGTCATCTCCAGCGCCTGCCACTGTGACTATCTCCCCGCCCAGGTCGGCGCTTGCTCCTGCCTCTTCTGCGCGGCTGGCATCGCCGCCGTCGTCGCATATAGCTGGCGTTGCTTCTGCTGCGCCATCACACAGTGCGAAGCTTATACGATCAGTTCCCATTGAAAAGTTCATAACGCCAGCAGTCAAGAGACCCACCTGCTTATTCACAAGGGCATGCACCAAGTTCCCAGCTGCCCCGGATCCCTTTCCACTCGTTGACTTTTGTATTTGCAATGGTGCCAGCATCCTGCGCTTAAAAATTGCAGCGTCGACGACATCATCGTCCATGTCTGCAACGGGCACAGGTAAGAAGCTCGCTGTCAGAAGCGTCGAATGCAGTTTGCTACGCCGCCAGATTTGAGCATTCGTGGCGTCCGCTTGCACCACGAATATGGCCGACGTCATGCCGACCGTTTGCTGCTGGACATGGTGACGGATTGTGCTGAGCATCGCGTGGAACCAACACTGGTGGGACACTAGTCTGGCCCTGCGCAGCGCGACCTCTTTCCTCACGATCGTTTGCCGTGACACGTCTTGGAAAAATGCAAACCCCAATGATTGCGCCCCTGCACCAGATAGGATCCGTCTGGCCGCGAGCTGGAAACCTTGAATCCGCGAAAATGCTGATGAGTCGCTTTCTCGAACGCGAAGTTGCGACACCTCCTTCTCCAATGCAGTGTGTTTGGCAACAAATTCTCCGTGCTTCTTCGCTAGAGCCTGGTACTTGCGTCTCCACGAATCTGACGTGCGAGGTCGGCCAGGACCTCTTCGAAGCTTGTGCCGCTTATCCTGTGGCTCAGTTGAGGGCTTTCGCTTGAGATTTGTATCCGACTGCTCTCGTGGTGGCTCTGGTACATCTGGCGGGGCGGGCGGGGCGGGCGGGGCCGGCGGCGCGGGCACCCCCTTGTGGTTGGCGATTGCTACCAGCACGTCGTGCCAAGAGATGCCTGCAGGAAATTCCCATCCCATCTCCACCAACGCGTGATAAACCATGTCTGCCAGATACATACATTGTCCACCAGCTTGTACTTCGTAGTTGTTTTTGAGGCGAGCAAAGGTGGCAGTACTGTATTTCGAGCTGGTCGAAGAGCCCGCAGACGACGCTAGCTGCGTCACAACCTCCCGAAAATTGGCAGCACTGATAACGAAACCATGCGTGCAATGATGTGCAAATTTGAATTTCAGTATGTTAATGACAAGTCTGAGGGAATGATCTGCTGACATTGGCCAAGTCTGTGAGCCAAAACGGCTGCGGAGGAGGACCAGGCGGGAGGTCGGAGGAGGACGACGACGAGACTGCGGAGGAGGGGGAGGAGGTGTTGTTTCAAACGAGTTTGAAAAAAGAGCGATGTAGAGGACTAGGAGGGCGATGAGGATGTTGCTTCCTGTTTCATCCATGTAGGCCCAAGCCAGGCCCACAAATGCACATCCAAGAAGGTGTATAAACAGACATGGTTTCGGCGATCTTGGACATCCCCACCTCCGACGCTCCAAGACTGCCCAGGAGGACCCCAGGAGGGCCCCAGGACGCCCAAAGAGGGCCTCAAAACGGCCCAAGAGGCGCCCAGGGACGGCCAAAACGAGCCTCAAGACGGCCCCAAGAGGCGCCCAAGACGGCCCAAACAAGCCTCAAGACGGTCCCAAGAGGGGCCCAAGAATAAAAACCTGAACCGACAATTCGAACCTTCCGACACAGGATGCCCCCCCTCTCTCTCGCGTTCTCGCTCCTTCTCTCTCTCTCTCTCTCTCTCCCCCTCGCTCTCTCGCGCTCTCTCTCTCTCTCTTTCTCTCTGTCTCTCCTTTTTATAAATATCTCTCTCTCTTTCTCTCTCTCTCTCTCTGTTTCTCTCCCTCTCTCTCTCTCTCTCTTTGTCTCTGTCTCTGTCGCTCTCTCTACCTCTCCCTCTATATATATATATATATATATATATATCCATATATATATAGGATTATGTCTTTCTCTCTCTCTCTCTCTCTCTCTCGCTGTCCCTTAACAACTCGTTATCACTCCCTCTATATCTCATTATCTCGATCCGTGTCTTTATCTCTCTATCTCTCTCTGATTATGTGTATGCGTTTCTCTCTCGATCAATATATATATATATACACTGGATAGTATTATAGATCGTTATGCTCCACCATGTGTTCCTCATCCCTCACCCTAGACATATATATATACACATTATGTACGTGGATAGTGTGTGCACCAGTGTACCGCATTCGTATATGTATGTGTACATATGAAAAGCTGCTAAACACAGCTGTCCATGGCACGATGCAGATATGCATACACATGGATGTGCATGTGTAATCATATGTATGTACATACGCATGCATACAAACGTATGTGTATGCAATGTGTGCACGCGCGTGTGTGACGCTCGTTAGTTATGCCTCTCTCTATATATATATATGTGTGTGTGTGTGTGTGTTTATAGACTTACTCAAATCTCTGTGATTCTCTCTCTCTCTCTATCTCTCACTCTCTCTCTCTCTCTCTCACACGCTCTCTCTCTCTCTCTATTTATCTCTCTCTCTCTCTCTCGTTATCCCTTGCTCTCTCTCTCTCTCTCTGACTATCTCCCTCTCTCTCTTTCTCTACATGTGTCTCTATATAAATATAAGTACACATTAAATACAAAGTGACATGAATAATGCAGATGTATATAATATATAAATATATACACATATATATATATATACTAGAATACACGCGCGCTTCGCGCGCGGAGGTTCTAGCAAGCCCTAGTTGTTGTATAAAGTGATGGCATCGATGGTCGCACGGGTCGTGCCCTCAAGGAGCTCTTCCTGCGGGCACGATCCGTGAAGGCCGAAAAGCCGCACATGAGAAAAATGCACGTTTTTTCCCTTAGAAGTTCACCGATTCTGGCTTCCTGGGGCCCCGCTGGGAGTGCTCTCGGAGGCCTCTCGGGGCGCCTCGGAGCCTTTCTTGGACCGTCTTGGGGCCATCTTGGGCCGTCTTGGGCGACTCGGGGCCTTCTTGGGCCGTCTTGGGCGCCGTCTTGGGGCCAACTTGGCCGTCTTGGGCGGCCCTTGGACCGTCTCGGCACCCTTTTGGGCTGGCTCGGGGGCCTCTTGGGAACGTCTTGGGCTGTGTTGGGGAAGTCTTGGGAGCCTACTGGACCGTCTTGAAAGCCGCGAAACCTGGAAAGTCATACATGCTAAAAATGTACGTCTTTCCATGGGAATCTAATGATTTGGGCCTCTTGGGTCCCTCTTGGGAGTGCTGGGAGTCCTCCTGGGCCGTGTAGGGCAGCTCGGAACCTTCTTGCGCCTCTTGGCTCGTTTTGGCACCCTCTTGGCCTCTCCGGGCCGCCTCTGGGGAGCGAAACGGGGGGGTATCAGCTGGCTTCCGCCGATGGTTGCGGGGTCGGCAGGCCCAGGCCAGGGGGGCCTGTTTATCTATATACTGTATATGCGCATGTATGTACATAGAATGACTTTCTGACCGTCGCCGAAGTGATTCGTTCCTCGGTTCCGTATATAATCGGGTGGGGACGGCTATGGCGCGCGGTCGCTTGTGAGTTCTGCTGCCGAAGCCACTGTGGCATGTCAGGAGGCCTCCCCGGGGTGCCCCCTACGGCCGCCCGGGGGCCTGCTGGGGCCTCTTTTTCGGGGATGAACAAACCCCCCTTTAGTAAAACGTGGTTTAGTGAAAACGACCCGAGGCCCAAACCTGGCGGGCGCAAGCCTGGAAAATAACGGCCACGGCGCCCTCTCGAGAACCGAAAACGGACAATTCACTAATCGACGTGTCACTGTTGGGGGTTCTGTCCACCCCCGACTCTTTTAGGCCTCTTGGAAGCCTCTTGGAGGGCCTGCTGGCGGTCTCGGGGGCCCCTCTGGGGCGGAGGGCTCGAAATCCAGCCACCGCGCGCGAAAGGCGCTCCGACCCCCGTCGCGGCGCGACGACGAGGCGAGGTTGACCCTCGTCGGGGGGGGTACCCCCCCACGCTTATGAACAAGCCCAGAGTACCATTAGAACCCTCTAGCGAAACGCCGATGAAGAAAAAATGCAACGCCAGCATCTCAGGGCCGCCCCGGTCTCCTGGCCGCAGCTGGCGCGCGCGCGCTCGCGCGCGGGGGGGCGGCAGGCCGCGGATCGGAGAGGACGACCTGGCAGTCAGCGTGGCGGCCGACGGTGAGGACGGGCTCGCCCTTTCGAAGGGGAGATCCCACACCTCCCCCTCCTCCTCCTCCCCCTCCTCCTCCTCCTCCTCCTCCTCCTCCTCTTCCTCCTCCACCTCCTCCTCTTCCTCCGCTTGTTCTAGGCTGCTCTGACTCTGGCCTGCAGATCGCGGCGTCTGTGCACATGCAAACCGAGTTGGGCAAATCACCCCTGAAAACACACATGTTTTTTCACCACATGCTTAATGGGGTTATGGTTATCTTCCTTCCCGCGTCGCACCCGCGTTTCCTCCTCACTCCTCCTCCTCCTCCTCCTTCTCACACAGCACAGCGCAGCACAACGCAGCGCAGCGCAGCACAGCACAGCTCAGTTCAGCACAACACACAGCACATTGACACACAGCACGTACACAGCACAGCACAGCACAGCACAGCTCAGCTCAGCTCAGCACAGCGCAGCTCATCTCAGCTCAGCACAGCGCAGCTCATCTCAGCACTGCACAGCTCACCCGCTGCGGACTCGCAAAGCGTGGCAGGCGTGCAAGATTCTCGACACCATGGGGGGTGCGCAACGGGGGTGTCTCTGAGCGCGGCCGCGATCCGAGCCACTCGTCCAGGGCATAGCAGGCGTGGCATATTCTCGACACCATAAAAGGGGGTGCGTACGGCGTGGTCTTTGAGCGCGGCCGCTACCCGAGCCGGTCGTCCAGGGCATAGCACGCGCGGCAAGTTCTCGACGCCATAGGGGGTGCGTAGGGCGTGGTCTCTGAACGCGGCCGCTATCCGAGCCGGTCGTCCAGGTCGTAGCACGCGCGGCATTTTCTCGACACCATAGGGGGTGCGCAAGGGGGTGGTCTCTGAGCGCGGCCGCTATCCGAGCCGGTCGTCCAGGGCAAAGCAAGCGCGGCATTTTCTTGACACCATAGAGGGTGCGCAAGGGGGTGGTCTCTGAGCGCGGCCGCTATCCGAGCCGGTCGTCCAGGGCAAAGCAGGCGTGGCATTCTCTTGACACCATAGGGGGTGCGCAAGGGGGTGGTCTCTGAGCGCGGCCGCTATCCGAGCCGGTCGTCCATGGCAAAGCAGGCGTGGCATATTCTCGACACCGTAGGGGGTGCGCAGGGGGTGGTCTCTGAGCGCGGCCGCTATCCGAGCTTGTCGCCCAAGGCATAGCGTGGCATTTTCTCTCGGCGCCATAGGGGGTGCGCTGGGGGTGGTCTCTGAGCGCGGCCGCTAGACGAACCAGTCGTGCAAGGCGTAGCGGGCGTGACATATTCTCGACACCATAGGGGGCGCAAGGGATGGTCTCCGAGCGCGGCCGCTATCCGAGCCTGTCGTCCAGGGCATAGCAGGCGTGGCATTTTCTTTACGCCATAGGGGGTGCGCAAGGGGGTGGTCTCTGAGCGCGGCCGCTATCCGAGCCGCTCGTCCAGGGCGTAGCAGGCGTGGTATATTATCGTAACCTTAAGGGATCCTCTCCACCCTCCTCCCTCCTCTCCTCTTGACTGGCGTCACCGACGGTATCGGCGGGGCAACGGCCACCCACAGCATTATCACATGTTTCAGTTCAGCTATCAACACTCCAGCCATAATATAAGTATGTGGTGTTCCTCGGTAGCGTGATTCCGTCGGCGGCTAGGCAGAATCACTGCGCTGGCGATGGGGCGCAAGCGGGATGCACGAAACGCGAATTAAGCGCAATGCACGGACACACACACACACACACACACACACACACACACGCGCACAATGGCAAAGTATCAGCCTCAAAGAAAGGATAAAGCTAACGAGCAGAGGGGAGACAGAGAAGCTCGCGAGGGTACAGAGAAGCGGCAGGCACTGTGATGAGGAGGTGGGCAATGACAGGCAAGAGCAGAACATGATCAGGAGGAACCGGTGGAGGCAGGATCCTCATCCTTCCCCTCGCCATCATCCTAATCATCGTCAACATCGCCATCACGATCCTCCTTCTCCTCACCATCATCCCCTGGCGCTGCGACGTATAAAGGCCCTGCCTTTTGTCCGGCGTGTTTTCTTCGAGCAAGGCAAATACACATTTTTCATATCGCATCCGATAAGCTTATCGTGGATAGTGTTACACATGCGATGTTCGTCAGGGCATTTGCACGTCGATACAGGACGGACAGACAGCGAGGGGAAGAGAGAGAGAAAGGAAATAAAGAAATGAAGAGAAGAGGAAGAGGGGGTGATAACTAAAATAAATAAAGCCATGCATGTGTGTATGCATGTGTATATATATATATGGAGAGATAAGAAACCGTACGAGAGGGTGAGAGATAGAGAGAAAACATAAGAAAAGCATGAAAATGCGATGAAGATGATGGCGAGGTGGAGGTGTAAGGAGAAGGAAAACGAGACGAAGGAGGATGAGGAAGAGAAGAAGAAATCCCGCCACCCCTCTCGGCAGAGGAAGTGCAGAGCAAGTCCGTTTCTAACCCCCCTTATTACCCTTCGGGAAAGGATTCACTCCTCCCACTAACCCCTCCCCTAGGTGGACGGGCCGTCCCGCGAGGCGTCAAAGAACCGTCGTTGGCGCATGATGACTCCAAGATGGCCTCAGGTAGCCAAAGATGGCCTCCAAGATGGCGCAAGGCAGTGCAAGGCGTCTCAAGATAAATTCCGACATGTCTCCAAGAGGACCCAAGACCGCTCCCGCTCCGAGTGGCCACGGAACCGCCCAGGGATGACCGAATTTGGACAGAGTCTGACCATAATATTAGGAAACCCGCCTCGCGTACCCGCTTCCGATGAGTTTCTGAAGCCCCACAATCGCCCAACAAAAAATCACAAGAGGGGCCAAAGATGGCTGCAAAACAACCACAAGAACGCCGAAGAACGCTCCAAGAGTGCCCTAAGAGGGCCTCAAGAGCGGATCGTTCGGGCAGAAGAGGGGAGACGCTGATCGGCGCCGCCCGCTTCGCCAAAAGCCAAGCCGTATGACAAACCTGACTTTTAATAGAGCATATCGGGGGCATCCTCGAAGGCGTTCCAGCCAAGATGGGCCCAAGATGGTTTCAGCGAGGGCATGGAAAATGGCGCAAGATGTTCCAAGACGGCTCCAGGTGTCCTGAAGCATGCCTCCAAGAGGCTTCTGGACAGGACGGCTCCAAGTGGCCACGAAGCGTCCCGAGACCCCCGAGAGCCCAGCACAATCACGCCAGCCCTCGGGGCGTGAGTGGTCTAATGAGCTCGATCTGCTAACCCCTTCCTTCCCCTCCGGGGAGGAGGTTTCCCCTCCCCCTACCCCCTCTCACTGGGTCTGGAGGGGCGTTCCGCGAGGGGCCCGGAGGGCCCATGACGGCCCCCAAGATCGATCAAGATAGCCCAAAATGGTTCAAGTTAGCGTCCAGCATGCCTTCAAGAGCCTTCAAGATCGCCCCAGGACGGCTTGGAGTGCCCCCCGAACCTCCCAAGAAGGCCCCCCAGAGGCCAAAATCCATGGCGTCTGCTTTCTCGCTAGATCGCTTCCGATTGACTTTGAGGCCTCGCCCAAGACCACCCCAAGAGGGCCCCAAGATGCAATTTTGAGGGCTCTGACGGGGGGGGAGCGTACTTAGGACCGCCCCCCTGTTGACCGATAGATTCCAAGATGGCCCCAAGAGGGCCCCAAGTCTTCCAAGACAGGCCCAAGAGACCCCCAAGAGGGTCTCAAGAGGGGCCCTGGAGACCCCGAAGAGCGTTCCAAGAACGCAGCAAAAGGCTTCCTAAGTGGCCCAAAAATGGCCCCAAGACAGCCGCATTCTCCTAGACTTCCCTGACCAGGGCAACTCCACTGACGTCTGTCTTTGAATGGGCTGGCAGGGATTGTGGTACGCGGGCGCGCGAAGCAAAGTCGAATGCCGAGCACGCTAGGACGGGCCGTGGCTGGCAGGGATACTTTTCCGTCGCAGCCGCAAGCGAAGGCGCATGCAGCGTCAGAGGTCAACCCGGGCAACTGGCAGGGATACGCAAAGCATCAAGAATTCAAACCTACTGAATGGTCTTATTTGTGTTTCGGGCCTCTCGTCTTTTCGCTTCCAAGGGGTCTCCGAGGCTTCAGGACGGCTCCGAGATTTCCCGAGCCCCAAGACGGACCCAGAAAAGGTCCCAGACGGACCCACAAGCGTTCCGATAGCCTCCAAAAACGGTCCCGAAAAGTAATAGCTCGGACTCCACACGGGCAACGCGAATCCGGACCGCCTCCGGCTTTGCTCGATGGCCTCCAAGACGGCCCCAAGAGCGCCCCCAAAACGCCCGCGCACCAGATGGCCAGCAGCAAGATGCCAGACTCTGGGCGTCTGACATGAGAAACACCCAGGCGCGCCGACTGAAGTACGGCGGCGGCGGCACGCCTAGGCACGAGGCGGCCGAAAGGGCCGCCGCCCAAACCAGCGGGCAGAAGCCAGCGAGCCAGCGGCAACGGACAACTTACGACAACGGCCGCACGGCCGCCGCCATCAGCACGCGCAGCTCCGGCCGAGGGACCGAGGCGAGAGGAGGACAGGAGCGACGAGGGGATCTCCTTCGCGTGAGGCAAGGGCCGTGCAGGCGCGAACGCCACCACCACCATCACCAGGACCACCACCAGGGGACCCCGGGGGTCGGAGGTATCACGGGGTCGTCGTCGCAGAGCCCGGAGCCTCTCGGGGCAGTCTTGAAGGCCTCAGGGGCTCTCTTGAAGGCCCTGAAAGGCCCTCGAGGGAACCCCAAGAGAGCCTCGTGAGGACCCCAACGGTTTCCAAAGGGGCCACAAGAGATCCCCAGATTGGCCCCAAGAGGCCTCCAATAATCACCTACGATGTCTCCGAACTCATGATTGGCAGCCTCTTCGCCTCACCACATGCTTATCTATTTCCCTTCTCCCGCCCCGAGAGGGGCCCAAGAAAGGCCGTAGAAAGAGAACACGAACCGACGCCTCCTCCAACCCCTTCCCCCCGCCTCCCCGCCCCCCCTTCACTCCCCGCTCGCCCCCGCCCTCCCCTCCCCCTTCCCCGCACCCGCCCCTCCCGCGGCGACGGCGACCCAGCACGACGAGGGGCACCAGCCACCCACCACGACGGCGGCGGCGGCGGTGGGCCAACTCGGCCAGGCTGAGGGCCAGCAGCTGGGACCAGCACACCTCCGTGCTCGGCGCCTGGCGCCGCGGCACCGCCCGGAGAAGGGGGCGGCCGCGGGCACGGCGAGCCTCCCGCGCGCGGGGCTCTCGCGGCGCGCAAGGACCCGAGCCTTCGCGGCGTGCATCACAGGGGAGAAGGGGAGGGAGGGAGGAGGGAGGAGGGAGGAGGGAGGAGGAGGAGCAGGAGCAGGAGCAGGAGGAGGAGGAGGAGGAGGAGGAGGAGCAGGAGCAGGAGCAAGAGGAGGAGGAGAGGAAGCAGGAGGAGCAGGAGAGGAGGAGGAGGAGGGGGAGGAGGAGGAGGAGTAGGAGGTAGGAGGAGGAGGAGGAGGAGGAGGGAGGAGGACGAGGACGAAAAGGGAAGAGAAGGGGAATGCAAGGACGGTGACCAGGATGGTGAGCAGGGTGAGAGGAGGAGGAGGAGGAGAGGAGGAGGAGAAGGAGAAGGAGAAGGAGGAGGGGGAGGAGGAGGAGGAGGAGGAGGAGGAGGAGGAGGAGGAGGAGGAGGAGGAGGAGGAGGAGGAGGGAGGAGGAGGAGGAGGAGGAGGAGGAGGGGAGGAGGGGGAGGAGGAGGGGAAGGAGGAGGAGGAGGAGGAGGAGGAAGAGGAGGGTACGGGTGGGAAGGGGAGGACGGAGGTGGCGGGAGGGAATTGGGGAGGGGGGGGGACAGAGGAGGGAGGAGGGGCGAGGGAGGGAGGAGGAGGAGGAGGAGAGGAGGAGGGGAGGGGAGGAGGAGGAGGAGGAGGAGGAGGAGGAGGGGAAGGAGGAGGAGGAGGAGGAGGAGGAGGAGGGGAAGGAGGAGGGAGGAGGAGGAGGAGGAGGAAGAGGAGGAGGAGAGGAGGAAGAGAGTGTGAGGAAGACGAGTGCAGAAGATGCGGAGGAGAAATGAGGGAAGGAGGGATGCAGGGGGGATGATGAGCGGAGGAGGACAAGGAAGAGCAGCAAGAATATGCAGAAGAGAATAAAGAGCAAGAAGAAGAGGATCGGGAGATGCGGAGAAAGACAAAATGGTTGAAAAAAATGATACCCGGCTGCAGAGGCCACATCCACAGCACAACGCTGGCAATCTTCAGGGTTAATTAGCCAAGCCCTGGCGATGTGGAAAAAACGTAATCTCCCATAAGCCTTCCCCAGCAGGTTGTTCTTGCACTCTGGTGCGCCGAGGAGGCTGGCCAGGAAGAGGGAAAGCGGGAGGGGGGAAATCATAGCCCGAGCGCGGCATGTGCGCGGACGAATGGGGGGCCAGGGAACGTGAGGGGTCATGAAGTCTTGGAGATACCATGGCGTCGCCCTGCTGTGGCACCCCCATATTTGCACGAGCCTTGCCTGGGCTGGCACGCCCGAAATGGGTACGAAAAAATGGATGCGATACCCAACAGCAAATGGTGTCTAAAAATGACAGCGGCCGCTCCTGGGCAGGTTCTCTGCCTCGAGCGAACGACGTCCGCGGCGACGCCGGCAGCTAGTCCTGTCCAAAATGGACAGAAAGTGCTATTGGCCTTCGTCCCCTTCTTTCAATACCGAATCCGAACCTCCAGCTGGTGGGGGTCCTTCCTGAGCACACTTTTTGGCGAGCGCGGCCTCGCGCGCAGCGACGGGGCGGAGAAACTGCCCCCGAACACGCTACAGAAAAACGCGTGCGGCCACTCCCTCAGAGGATTGGGCAGGGATCCCAAACGCATCAACCATGCCAGACGCATAACTGAGCATGGGCAGCGAGGGCAGGAAGCAGCCAACAGCAGCAGGCGGCAAGTGGATGCGCGGCCCAGCCAGGCGGCAATGACGAGAGGACAAGGAATGAGAAGGAGGAAGCTGCAGTCGGACCTGGGCCAGATGAACGCCGTTCAAGAACATGCGACCCTCCATAGGCCACAGCAAGCAGAACATCAAAGGGTGCCCTCACCAGGATGCACGAGAACATCCAACAAACACGAAGAACAAGAGGGAACCCTCCCCGAACCGAACTAGATCTTACACCTCGATCCGACTGTACACGCAGGCCTGCGGCGTTTGAGCATCGTTGAACCGATTCCTATCCCCACCGGCGTGACCTTCGTGCCGCTGGCCGATTTCCCCCCCGAGATGGGGATATGTGATATTCCCTTTCGAGTTTCGCAAGTCATATCCGTATCCCAAACTGGGGGGGGGAGGGATGATGGGGCTGAGATACCCCCCCGCCCCCGTGGGGGTGGGGATCGGTTAGACGATGCTGCGCGTTGGGAACCGGGGAAGCAGTGCCCAGCCAAGGACGAGGCATCCCGCAGCACAGCGAGGCCGTATGCGGCGGAAGGCTGGGCGCGGAGAGCCCCGGTGGCCTGCGGGTGTCCAAGCCAAGGGGAGCGGCGACGCAGCGCCTCCTCCTCCTCCTCCTCCTCCTCCTCCTCCTCCTCCTCCTCCTCCTCCTCCTCCTCCTCCTCCTGTTCCTCCCCTTGTCTGGGCACACGCGTCGCCAGGGTGCCCCGCGCTCTGCCCTTCGCGCCAGGGCGACGAGCTCCACAGAAGAGCGCCCCTACGAACGCAGGCGCTGCCGCAAGCACTTTCGCAGTACCTTCGGCGCCCGCGATTCGGACCTCCTCCCTCCCGCGCGCAAACGACGGCGGACGGCCCGGGGTGGGCCAAGGACAGCACGGAGGGGCCCCAATGCCCAGACTTGCCCACGCTGGAGGGCAGGCCCGCGCCGAGGCGGAGCAGCGGCGAAGGGCACCGAGGGAAAAGGAAGGAGGGATAACGAGGAGGAGGAGAGGAGGAGGAGAAAGAGGCGGAGGAGGAGGAGGAGGAGCAAGAGGAGGAGGAGGAGCGAGAGGAGGAGGAGCAGAAAGAAGAGGAGGAGGAGGAGGAGAAGGAAAAGGAGGAGGAAGAGGAGGAGGAGGAGGAAAAGGATCATGAGAAGAAGGAGGACGAGGAGGAGGAGGAGGAGCAGGAGGAGGGGGGAGGTGGAGGAGGAGGAGGAGGAGAAGGAGGAGGAGGAGGAGGAGGAGGAGGAGGAGGGGGAGGGGGAGCAGGAGGAGGAGTATAAGGAAGATGAGGAGGAGGAGGATGAAGAGGAGGAGGAGGAGTTGGAATAAAGACGACGGACGACGACGCTGTTGCCGCGACTGACGATGGGTACGTGAGGAGAGGGGTGTGTTTTGTGGTCCCGGGAAGGCTCGTACTGCGGTGATGGGGAGTGTGGGAGGGGGGGGGGGGGCATGGGCTGGGTTTACCTAGAACCCTTCCCCATACGATGTTGGAGGGGGGGGCGGGGCAGGAGGAGGACAGGAAAAGGAGCCGCCCTCCAATCGGACTCCGCCATCTTCCCTGTTCAGTGCCCTCTCTGGCTCCCTGGCGTTCCGCCCTCTGCTCTACTCTGGTCTACTCTACTATGTGTTCCAGTCCCTGGCATGCACGCATGCGCGCCGCAGGATGTACCGACCCTTCTGGCCCGCGAAAGTATTACCAGTATGTGTCGTAATCGTCTTGTTCGTAGTATTACGATTATGTGTCTGCGCATGTCATGGGTGTTTTCGTTTTGTCGCATTATGCTTACTATCCGTCTTATTGTTAGTATTATAATTCGTCGCCGTATTATTTTCCTGTTTCACATTATTGGTGTTTTGGTCATTCTAGCTTTCGTTCGTAATAATATGAGTAGCGTTCGCGTCATTACGGTTCGTAGCATTAGCATTCCTAATCGTCGAATCACTATTCTTCTTGACTGTTAGAAGTAACGGTGTTACTGTTATCAATGTCAGTAGCATGATAATCAGTAGTGGTAGAATTCGTGGTAACATTAGTAGTTCTAGTGTTACGGTTACACGTCCAAATTGGATTCGTCTGGCCCGTCGCCTGCATATCAAATATGAATGTTCTTTGTTAAAATCACATAATCATGGCTGGCATCATGATAATTATGGTATTCGTGTTGTGCGATCGGTAAGTTAAGATTGCTCATACTATTCTGCGTAGTATTATTACAATTGCTAGTACTGTGTGTCTTGGTCGTCCTTTCTTTTTGTGCGAGTGTTATCACGGGTACTGGTATTATTCGTAGTAGGAGTACTGAGATTCCCGATAATAGTCTTCGTGCTAGTACTATTGTCATGGTTCGTGTTGTCCCTCTTGGTACTTGTACGACTAAATTTCTGATTCATATTATTTGCGGCTTTCCTTTTCCTATCAGCTATATGATTATTGGTAGTGCTCCTCTTTTTAGACCACTGATTAGTATGATTCCCCTTACTGTTATTAATATTGTTCGTCTTTTTATTATTCGTATTGTTCTTATGTTGTCATTCGCACTCCTCGTCCTCCTTCTCCTTATCATCCTCATCCTCCTTCTCCACCTCCTCTCTTTCCTCCTTCTATCTCTCCTTCTCATACTATACATCCTCTTTCCCCTCTTCCTCCTCCACCCCCTCCTCCTCTCGATCTTGACAACATCATCATCAGCATCATCATCATCATCATCATCACCATCATCATCATCATCATCATCATCATCATCATCATCATCATCATCATCCATCCACTCATCCTCTGCGTGCCCTTCCACATGTCGGCTCGGAGCCTCGAGCGGAACGGAATGGACTTGACTGGCTAGAACGCCCCTCCTGCGTACAAGGGAAGGAGGAGGCGCCGTGTCCGCATTCAGCGACGCGAGCGCAAGCAGCGGAGTGCGCTTGGGCTTGTCCGCGTCCAAGACTTGCCTGGGAGGGACCTATCATGCTGATCCTCCTCAGATCCCCCTGCCTCTCATCCATCCACCCATTCCTGCCCTCTCCTCCTTCCCTGGACTTCTCCCCACATTCATTATCCTCCTCTTCCTATTCCTCTTCCTCCTCATACTCTTACTGCTCCTCCTCCTCCTCCTCCTCCTACTCCTCCTCCTAGTCCTCCTCCTCCTCCTCCTCCTCCTCCTCCTCTTCCTCTTCCTCTTCCTCCTCCTCCTCCTCCTCCCCCCTCCTCTTCCTCCTCTTCCTACTCGTCCTCCCCCTCCTCACCAGGCGACACGTCAACGAAGAAGGACCCGAAAGAGCTCGCCGAGCCCCACTTGGCTCAACAGGAGCACACGATACAGGGCCAAAAGGCCCAGCGCGACGCCCCGACGAGCCAGGCAGACAAAACAAGGCAAGACCCCCGCCAGACGAGCGTCGACCGGGCCCCAAGAGACGTCGGACAAACACATACACCTATATATATATATATATATATATATATATATACATACATATATACATACATATATACATTTATATACATATATATGTATATACATAACCATGCGATTGCAATCTATATGCATATATACACATATACATACATACATACATACATACATACATACATACATACATACATGCATGCATGCTGCATGCATGCATCATGCATGCATGCATGCATGCATGCATGCATACATACATACATACATACATACATGCATGCATGCATGCATGCATGCATGCATTACATTACATTACATTACATTACATTACATTACATTACATTACATTACATTACATTACATTACATTACATTACATTACATTACATTACATTACATTACATTACATTACATTACATTACATTACATTACATTACATTACATTACATTACATTACATACATACATACATACATACATACATACATACATACATACATACATACATACACATATACACACATACACACATGTAGATGACGACCCGAAGCCGAACCCTAGTTCAAGGAGGAAGAGGGGCGCGCGCACCTGGTGACTCGTGGACTGCGAACGGCAGGTGCTCGGTCGGACCACCGTTGCATCGCACCCCTGCACCACCCAGCAGGCAGCCTACAGCCAGGCTCAACCCAAACACGATGGGGACCCGCCCGCATTGGCGGTGCGGCCGCTTGCAGGTGGATTCCTGCACGTCGCGTTGTTTCGTCCGCGGCAGGCGCGAAGGACAAGCGAGTTGCACAGCGCGACCGCCACTATGCTCATCTCGATAGCAAGAACGCGGACGTGTTCCCACAACAACTTCAAAACTTCCCACATCAGCGGCGCTAGGTAGAAGACATACACCAAAACCAACGTTACCTTGTAAATCAAAACGGCCACCGCTAAGGGTTCGCTTTATTTCAAAGCCAGCATCGCGGCATTTCTAGCGTGGACAATAAATATAAACGCCCCCACGCGCGCGCGCAAACGCGCGGACACCCCTGCATAGTCTGCATGGAAAACAAACACCCGAATCCCTAGCAAATTGGATGTCCTAACGGATACTTTTAAAGGCCCGTTTTAATTCCCAAACCAATATGGCGATTTTACTACTGCTCGCAATACATCTCCACGCGAGCCCGGAGAGTTCTGCGTTGTCCATGACTCAGACCATGCAACAGATACCTCGTGAATTGCGAAACCAAACCGGTCATCTGTTCAGGCCCACACTTGTTCCCAAATAATCACGGCGACTTGTCCATTGCGGGCAACTCCGAACTCCCGGCGATGACGCGGGCGGCTTGAATTGTCAATGAAACAAAACGTGCACCAGAACCAACGTTAAATCGAAGTCAAATCTGACATCGTTAAACGGTGAATTGAATCTCGAAGAGAACATGCCTGAGGACATTTGCTGCGTCGACATGTTTGCGCTGCGGGCCGGGCAGAACTCCCCGCGCGCTCGCGCGCGCGAGGTGAGTTCTGCATGCCAAGAATGCGAAATATTCACCGTCTAGGAATCACGTCAGTCCCCAGGCCCACATTGCGACTGTTAAGGGCAATGCGGACCTTCCCGCGCGCGCGGGCAGTTCTGCGCTGTTCCAAAATACCAACCAGCCATACACCATTTGCATATCCACTTGAAAATCAAATTGGTCGCCGTCAAGGGATCACATAAGTTGCAGAGCCAACATGGTAACTGTTCTACTGTCAACAAAACAGGATTCCCCGCGCACGCGCGCACGCACGCGGAAAATTCTGCAGCGTCAATCGCGCATGACATACACTGGCAACCGCGTAAAATCGCAAGTTCAAGCAGCCGCCGAAAAAGTGCCCACTTGCGTTCCCAGGCCGCCATGGCGACATTTCTATAGTGGACAATACAGACCTCCCCACGCGCGCGCGTTCCAGGGGCCCCGTACTGTCCACCTTACAAAACATGCACCCGAACCAGGGTTCACCTGGAAATTTAGCCAGTCACCGCCAAGGGCTGAATTTAGTTTCCAGCTCTGCATGGCGAGGTCTCTATTGCGATGAATACTGAACTCCCCGCCCCCACGCGCGCCGCCCGCGAGGGGGCGCGCGCGCGCCCGCGCGGGAAAATCTGCAATGCCCTTCAAACAAAACATACACCAGAACCCACATGACCCTGGGATTTCAATCGGCAACCGCTCGGGGCACACTTGAGATCCCCCTCGCGGACAACGCAGAACTCCCCAAGCGCGCGGTCGCACGCCCGCCAATCAAACTTACAGAACAGGTAGATTGGAAAACAAAACTGTTACTGCTTCGGATACGCTTCAGTTTCCAAACCACAATGGCGCCTGGCCCATTGTGGGCGATCCAGAATTGCCCACGCGCGGGCGCGCCACGCGGGAAGTTCAGTAATGTCTACAACACCAAACATACACCAGAAACCATGCTAGCTTGGAACATAAGACCTGCCACCTTTAATGATTGGTTGCCTTTTCCAGGCCAACACGGCGACTTCCCCGTTGGGGGCAGCGCAGGGCACCCCAACACGCGCGCGCGCGGGAACCTCAACAGTGCCCACAAGACAAATTACGCATCAGAATCCAAGCGTGTCATGGAAAGTAAGTGGCCACAAACAATAAACTTTGACTTTGGTTCTGGCTCACTACAACGACTTTTTGGGGGTGGACGAGGCAGGAATTCCCGCGCGCGCTGGCGCGAGCGCGCGCGGCGAGTTCTGCCGTTCACAATTCAAAATGCGCACCAGAACCCATGCCAACCTGGCAGCCCAATCTGTCTCCACTACGGGTTTACTTCAGTTTACAAGCCATCACTGCGACTCTTCCATCGTTGACAACACATAATTTCCACTGCGCGCGCGGGCGCGCTCGCGCGAGGAGCCTTGCATGGTCAGGAACATGACAAAAACGCATAACCGGTGCTAACCTGCAAATCCAGTCGGCCACCGTCAAGGGCTTACTTTAGTTTCCAGGCCCCCGCGGATGGACACTGCAGAACACACGCGCGCGCGTCCGCAGGCGCCCGCGCGCGCGGAGTTCTGCGCTGTCCGCGACAGAGAAGTAGCCGCGTCGGCCTGTGACCGTTTAGACTTCGAATCCACACGGTATCTGTTGAATGCGTTGTATACTGGGCAAGAATGAAGATCGCCCTGCGCGCGCGCGACCGCGCGCGCGGAGCTCTGCATTGTCCACTCTAAAACAATCGGCACGTTGGCCTGGAAACTACAGTCAACCCCTACGGCGACCAATTGGGTTTCCGAATTCACACTGGTTCTGGCGCAGGCTATGTTCGATAGAAAATTCAAAACTCCGAACGCCCGCGCGCGCAGGGAGTTCTGCATTGTCCACAACAGGAAAGCAGCCATGTTTGCCTGGGAACCAGTGGGCCTGTACGGATAACCGATGTGTCCCAAAATATCATTGGATCTGGCTTACATGTTGCGTCATTAACAGCACGGAACTCTTCGCGCGCGCGTGGGGATATGCACTGCCAGCAAGTGAAATTCGCCAGGTCAGCAAAAAAAATTAAGTGAACGCTGAACGGCAACAGGTTGGATCTCCAAGTTACATGGGTTCTGGCGTGCGCTTGCATCACGGACAAAGCCAAACTCCCCACGCGCGCGCGTGCCCGCGCGCGCGCGTGGAGAGCGCCTCGTTGTCCACAACAGAAAAAAACGGCATGCTGGCCTGGAAACAGACATGAGCCCTTAACGGTGACCGAATGGACTACGAAGTTCGCATGGTTCCTCCTGCACGTCTGGCAGCATGGTGGACAATACAGAACTCCTCGCGCGAGCGCGTGGAAAGCACTGCGTCGCTCACAATAGACACCTCGGCACGATGGCCTAAGTAAAACTGAATCCTTAACGGTGGCCGTTGAGAGGTCGAAGTGCACAGTGGGTATGGCGCGCGTTCTGTATAGTGGACAAAACAGAGTTCCCCTTGCGCGCGCGCAAGTCGCCCAGGTGACTCGGATCACCCAAAATCCGGGCGAGGCGCTCCAAGGTTGCGCGCTTCGAGTTCCCAGGCCCGCACGGCGACTTTCCAAAACGTTACTAATGTCGGGCATCCAGTCGGCACGCGCGTTATTTATGAACTGTGGCCCAGGCCAACGTGGTGACTTCCCCACTACAAGAGCACAGGACTATCCATCCGCCGCGCGCTACGCGCTACATGAGAACATGCAATGGACATGTGCAAACCGCACCTGAAGTTGGACATGCAGTCGGCGCGCACGACGCGTTGAGAAACTCATCGGGTAATTCCGTTGGTCCCAACGGAATGTTCGATGAATCCACTGGCAACACCATGAATCGACGACCCCACGTTGGCAAGAATGGAAGGCTGCGAAAATTACGGCGCATCACACATAACACCAAATACCCCCAAACAACCTACTAGATCTCAAAAGTTCTACGAAACTAGAGGAAGCCGAACCGAAAATGATCGCGATATATACTCTGCTTCAAAAAGCACAACGAAACAGATCATGCAACACTGGACAGACAAGTGTCTTTGTGAGTTTCAATTCTTAGATAAATCAAGCTTGTCATGGTTCTCCTACATGAACATTGTCGCCGCTGGCCACTGCAGCGCCGTCGCTCCTAAGCAGCGCAAAACGGCTGTATCCAGTGGCAACTTGTACGTAGCTTGCCCCTGGCCCCAATGCTGGCAAATCAAAAGACCCCACGGGTTGTCGCCACAGGCCAATGCCACGCCGTCGTCCGCAAGTGCACTGTTGTCT
Organism: Prorocentrum cordatum; assembly: GCA_963575745.1. Taxonomy (NCBI): domain Eukaryota; class Dinophyceae; order Prorocentrales; family Prorocentraceae; genus Prorocentrum; species Prorocentrum cordatum. Next base: position 188,375 of record CAUYUJ010014700.1, read on the forward strand.
CGCGCTCGGCGACAACTTGGATGAATCTCGACTCCGCGTCCAGCGCAGGTACAATTTGTTGGCCATATCCGTTGATGTCGCAAGTCGTTGCAGCGCCGTCGCTCTAGAGAAGCACTGTGGGTGACGGCCTACGGCAACTTGCGTGCAGCCCTGCGGGCAAGGCTGGAACACGCGGTGCTGTCCATGGGCACGGGCCCAGTTGTCGCTGAGCGTGTACCTGTCGAGGCGCCAATGAGCTCCACAGACAACCGCCAGACCGTCGCTCCTAAGCACCACTGTGCAGAATTTTCTACCAGCGAAAATCAAATCCAAACAAGGAGGACAACCTGTCTCAGGCTCTTCACGACTGTCAGTCCACGGGGAAGTCAAGCGGGAGAGAGAGAGAGAGAGAGATCCTCGCCACAACAGCTGGGCCCGTTCGAGTACCGGGAGGAGAGGCAATGAAGTCGAACTCCATGGTGACTCGACCCCCCCAAGGGAGCGACGACGACGACGACGACGACGACGACGACGGCGGGGAACGACAGTAGGATAGCTACAAACTTTCGGAGCTCCGCGCGGATATCTTGGATCGGCGCTAGGCCCCCCCTCCCTGGCGCGCGAAGCGCGTCAGCGGCGGCATCACAGGCGCCGCCAGGGGGGCCCAGCGCAGATCCGATAAATCCTTGCGGAGCTCCGAAAAGTTTCTAATTGCGCAGCGCCATGCCGAATAGGATTCCGCCTCTTCCAGCCTGCCCGACTCGTGGCATGAACGCAACGGGTCCCGTGGGGAACGGGCCCTAAATTCGGGCGTCTTCCCCAAGGACCGAGCCTTCGTCCTGCCAGGTTTCCTGACCGTCCGGGGGCCCGTAGAGGGGCCCGGGGAGCCAGAAGCGGTGACAGACCTCAGGACACGTCTTCCGCATTATACAATTACTCAATATGAATACTACTCTCCTCTTTCCCCTGATGACGGGTTGGGAGTGTTCGCCCCCCCCCCCCCCACGTACTGTTTTTTTACACACAGGATTCCCCGGAGTTGGGTTTTCGCCTGCATTTCTTTCAAAATGCTGCTCTCACTGAGGCGCTGGCCTCATTTTCGGGCCCCGCTCGTTCCAAATCGTGCTCCCGCTGCAGCGCTGGCCTCATTTCCGTGCTTCCGCTCGTTCCGAATCATGCTCCCGCTGCAGCGCTGGCCTCATTTCCGCGCTTCCGCTCGTTCCGACTCGTGCTCCCGCTGCAGCGCTGGCGTCATTTCCCGTGCCATGCCACGACATGCAATGCAATTCTCGGTTGCGTCCCGCTGCGCGATGCCATGCCTTCAGCTGAAGCTGTGATATGCAGTGCTTCAGTGCCACGTCGTGCTATGCGATGCTATATTTTGATCTTCAACGCAATGTTATGCAATGTTATGTTCGGGGCCGCTGTGCGATGCCATGCTTTGCGTTGCAAAGCTGTGTGATGCAATTCTTCACTACGCCACGCCACGCCATGCTGTGACATACTACGCTTTGCGGTGCTCTTCTACGCCATGTCATGCCGTGCTCTACATTGCATCGCGTACCCTTTCGGGATCATTGCCCTGCTCGACATCCGACAATGCGGGTAGATAGGGGATCTACGCCATGGTAAGGGATGGGAGGGAGGGGTAGGATGTCAGATATGACGCGAGCGCACCTAGCTTGTCCTCCTCACCCTCCTTGTCATCCACCACCACTTCCTTTTTTTCATTTTCCTCCTTCTCCTTCTCCTCCTCCTCCCCCTTCCGCTTCCTTCGGGGCCAACGTCCTCAGCCTCAGGTGGGGCCGCGGGAGCATCCCAGGAGCCGGCCCTCCCAGGGTCACGCGAGCCCGTGGCAGGCCCGCGCTGCCACCTCTCGTCCTTCCTGCGTGCGCCCACCGCAGCGAGAAGGGAGGTGCGGCTTGCCTGCGCTGGATGTGTTCTACCAGTGGCGAGCCCAGGGAAGCAGGTGAGGAGGGGGGGAGCCTGCTCAGAAGGCGGCGGGGCTTCTCGGAAGCCCTCGCGCCTTCCAGAAGCCGTCCGTGGCCTGGGAGAAGGCTCACAAGGCTTCCCAGAACGCGAGGGTTCCTGAGAAGCCCCGCCGCCTTCTGAGAAGGCCTGCCCCCTCCTCACCTTCCCCCCTAGGCTCGCCGCAGACTTTGGGGAGGGGGCTGGGGACGGAAGGCTGCACGAAAGCATAAATGATGTGTGGTGGGGCTGCTCTGGTCCCTCTCTTCTTCCAGTATGGCAGCAGCTACGATCAAAACTGATAGTAAGGATGGATGCGTGATAAGGATGCAAGCCCTTGGACGCCCATGTTGAAGATTTTTCGAGCGCGGCGGGCCGTCGAAAGTGGTGAAGGATGGACCGAAGAGGCAAGGATGCAAGGGTACCATTGAGGAGGTTGCCCATCCTTGCTATCGATTTCGACGGTAGACTCTTGTGCAGTGGGAAAAGCTCCAAAATCTAGTCAAAAGTGGTGGTCGGGTGGGCCCCAGAAGTTGTTGGTGGTCCCTGAAGACTGGAGAGGGCTCCTGCAGGAACAGCAGGAGCGATCCCGAGCCGCCCTCCTGCGACTGCGGTGGAGCCCATTGCACACACGGACCGCATGCGCCAGAATGTTCCGATCCCTGGGGTGTTCCCCCACTGTGCTGGCACATCAAGACGAGGGCAGGGTACCACCGAATCTGGCACGACAAAATCAGGGATCACTGAGAGCCAACGAGTTCAGAGGATGCACTGGGTGCCACGGCCGCCTCAGAGAGCTCTGAAACGCTACGATAAGGCCCTGGAGCGAGCTACTTGTATCACAAGGCTGCCTCACGCGGTCCGCATGCCCCAATCTACGTACTTTCTGATGTCCTGGCGCCCCTCAACATGTAAACGCCCGAAATGTGCACAGACCGACGGCGGCCGCCGTTAGGCAGCCGGCCTCCTGTCTCAAATGGACGCCGTCCGCGGCGGCGCGGACAGCGAGCCCTGTTCGGTCTTTGTACAGTCGGACCACAGAAGAACACCCTTCAAGAACACGAGGCCCCCCGCTGGCCAAAACGAACAGAGCATCCAAGGGTACCCTCCCCAGGATGCACAAGAACGTCCGACAGACACGAAGAAAACTGTGGTACCCTGTCCGAACCGACCTCGTTCTTGTGCCTCGGTCGGCTGTACACATGTTTTCCGTACCTATTTCGATCGCACCGACCACACCTGAGCGAACGCAGCAAACAGGAAGCACGGCGGGCGGCGAGCTGGCGTGTCGGCTTTGGGGCTCAGGATGACCTCCCGCCCCGCCCCGCTCTGCGAGCGCGCGCGGACCTCCAGCCGACCCGCACCTGTGGCCAGAGGCGAGCGACTCTGCAACTGCACAGCATCGGCGGCGACGAGAAGGGCGAACAGCCCAGGGGCGGGCATTGAACGTGTTCGCCTGGGAGCCTTGTCGAAGACATGGATCATCAGCGCCCCTGGATAATTGATCTCTCCTGGGCTATTCGCCCTTATCGTCGCCTCTGACAGCAGAGTTCGCGAACGGTCACACGCGACAAGGAGCACCCACGCTCACCTGACGCGCTTGCCTCTGAAGGCCACTTGAAACATCGGCGGCTCTTCGGGAGCGGCCAAGAGGGGGGTGTCCAAGAGGGGGGGGTGCAAATCATGACCTGCGGCATGTGCGCGGCCCAGCGGGGGGGCCAGGGACGTAATGAAATGAGAAGAGGCGCCATGAGACCTGGGGAAATATCATGGCCCCCGCCATGATATCCACCCCCCCCTAGTCATCACCCCCCTCTTTTCCGCCCCCGATTGAAACATCGGCGGCTCTGCCGCCTGGCCAAAACCCGCTCACAGTCGGTCCCCGGGACCCCTCCCCGGGCCCGTCCCCACGCGTTGCCCGAGGCGGATCCAGCCGTGGCGCCGGGAGCTCTCCAGGAGGCTCGACAAAGACGAAAAACGGCGGGGAGGACAGGAGGACTCGGCGGAGGAGGAGGAGGAGGACAGGAGGAGGAGGAGGAGGAGGAGGAGGAAGATGAGGAGGACAAAGAGGAGGAGGGTGCCGTTTGGGCGCCTCTTGGAGCCTGTGTTGGGCCTCTTGGGGGCCTCTTGGGAGTCTCCTGGGGCCTTTGGGGGGCCTCTTGGGGCCTCCTGGGAGCTCGTTGGGGCGGAAGGCTGCATTTGTCTCGACTGGCCCTCCTCCGATCCCTGGCATCCGCTGGTATGACTGCTCCATCCGCGGCCTCAGAAAGCCCAGGGTTATAGTTTTCCGTCGCGGGCACACTTCTGATGGCGTCGGGGCCCGCTACCGGGCCCCAGGGGCCGAGAGCCAGGAAAAAAACGCCCGGATTGAAAAAACGTATGTCCGGAGGTTTGGGACTGAACGCAGAACGCCACGCGAGCGACGAAAGGAAAAGCGTCTTACGCGCGCCGACACGGCGACCTTGCGAGGCGGCTTACGCGGGCCACCAGCGCAGCACGCTACGCTGGAAACGAAGGAGCTCACGCGCGACCTCACGCGGGCAGCTCACACAGCAATGTCGGTGGAAGCGAACCCGTTGCTTAGCGTCGCCCGTATGGGCAGAAGCTCTCCGACGTCCACGGACGGCCCTTCCGCGGGCGCCAGACCTCCCCTCTGGGCCGGCGCCTCCGGCGCATCCCCCTGAGTGTCGGGCGTTGTGAACACTTGAAAGTAGCAGCCTCTTGGCATACTTCTCGGGCGCCTCGTGGAGCGAGCTTTGAAGCTTCTTGTGACCTCTGGGGGCTGCTTGGGTGCCTCTTAGAACACCGTTTGTTTACTCATTTCTTCTTCAATCAACGCTGCTGTATGGGCCACGGTCTTTAGGACACTGTGAGTACAGAGACGCGCTAAAAAATCCCGTGCGTTGACGGCGCAAAGAGAATAACCGCTCTCTCTGGGTGCACTACCTCTGTTCGTCCTGGCAATTACCGGCGAACCAGTTGGTGGAATTTGGCCGGCTGGAAAAGGTTGGCGGGATACATGCAAAGAAAATCTTGGCGTATCGCGAACCGCCCTTGCCAAGTTCTCGTGGCGGATTCGCATGCTCAGCCTGATCCACGGAACGAAACGCTGAGCGGCACTGTTGTAAAATTGGTTAAACGTCTTAAAATTTGATTTATAGGAATTTCGATGTGGCATTCCTGGCTTGATTACGCGCTCACTCACTGTCCACCGCTGCTCAACTTCCACATCACGGTCAACATGAACAGGGTAGACGGCACGAGGCACATGTTCGGATCGTCAAGCAACGGCATCTTGACGCCACGGGCTTTGGAAGCCGCAAGAGAACGATCGTGTGGTGTCATCTGGCCTGGCGCTGCCTCACAACGACCGATCTTGCGCGTGCCAAAGATGCAATCCCACACGCCACCGAGCGCAGAGAACGTGTAATTGCACGACTTGTGCCCCTCATGGTGCCAGTCGTGGTGATGTGGCATCTGTGCGTAGGGCAGCCAGCGCTGTGTCTGGTGCGCAAGGTTCAGGTAGCAGCTTATGCCAGAATGCTTCTCCAAGCTCTCCAGGATGCGAAACACGTGCGAGACCCAGAAGCACCCGTGGTCGATGGGGCAGAGGACCTGTGCGGCGAAGTGCCCAGCAACATGATTGACAAAATTCTCCAGCCAGTGGTCCTGATACGTGTTCCGCGACAGCGGGTGCCGGGCCCAGTGGTGGACCGAGTGCAGGTTCCTCCAGAGCCAGGGGTTGACGTGGTAAGCTCGATGGCCCCAGTACATGCCGAAGGACATGATGTAGTGGTTCAGAGCGAGCTTCGCGACCCTGACGGGGAGACTGTCCTTCACATCCTCCGCCGCGGGGTAGTAGCCCGGCAGGCAGTAGTACACGAGCACGCCGAAGGCGAACTGGCTCAACATCGTCATCCTATCGTGCAGCACCAGCCGCGCCAGCTGGACTCTGTCACGGCCACACAAGTCTTTGCGGTCAACCAGCGCGTGATCGCTCGGCGGCTGTGTGCGGTACTGCGGGAAAGCAAAGTAGCACGCCTCAAGGTACGAATTGTAAACCCTCGTCACGATGCTCGTGCACCAAAAGAACCCCGCCACCTCCAAGAGTGGCATGCTGCCCTTCACGTTGACGGTGTCCACTGGCAACAGGACCGCTGCAGAGGTCAGGCCCACCAGGAGCGCCAGCTCTATCGCCGTGCTCAGCAGGTCGCCGCTGAACAGCAGGTTGCTGAAGTGCCGCGACGGGCGGACGTCTCCCTCGGGCACCCTGTGAACATAGTCCTCCTTGGCGAACTCCCAGCGCTTCGCGTCGTCGCCTCCCGTCACCGGCCGACCGGCGGAGGCTCCGGTCAGGTTCGTCATGGTCCCCGGGCCGAGTCCAGCCGCCTGTGCGGTGGGCCGCAGTGTTCTCGGTGCCAGAGCCCCGCGAGCGGCCTGTACGCCGCAAGCCGAAAAAACGCTGGTGCCAAAATGACTTTAGCTAAGATGGCTTGAGCTGAGAACCTCTTTTGGGGGCCCTTCGGGACTTCTTGGGGGCCTGCTGGCGGCTTCGGGGGCCCACCTGTGGCGGAGGGCTCGACATGTCAGTTTTGGGTTTTTCATCTTGGGCCGTCTTGGGCGACTCGTGGACCGTCATGGGGCTCTCTTGGGCCGTCTTGGCACCCTCTTGGGGACCTCTTGGGACGTCTTGGGGCACTCTTGGGGGCATCTTGGGCCGTCGCGGACGCTGTTAATAGCAAAAAAAAAACGAAGATGCTACAATATACATGGGAATGGGCTTGGGGTGTCTTGGGGCGAATTCGGAGCCTCAAGGGCCGGCTTGAGGCAATCTTTGGGCGTCTTCGGCCCTGTTGGGCCGCTCTGATCGCTAGTTGTTGCGCCCCCTTGAGCTGTCTTGAGCGGTGCGGGGGAGAGGCCCAGGAGGCGCTGAAAGGGGGTCCAAAATGCCGTGGGCCACCTGGGGGAAGGGGGGAACTGGGGTGGCGGGCTGGCCCTGGTCCCGGGCACCCGGCACAGTCGGGGCTGATTGGAGAGGGCGCGCGAGAGGACACAAGACCCCTCCGAGGGCCACACTGTCATGGGAAAGTAGAAGGCAGGGGTCGCGGAACACAGGACACATGGGTACCCTCTCGACTTGGCAGGGCCGACCTGCGAATCGACCTCGACTGCACCCTGGAATACGCCACATAGAGGGCCCCAGACGGCAGCGCGATGCCCCGAGTGAATTGCTAGGTCTGGAACGGAGCGGGAGCAGGGGGCTCGAACAAATCGGGGGCGTCCAAGAGGGGGGCGTCCAAGAGGGGGGGGGGGACGCAAATCATGGCGGGGGGCACGTGCGCGGCCCAAGGGGGCAAGGGGGGAGGCAGGGGACGCAATTGAAATAAGAAGAGGCGCCATGAAATCTGGGGAGATATCATGGCCCCCGCCATGATATCCACCCTCCCCCAGTCATCAGCCCCCTTTTTTTTCAGTTCGACTGGGCGACGAATCACTGGAGAAAGTCCGACATCTGCGTGCAGAACGCAACGCTGATGGGTCAAAAGTAGGGGCGATGGTTCCAACCACACAAGCCCGATACTGCCGCTACAGCTGCGATGCAGAGCACAGCACGCACAAGGCCCGGTTCGAAAAATATGAAAACGTCAACCGTCTGCAATTCAAACAAGGTCATGGCACCTCTGAGGTTGCCAAAAACATAGCCAAGGCGCTGGCTGAGTGAAACATGTTGCATTATATTGTTCCAGGTTGGAAAATGGTTTGCTGCATTTCAGCTGGAGTCCTCTGAGCAGCTGTCCTCTGACATGGACTCTGGTATGGGCATGGGCCCGTTCTTTTCCTCAACCCATCCCGCTGTGTGGAAACTCTTGTGTATGGTCGCGAACGCCAGGAAAGCAACTATGGGCAGCGTCAACCAATGCTTCATGCAATCATAGTCGAACGGACCGTCACCTAGATTATCAAATTTGCACTCGAAATACATCATGACAGCCATGAGGAACAGCCAGGAAAAGTACAGCACGAGAATCGGCAGTCCAACGAAGATCCACCTCCCACCGCTCACTCACCACCTGCTAACCTGCTTTTCGGTGAGAGATTATTGTCCCTTTTCCTGCGTAACGAACATCATTAAGTATAAGTAAAGGCAGACGATGATGACTACCAGCAGGAGTAGCAGCTCTAACGATCCGAAAAGGGCGCCATAGATCTCCGTAGCCTTGTTGAACTTGTCGAAGTCCTCGAAGATGCAAGCCCCAACCATCGACAGTAGCAAGCCTGACAGCAGAGCATAAACCTGCAACATCTTCTCGAGATCATCAAAAGACGGAGGCCAGACGGTGAAAGCAAGCCCCACGATTGGGATTTGGTTGCAAAATTCGGTACAAGGATCGGAGCTAAATTCGGCACAATGATGAGAGCAGCCCATCTCGCTGGGAAATCAAGGGCTGAGGTCTCTCGCTGGTGCCCCTGAGCAGGAGATGCCTCCTCGAAGAAGCGGGTGCGGGCAAGGCGCCACTGTGCCCAAATGGCTTGAGCCAAAATGGCTACGGATCAGATGGCTGCTCAGATGGGCGGCCAAGAAGGGGGCTGATCAGATGGCTGCGTTTGTCTGATCAGCCCCCTTCTTGGCCGCCCCCCAACAAAATACTGTGGGAAAAAAAAAACATACTGTGGGAAAAAAAAACACTGTGGGAAAAAAAATACACACGTGTTTGTTTCCCACACACGTGTGTTGTTTTTGTTGTGTTTGTTTTTGGTGTTTTTCCCCCCACAGACTGTGTGTGTATTTTTTTCCCACGGTCTCTGGCGGGATCCGCTGGAAGGTGCGTTTGCTGCAGCGGGGCTGCTTCAACAGCACACGCCTGGACAGAAGCCCGCGCTCGAGCGGGCGTCCCACTCTGTCGAGACGAACGCAGCCCACACTTGACCGAGAGCGCTCCTGCGTCAGTCTCCTGCGCATCGACAAAAGTGGTTTTATAGGATGTTCAAGGTCAGCAAAAAAAGCAAGAATCAAGACACGCTGAACAGAACACTTGAAGACACCCCTCCCCCGTTCTCCGCATCCTCCGCCCTCCTCCCACGGACGGCCTGCACAACTGCCGCCTTCAAGCTCTCGTCGAGCTCTAGCTGCTAGACGGGTCCCGACCCCCAGTTCAGCAAAACATGGGGGTGCACACTCGAAATCTCTGGCGGCTGCTTCAGAGGAACCTGTGCTCAACGGGAGGGCGTAGTCTGAACAACGACGTGAGTGCTGTTGACCACCCCTCGCAGGGTGAGATGCGTCCCGAGTCCATGCTTCGGCGCGAATCGTATGCGCGCCTTCTCTCCACCGTCGTCGGCTTCGGCGGCGGTCTCGTCGTGGTCATGATGCGTACTGCACTGTGCTCGGGATTTGCTGCTTCATATCTGCAACAACCACTACCTGCACACGACATTCGATCACAGTCGAAGTCAAAGAAAATCTTAGAGAGCATCCTCACCTAGTATCCACCACCATGTCACCCTCGCTCCTCCCACGAAAGCACACAGAAGGCCAACCGTGGCATTATGACCGCCGATGGGAAGCTCTAATCGAGCCCAGCCTGCTGGCTGCTGGGTGGGTCCCGACCGCATAGAACCTGCGAAAACACCGTTCCCCTGCTGCCCCTCCAGATCAACACCCAGACCTCTTCTGGAGCGGGTTTTGGCCAGGATCTCAAAGCTTATCTAAGGGCAGGAAGCCCTCTCCCTTATCTCCCTCCTCCCCACCCTCTCGGACCTCATCATGCCTCAGTTCCTACACTCCGTTTCCTTATGAATAATTCTTCCCTGTCGCACCCCGAAGCCAGTTGGAAGGGCGGGCGGAGCGTTTCGACTGAGACTTCCTCACAATGTATGATCCTGAACCTTAGAAAGTTGCGACTGCTTCACGCATGGAGAAGGAGTGGTTTTCAAAATGTGGTTCGCGCCTTAGCACCGCGCACATTCGTGTGTAAAGTCGCAAGAGTTTTCACATGTTTTGAAAGCGGGTGGTTTTCAAATGTGGTGTTTGCCTTAGCGCCGTGCGCATTTTTTTACACTTGCAAGAGTTTCACGCAAGGGCGGTGGGGCGATTTCAAAATCAGGCTCTCGCTCTGGCGCTGCACACACTCGTCATAAAAACTCGCGAAAGCTTCATGGATTGAGGGCGGCTCCTTTACAAAATGTGGCTCTTGCCCAAGCGCCGCGCGCACTCGTTGCAAATAACTTCAAGACTCTCGCGGATGGAGGGCGAGTCGTTTTCAAAATGTGGTTTTCGTCTCTGCGATGCGCACACTCGTCATGAAAACTATTACATTTTCACGGATGAAGGCCAGTCCCTCTTCAAAATCTGGTTTTCGCTTTTGCGCTGCGCACATTCGTTGTAAGAGCTTACAACTGTTCCAGAGACAGTCATGGTTCACAAGCCAAAACCAGCGTTTTGGCACGATGTCAAACTCTCAGGGCGCAACCGTTTCGTTGATTCGTGGCTTGTGACGTCCCAAGAACGGTCTTCCGGTGCGTTTCGGGATCGTCAAGGCGCACCGGTAACGGTGATTCACGGCGTTGAAATCCAAGGAGTGCTTTTCTGGCACAAATCATGGTTTTCAACCAGCTGTTCTCCAACGGGACACTCCTTTCAGTGAAAATGAAACGTAAGGGGCCTATAGAGAAGGAGTTTGGAGGGACGGTGTATTGCAACATGGCTGCTGAATCTTTCACTTACACTGAACGTCCTCTGGTTCCTCCTCTCCCTGCTCCTCCTCCTCCTCCTCCTCCTCTTCCACCTCTTCCTCCTCCTCCTCCTCCTCCTCCTCCTCCTCCTCCTCCTCCTCATCATCATCATCATCATCATCATCATCATCATCATCATCATCATCATCATCATCATCATCATCATCATCATCATCATCATCCTCTTCCTCCTCCTTCTCCTCCTCCTCCGTCTGGACCTCCTCCTCCTCATCATCCTTTTCCTCCTCCTTTTCCTTCCCCCTTTCCACCTCTTCCTCCTTTTCCTCCTCCTATCCTCCTCCTCCTCTTCCTCCTCCTCCATTGCCTCCTCCTC
>CAUYUJ010014700.1:199488-226988 GCA_963575745.1 Prorocentrum cordatum
TACTACTACTACTACTACTACTACCACTACGACTACGACTACCACTACTACTTTCATTACTACTACTACTACTACTACTACTACTACTACTACTACTACTACTACTACTACTACTACTACTACTACTACTACTACTACTACTACTACTACTACTACTACTACTACTACTACTACTACTACTACTACTACTACTACTACTACTACTACTACTACTACTACTACTACTACTACTACTACTACTACTACTACTACTACTACTACTACTACTACTACTACTACTACTACTACTACTACTACTACTACTACTACTACTACTACTACTACTACTACTACTACTACTACTACTACTACTACTACTACTACTACTACCCCCCACTTTTTGTTCAGAAAAGACGCTGAAGTCCGCTTCGGGGGACTCGGGTTGGCCTGACAGGATCTCCTCGTGAGATCCGACGCGGCGAACCAAAAAAAACGTGTCACATCGGAGAAAGAGAGAGAGAGAGAGAGAGAGAGAGGGAGAAAGAGGAAAGAAGAAAAAAACGGAGCCCTAGACCCCATTGTTTGCGGCATTTTTTCAAGCCAGATCGAAGTGCGAGGGTCCCAAGGGGCCGAAGATGGGCGAAAACGCCAGGAAAGAAAAACATGCAACGTTCGGATATCAGGGTTCCTTCTCCTCCTCGCGTTTTTCGCCGCCCTCCTCTTCCTGCCGCCGTCGTCGGCTGCGTCAAGGAGGTGGATGGGGTTAGGGGGAGGAGGTTGCATAGTTAAACGATGTGTGCTTCATTGTTCGGTTGTTACGCGTGCGGCTGTCACGGAAATGCGTTAAGGGTTGTGACAAGGGCCCCTGGCCCATGAAGCGGTACCCCATATCTGGAGTTTCGCTCTAGCATGTCCCTGGTGTTCAACTGCTGCCGATGTTCAGGACTAGTTCCTGACCCTGTCCAGAAGCACCGATCCATAGTCTGAATCCACCTCACCACAAATGCTCCCAGTACATACTTTGCCCAGGGGCCTCCTCGCATCTTCACTGCCACGCCCTCTTGCGTGGAGCTCGCACCAACTTCGACGACAAACCACATTCAGCGCGAAGCTCTTATGCATAAAGAGAAAGACATGCCTCGAAGAATCTCGCCAGTTCTTCTTAGAAGGACCCCCAATCCGAGTAGAACGCACTGGCATATGAGCTTCGACCTCTGCTGCCGTTCTGAAGGTATCAGTGCACCACTAGAATTCACCTTCCAGGAAAGACTTGGCGCGCGTGATGCCATCATATGGATTCCGTTCCTCGCGCCCCATGTCGACGTTCGCCCTGCGCCTCGCGCACAAGAGAGACAACGCCTTCTCATTTTCGAGCTTCGTCAAGAACAGGTGCATAGTCACGTTTGTCCGAACTTCAATATTGCGGAACAATAGATTCCCTTCTCGCCACCAGCGATAGCGACTGAGGTTCGCCGGCAGCTCGCGGTCATCATCTGCGAAAGAGTCGGCGCGAATTGCCCTTGGAGCCGTGTGAAATAGCTGGCGATGCGCCATCGCGCTCGATACCTTTGGAGCGTCACCTTTTTCCTTTTCAGGCCGCGCTCCGTCTAGATCTCCGCGGGTCGTGCATCGCCTAGCCCCCAAGTCAAAATGGGCGCCACTTGACCCTCTCGAAAATATACTTACAACACCGCCAAGGTTAAACAACACGACATCCACCGCCCCGGGGCACAATAAGCTAAACCCACCCTCGAATCCCGCTGTCAACTGCAACCCCAATCGGCACAAGCATCTGCATTTTGTGACAAAAATGGAAACATCCTGCCTCTAAGTGTTCGCGCGGCAAGGCGGTTTCTCCCCACCTCCGCACCTCGCCCGCAAGGCTAAAGAAAAATGCGCTGCGCATCCGATCGTAGTTTCCGCTGCTCGTCTTCGCCACCCCATTCCTTCCCCCGTCGCAATTGCGAAGTAAACCACCACCATGATCGAGCTCGTCTGGCTCGCCGCCATCGCATGCTGGCCTGAAAGGCTCGGCGGGCCCACGCCCATGCGCGCGCTCGACCATGCCAGTGACTTGCTGCCACGTTCATGCGCTGCCATTGCCAGAACTTCCTGGCGAATGTCTTCTCGCGCAGCGCTCTATTGTCCAGCATCATCTCGCGCTGGTCCACGATCAGTCTTGACCCCACATACCACGTGGAAATACTTCTTCTCTTTTCGCCGCCATCGCGGGCGACGCCGTCGTTGTCGCTGCGATCGGCCCCCCCCCGGCTCGACCCCGGCCGGCACCGCCGCCGAAGGCGAGCTCGACTCTTCTGACCATTCCGACGTCTGTGGCCACATGCTTTTGTCAGGCGCGCCCTCCTCTCGATAGCGCGGCCTGTCCCTTTCTAGTCGTTTAAAATATTTCCTTCTCTTCGACCCGCACTCGGCGGGATGGCTCGACAGGGCGGCACGTTGCCTCGACCCCCCCAAGGTCGCCCAGCCCCCCCACCCCCCCCGAAAGGTCGCGCTCTTCGGCGGGATGCACCCACAGCCGGTTTGGTCGACGTTCGCCCAGTTGATAGCGCGCGCCCCAGCGATATTGACTCAGCCGCTCGACTCTTGGTCTCTGCCCAAAAAAACCCAGAGCTTCGGCCGCGCGCCTGCGCTACGCCCACAAGCATCGCCCGCGCACGTTGCTCTATCTCGATTACGTCTCTGAGCTCGTCGAGGAACGTCGGGCCCACCGCTCGCAATTGCCCCCCGTTGCCGCCCTCTCGTTCGCCGCTTCGGTCTTGAGTCGCCGCGACGCGCCCCGCCCGTTCCCGCTCCGCCCATCGCCCGGCGGCCCTGGAACTTCTTGACATCGAAATTATCGCGGCCCCTCGCGCCGATAGCTCTCTTCACTCTGACCCGCAATTCTTTGCGCGAATTCAAACGGGCCTCTGTCTGATAGACGATATCCCCGTGCCCTTCGCAGACGCGAGAGCTGCCAGCCAGGCGCGCCGACCTGGCCCAGTTCCGCAAGGCCCATCCCAGCGCAGATTTCAAACATGTCCTTTGCGCATTCTGCACCACGCCCTCCAACGCAAAAATAAAAGTGCGACAGTGGCCACGTCCGCGGCAGCAGCCGCCCCCATCACGCCCCCGCCTGAAACCAGCCCGCCCATCAGGCGCCGCTCCGCCCCCCGCCAATAGATCGGCCGTCACTGCCCAGTGCGAGCCCATCGTCGCCACGTAGCTCCAGCGGTCGCGGTTCTGGCGTTCCACGTGGATTTGCCCTCGCCAACTCTGAAAATGTCGTTCGAACCGTCGACGGCCATGAGCGACGCCCGGTAAACACGCCGCTGCAGGTTGCGCGCCCATGGCGAATCCCGGATTTCTCGAAAACCATCCCCCTGGCAGCAACACTTCTCACGCCGCCGCACAGCGCGCCCAGGGGTCTCGTCTTCCATCCAGCGAGAGAACGAAGCACTGACTTCCAACATCCAGCCGCGCACAAAATCGCCGACGCAAGCAATCCGCCACTCAGGAGCACCCGCGCAGCCGCCCTTGTCACGAGCTAACTTGCAGCTCGTAAACTCTGCGGCGCCATTCGCGTCGTTGCTCGCCTCGTTCCCCCGCCCCCTTGCGGCGCGCCTGCAGCGTCGCCTCGCAGTCGACAGACTGTTCCAAGCCACCCGTGAACACCACTCAAACGCGTCGATCTCCGCGCGCATGGGCATTGAAGCCAGCCCCCCACATTGCCCCCCGAAGACCTCGCCTCATAAGGCGCCCTCACAACAAGTCATCGCCACGCATGAGAGATACGAAGCCGCCCGAGGATCTCCCAGCGCCCAACTCGCCATCCACCCCCCCCAATGCATGTCCAGAAGAAATTGCAATACACCCTTTCCCAGGCCGCGCGCAGCCGCCCGCCGTGCATGGCGCTGGCGATTTCCCAGCAGCACCGCTTGGAGCCGTCGCGCAATTTGCAGCCGCCAGCACAACCGCCGCCCCAGCACCAAGAGATCCCAGCACTGATTGCCCTCCACTGGCAGAGTAACTGGCCGCGACTTGACAGCGCGAACGCACTCGCCAGGGCCCCCCGCCTCGTCTTGCCATCGAATTGCCCTCGGCACATTTCGGCCAAGGCGCGCGCGTTTCTTCGTTCGGCATTTGCAAATCTGAGCCGCAGCTGCCCCAAGCAAGGCCGCTCGCTGCGATCGCTCGATCTGCCCGATTGAAAGAGCCAGGCCATCGCTCCAATCGGCCAAGAATGCGATGAAACTTGCTCAACTATCTTCACAATAATCTACGCCGCAACGTCCGTGACCCCACCACCCCGCCAATGGGCGCCCCGCCGACCCGCGCCACAGCTCTCGCACAGGTTAGCCCCCAGTTCTAGAAGCGCTTCTCGATCCTCATCTTGACCTTGCCCGAGCTCGGCCAGATCTCGGTTCCCCCCTTGCTCGGCGAGCACCCTGAAGTCGACGCAAAACTCTCGCAGAGATCCCGCGAGCCACGGATGGCCCCCACGACGCACTCTGGGTCGTCACCAGATGTCTCCGCGTTGCCATCGTCTGTTAATCATAGCGGATCTCACCGCGCTCTCGCGCGCATCGCTCGCGCCCAAGCTGACGCGCGAGGCGCCGCCGCCGAGGCTGAATGCGAGGGCCCTTCATAATATCCAATTCTTCGCGGAGTTGATTCGGGCTCGCTGCCCCCCACCAAGCCCGAAGCAACATCTCGCGCCCTCGACGAGCCGCCTGTCTGCATCCGAACGCGGGACGGTTTGCTCCGGGACTCGCCGCGCCGCGTGCGACCCAAGATTAGCCCGTCGCCGACGCGGCGCTTACGGCACTGAATTACGCCGCCCAGCCCACCGAGGGACACGCCGTATGCGATCGCTAAATCTGCCCGAGTTCCACCGCTCATCCGAGGGCCACCATGACTTCCTGCGCCCCGCGACTTTGCCGAGCTCCGCGCACTTTGCTCGGCAGCCACGCCTCGCTCCATTTTGAAATCCCACTCCGCGGCGCGCGCTGCCACGCCGCAACCGAAAGACTGAAGCTGGACACGATTATTGTCTGCGCCGCCGACGGCAACGCCGCGCACTCAGGATTGTCATCGCCTGCTTCTGGCGGCGCTCGTTTCCGCGGCGCTGAGCAGCGCGCCCCCGCTAATGCAGGCGGCATCCCTCCCGGGGCGCCCCGGGTCCCAAAAAAAAACCCACGAGCCTCCTCCCTTTGATCCCTCCCTTGTCGGGATGGGGGCCCCGGGGGGAGTCCAAGGGAGATACGCCTCGGCCCCAGGAGGGTCGCCACACAAATACGCAGCATTATTGGGGAATCCCGGGTCCAAAAAAATCCCCAGGACGGACCACGAGTGCCCGAAGAGACCCCCAAGACCGTCCAAGAGAGCCCCACATCGCCGAACGATCTACCAAGGCGCCTTCATGGCCTCCTGAAGGCCCATGAGGCCTGAAAAACGCCCCAAGAGGCCTCCAGGAGCACTGCCAAGAAATCCCTCAGAAGCAAAATTAATGTATTTCCCATGGGTGTTGAAAGGATTTGGGCGTTCTCGCTTCTTTCGCCTTCCCGACGCTACAAAACGGTCCCAGAAGCCCCCAAGATCGCCCCAAGACGGGCAAAATTCCCTAAGAGATTCCCAGCATGGCCCAAGAGGGCTCCAAGACGGCCCGAAACACCTCCAAAACAGGCCAAGAGGCACCCAACACGGCTTCAAGACGGCACCCAGACGGGGGACCCGACCGAATGGACACCTCGAGCCCTCACCCCCAAGATGTCGTCAGGAGGCCCCAACAGGCCTCGATGACGCCCCAAAGAAGCCCCCAGGAGGCTACCAAGAGGCCCCCGAAGACTATCTCAAAACGCCCCAAAACTGCGCAATAGAAAACACCGAAAGCGCTCCGAAGAGACCCCGGGAAGCATCCCCTCCGCCCCCTGCTCCTGGCCCTCCTCCTCCTCCTCCTCTCCCTCCTCCTCCTTGTTATTATTCGTATCATTATTCTATTATTAGTATTATTATTATGATTATTATTATTTTTTAATATTATTATTAGCATTAGCATTATTAGTATTACTATTATTATTATCATTATTATTATTAGTATCATTATTATTATCATTATTATTATTAATAGTAGTATTAGTATTGTTATTATTATTAATATTATTAATAGTAGTAATATTATTATTACTACTATTATTAATATTAGTATTATTACTATTATTATTATGATTATTATGACTAGTATTACTATTATTATTGTTGGTATGTAAAAGCTTCCTCCTCTTAATATTAATAGTACTACTATTATTCTTATTATATTATTATTAATAGCATTAGCATTAGTAAAAGTATGTTTACTATTACTACTAGTATTAGTATTAGTATTAGTATTACTAGTACTACAAATAGTATTATTCATAATACAGTTAATATTCTTAATATTACTAGTACTACTACGATTAGTAATATTATGATTACGATTAATATCGTGGTTGTTAGTACTGTTACTACTATTAGTAGGAATATCACTATTACTGATATTAGTATTACCATTATTAGTATTATTAGTAGTAGTAGTAGTAGTAGTAGTAGTACTGTTAGCATTCCTATGATTAGTAGTATCAGTATTATTAATAGTAGTAATAATATTAGTATGAATATTATCAGCATTATTCTTCTAATGCTTAGTAGGAGCATTAGTCTTATCATTGGCATAATTAGTAGTAGTATTAGTGTTATTCGTATGATGATTATTAGTATTAGTAGTAGTAGTGGTAATATGAGTAGTAGTAATATGACTACGACTAACATTACTAGTGCTGAGTATTATTAATTATATTAAGAATGATCAGCATTGCAAGTATGCATGTTCTTATGTGTCTTATCTTTCTTATCATTATTAATATTGATGGTATTGTTTGTATTATTACGATGTTATTACTAGTTTTCTTACGCTTAACCTTAACAGCATTAGTATTACTAATAGTAGTAGTATTGTTCCTAGTATTGTTGTTATTCTGCTGATTAGTAGTATAATTAGTATTCTCATTAATATTAGCATTATCCGTATGAGTGTTTCTTCTTATTAGCATTGCTATTATTATTACCCCCGTTATTTGTTGATTATTTTAGTATGTATCCTATTAGTGCTATTCGTATTGCTATGATTTACCTTGTTAGTAGTATTCTTCTTTTTATTATCATTAGTATCAGAATTATGTTTATTATTGTTATTCGTGTTATTGTCCTTTCTTCATATTTCTCTTATTAATAGTCGTAGTATCATTTTCATTGTTCTTAGTATTATAATTACTACGACTACTGATATTCCTCTTCGTATTCTTCTTGATCTAAATAATCCTCTTTGTTTTTTCCTTTTCCTCCTCTTCCTCCTCCTCCTCCTCCTCATTTTCCTCCTCCTCCTCCTCATTTTCTTCCTCCTCGTCCTCCTCCTCCACACCCTCATCCTCCGCATGTTTCTCCTCATCCTACCCTTGCTGGTCCACGGCGACTTCCTCCTCCTCCTGTTCCTCCTCCTTCCTCCTCATGTTCCCCACCCGCTCCTTCTTCCTCATCCCCCTCCTACGTATCCTCCTGTTCATCATCCTCACCCTCCTGATCATCCTCCTCCTTATGCTAATCCCCCCTCCTTCGCGCGCCGTTCTCCCACCCCTCCGCAACTTTACCCCGATCTCGTCATTCCCAACCCTTTCCTCGTCATGCCCCTCCTCTTCCCCCTCCTCCGGATATTCCTTCTCCTCCTGCCCATCCGATTCTCGTTCTCCTCGTCCTCCTCCTGTTCATGCCTCCCCCGGCCTCCCATTGCCCCTGCTGCCCCCCCTTCATCCTCCTCCGCATCTTTCTCCTACCCCTCCTGCTGCTCCACCGTCTACTCCTCCTGTTCCTACTCCCCCTCCTCGTCGTCTTCGTCGTCGTCGTTGTCGTCGTCTTCGGGGTCGGCGGCACCAGCCGCAAGGCCTTCAAAATACCGTTTTCGAGCACGTAATCTAACAATCGCTCTTTGGGAGATACGGTTGCTGGCCCGTGTTCTGTCACGTTGTAGAAGGATGTAATTTGCAAAACATGTCGAAGCTGTGATCTGACCCGAGTAGACAGGGAGCTACGCACGCGCATACAGTCCCACGCCGCAAGTTATGGGATAAGACAACACCGATGGCTCCGACTAGATCAATGTTTTGGTCGGAAATTGTTTTGCGGATCATATTTCTGTGTTGCGCAAATCAAATGTCCTGTGTGTGAACACCAATGGATGCATATATATATACACACACATATACATATATATATATAGAGATATGAGAACCACGCGCGCGCTTCGCGCGCCCTTAGGTTCTAGCTAGGATCATTCTCGCTGGGAGTTTGACGTAGCTTCTCGGGAGCCCCTGAACCTGTCGGGGGCCTCCTGGAAGCAGGTTCGAAGCATTTTGGGGGCCGATTTGGGGCTTCTCGGGGCCTCCTTTGGGCCTCTTGGGGGTCTCCTGGGGCCTCTTGACGGGCCTCCTTGGGGCCTCCTGGCGGCCTCTTGGGGCGGAAGGCTCGAGCGAACGGTTCGTGGCCCCCCTCTGGGCCCCCTCTTGGGTCCGTCTTGGGGCCCTCTTGGGCCATCTTGGGCGCCTCTTGGGCCGTCTTGGGGCCCTCTTGGGCTGTCCTTGGGCCCTCTTGGAAGCTTCTTGGGCCGTTTTGGGGCGGTCTTGGGCGCCTCGTGGGCCGTCCTGTGACGTCGGAAAGCCCAAAAAGCAACTTTGTGAAAAATGTACGTTTTACGAAGGGAATGGGCCAATGTTTGCGTCTAGGGGACCTCTTGGGACGCATGTTGGAGGCTTCTTGGGGCGTCTTGGGGGCGTCCTTGGACGTCTGGAGGCCATCTTCAGCATCTTGGAGCCCTCTTGGAGGCCTCTTGGAAGTTTCTTGGGCCGTCTTGGGCGCTTCTTGGGCCGTCTTGTCTGACTGGGGAGGCCTCCGGCAAGCCCCGACGAGCCTCCGGGCCCCCCGGGGCTCACATTTGTGGTCGGGGTCCCGGCCCCGGGCCCCCGGACCCGGTGCGCCGTTATATGTATAGATGTATGTATATGTATGCGTATATGTATATGTCTGCGCATATGTATATGTATGCGTCTACGTATATGTGTATATGTTCCCAAAAACCATATATACACATATAGTATAACAAGTAATCTCCTTGACCCACAGGAAATGGGATCCACGAGGGACTGCATTTGAGACATCATACCATGCACACAGCTGTGGCGTTGCAGGCCCATGCTCTAATTTTGCGGGAGAAATGTTTTCCTAAGGTGAGAAGAGGAGCGGAGGGAGGATGCAAGGGGAAGGGAGAGGAGGAGGGAGGGGGACGGGGGCGGCAGGGGGATCTAGAAGGACAAATCTCTCTCAGCTCCGCAACTTCCCCGAGCGCCTAAGTCATCTCCGTCGTCCTCGAGGTCAGCCAGCTGTCGATACCTAGCTGGATATCTGGCCCCATCAATGACAAAACCATTGATGCGTGGTCCTCCTGCTCGTTCACCGCAACGTCGTGATACCGCCGTCGAACTGGAGCTGCATAGCATGATCCATTATGCTGCCCCAGTACACTGACAGCGTAATGCTTCATCATCGAACTCGCAAATGCTGGCATCGAAATCATGATAACACTCGCTGCCTGTCTCGACTCACGACCGTCTCCGCCGCCCCTCGCAAGAAATCTTAATCTTCGTTCGGTTCGGCAGCGCATGCTGACATGGCACCCAGATGGTCCCCGATACAGGTCCCGCTCGAGACTTGACTGTGATTGTTTGGCACTTCGCCCTCATTTGCGCCGTCGGATAGACCACCCCCCATGACATCGTATCCAGCGCCATCTAGGGCATGGCATCGCTGGGCGCGCTCAGGGCACCCTGCTCAGGATATGCTCCTCTGCTGGTGGCCCCTCAACCTGTCTTATCCACGTCCATCCATATGTCGCGCCCTTCTTGCTGAGCCGCATCTCGAAGGATGCCCCGCCCCTACCCAGCCCCAGCCAACTCCCCGCGCCCCTCCACCGTCGCCCAATTCAAATTCTGCCCTGGCCCGAGCGGCACCCAAGCCTGCATCGCCCTTTCCCCCGTCTTTCTCTTCGCGCCGCACCCCGCGGCATCTGGGAACATTCCGCCAGCACCCCATGCTCCCCGAAGGAGCTGCATGGCACACTGCGTCGCAGTAACGCCCATACTCACCGATGCCCTGCACTCGGCCGCGCCCTCGATCACCTGCATGGGGTTGACCGCGCCACCCACGGCCGCACTCGTGATCTTCGGGTCGAGCTTCGCCACGCGAACTTCGATGAAGCCCCTCGCTTCTTCTTTTGCCTCCCTGACCACTATACAAGTACACTTATTCGCTGCTCGATCAAGACATCCAGCGCGGTTCCGTAGCTTGCCCAACGCCGACGTCGCAGCTTCGCGATGATTGATGAGTGCCTGGCATGCATCCTCGGCGCGGCACTCGGGGATCCCGAGTGAAGAGTTCGCGACACCGCCGACCCACGCAGGTGCCTTCGGCGGCTCCACCTCCCCCTTGAGAGGCGGCGGGGTCGTCGTCATCGAGCGTCTTGGGATCCGCCCAAAGACATCCGCCCCTCGCCCCTGCCGTCTCTCTCGCGGCGCCGCCCTTGCCCTAGACTTCCATCCATATCGGCCGCCGATGCACAGGCACCGGTACAATTTCGCACGCTATGACCGCTGCCTTCAATGGCATCGCAGCCGCAATCGCTAGGAAATTGCATCCCCCCATCACCATATCGTCTTCATATTCCAGCACCGCAATCGCGTCGCTGTCAGTCGCGGCAAAATAAATGCCCGATGATGTAGGATGTGGTCGCTGTTCGAGAATCGGCACTGCCGGGATGTCCTGCGACCTCGCCCCCTGTTCGCACGGTCGTCACTGTCGCGGTCGCTCGCTGTGTTTGCATTATTCTTCCGGTGCTTATCCCGCCCCTTCTGCCTGCGCGCCCTGCGGCGGCCCTCGTCGTTCGTGCTTTCGTTTGTCCACCGCTCGAGTTGGATCGCGATCGTGTCTCTGTTATTCTCGAAGTCACTGCAGAGCATGTCGCATATCTGGCTGAACTGCTGTCCGCTGCTGGCCAGATGCGCAGCTGGCTCCGACGACGAGCTTGCCCTCACCGCCGAATGCATTATGCGCAGATCTCGCGCTGGCCGCGACTCCCACGGCCTTCGCCGTCCCGGGCGCGAACATATTTTCCCTTGCTGGCCGTTCTGGCCGCATCTCATTCTCGGTTCCGACGCCGCGCTCGGCGCGGCACTGGTTTCGCGCGTCCTGCTGCGCCCGATGGCCCCGAGCATCTCGCACCGTTCTGAAGAGAACTGGGGGCGCATGTTCATAGCGTTTGACATGATCACTTACAGATGTCACACTGAACCCATCCAGCCCCATAGAATTCTCGATATCCCCACAGGGCGGCGACAAGCGCACAACCGAGGTGCCGAAGCAAATCATGAGGCTGGCACCGTCTACCACCCTGCACTGCACGTCCATGATCTCATCGCAAATGACAACTACCCCCAGGCCGATTTCGACGGCGCAGGCCATGCACCGAGTCCGACCACAGGTCGGACGCAGGCCCTTCGACGTCAGCCTTCTTCGGGGCAATGCACGCGATCGGCCTCCCAGACGCGGCCCAGACCCAACATCTCCACATATAACAATGCAAGCGATCATGCCCCTCAACAAGCTGACACTATCAAGACGCAGGTATCACTACTGCTCAAATTGCACCCCGCGCGTCGAAGGATCTCGCCGCCGCATAGCTGCTCAATACCCAAAAGAAACTGAAGAGCAGTATCTCTCCGACGTTGCCATCCTCGGTCTTCTCCTCGCAGCGATCGAAGTGGTCGCCATCCTCTCGGCCGGTCTCATTCTCGAAACCTATCTTCACATTCCAAGAGAACGTCCAAAAGTAATGTTGCCACTCTCCTGGCCCACCTGACTCTCATTCGTCTCCGAGTAGTTAGTTGCCTCGAGCGCCTCAACTTCGCCCTCGACATCCACCCCCACCTCAACCCTCAAGCCCGCGTCGATGCAGATCGCCGCGCCCTCGGCCAGGGGTCCCGCGACGCTGTCCGCCACAGCGCGGCACAGCTGGAAGCTGGTTGCACGGCTGCGATCCCCGAGTTCCCCCTGGCCCCCTGCGGGCGCCACCGCAACAGTCGGGCCCCACAGGGGGCCTGGCGCTCGCCCCGCAGTAGGGGTCCAACCCCGCCTCGGGGGTCCAACCCCTCTTCCGGCTCGGGCCCAGGGCCCCCGAGTCCGCCGGGAGCCCCGGGGCGGCGCGCCCCGCCCTGGCTGGCTCAGCTCCTCAGTCTCTCATGGATCCCCCATCGCCCCCCCCTCCTCCTCTTGCCCCCCTCCCCCTCTCGAGCACAGATTGGCTCGACGCGTCATTTTGGCAGCGGGCCCCCTGCCCCGCCGCCAACGGCAGGCAGTCCCGCAGGCCAAGAGAGGTCGCTCGACGATCCGCAATTGAAGAACGCGCAACAAGCACGGCACACACGAATGGAATGGCACGATTGATCGCGCGGATTGCAAACGCAGGAAGTGCTCGTCCAAGGCGGAGGTCCACATGGGCAAGCCTAACAGCAAGGGCACCGCGCCGGCGCCCGGGCGCGCCCCGTCGGAAGCCCCGTCCGCGGAGAAGCCTTCTGAGTCAGGCCAGCAAGCTCGCCGCGGACCCAGCGCAGAAGAAGATCCTCCAGGAGCAGGCGCAGATGGCCGCGGCCAAGACCCAAGGGTCGTCGCCGCCCGCGCAGCTGGCGCCCGCGCAGGCGGCGCGCCGCGCCGAGGGCGCATGGAAGGAGGAGAAGTTGAAGTTCGATCAGGCCACTGGGCCTCGGCAGGAATCAGCAAGAAGACGGCAGCGGCGGCACTGGCGCAGGACGTTGCGTCGCCCAGTCGATATGATTCCAAGGCGCTGCAGTCCGAGCCGATTAACGTGCAGGAGTCCCCCATCAACATCGGCTTCACGCGAGGCGAGAGCTTTTCCTCCTCCCTCGACGAGATCGAGCGCGGCGAGGCCGAGCGCGTCGCGCTGCGGCAGTTTGAGAAGGACTCGAAGGCGACTCGGGAGGCTTTGGCGAGCAAGTCCGCCGGGATCGCGCGGTGGAACCAGAAAGCGACGGACCGCAAGGAGGCCATCGAGGAGGGGGCGACCAAGAAGCGGAAGAAGGCGACGGAGGTCGAGGGTGAGGACGCGGCGCCGGGCGCAGGCAGCAGCCCGAGCGGCGGCGGGGGCGCGCCTTCGGGGGCACCGGTGGCGCCCGCGGTCGCGGCGCCCCCGGACGTCGAGATCCAGCAGGAGATGGAGTGCATCAAGCAGGCGCGGGAGGCCGCCGAGGCAGCTGCACGCGGCGCCGCGGCGGACGACGGCAACCCCGCGGGAGGCCGGGGCCAGCGAGGCCCAGGCCCCGCCGAAGGTCGGTCGACGCCTGCGGCACCTGCAGGGGCGGACGCGGCGACCGCGCCAGACGCGGCCCAGAAGCCTGCCAGCGCTGCCGAGGAGGAGAGCGACGCGGAGGATTGCATGATGCTTTTCGCGAACATCACGACCTTAGGACGGCAAGTTCGAAGTTTCTGCCATACAGGTCGCATCTCTCACAGCATCAAGTCATGGGCTCAGTTCACGCGCCCGTGTCGGGCAGAGGGGCCACTCGAGCCGAGCGGGCGCGCAAGGCGCAGCAGCTTCACTGGTGATTTTTGGACAACGGTCCACGTCCGAAGAGCAATGGCAGCACAGCACCTGATCAAGCTCGAGCTTGTGAAAGTGGGGAGCTGTTTCTGGCGAGCAGTCATCGCCGTGTCCATCGGTTTGCTGACAAGCCTCGAGATACACCTGGATCTTTCTGTCTCCCAGGAGGAGTGAGTCCACCATCAGGGATATTCTTTCGCGCTCATAGTGTACTATGGCCACTGCACTGTCGGCCTCAGCGGCGACAGCATAGGGCGCATGGCGCGCCTTGGTGCTTTCACTCGCCGCTTGCAACTGGCATGGGCTATCGCGGGAGTCTGGGCAGGCACGTAGCGCGAGCTCCTGTACAGCACACATGTGTTAGTAACAAGGGGCAGTCCCACATGTCCTTCTTGCCGGCGCGTCACGTTTGCCATACATCTGGTCAGTCGAGGCGGTGGAATCCTTTCATTGGAAGCCTCATTGTGGGCTCGCCATTACCTTTTATCAATCAAGTTTGCAATTACTGGAACGTGCGTTGTTTGTCGCACCGCGTCTGCCACAGCCCAGTCGGCCGCAGACTCAGCCCACCTCGGGGTCGAAATCGAATCGCGCCAAGCAGGAGCAGATGGCGCGCCGTGAGCTGGCTCGTGAGAAAAACGAAGCAGCGCGCGCTGAACTGTTTCCGACCTCCTCCAACCCGAACCCACCATGGAAACTCCTGGGAGCTGCGATACTCTGCCGGAGGCTCTCGGGGGTGATCCTGGGGCCGATCCGCAGCAGGCGGCCGGGGAAGAGGTTCAGGATTTTGAATTTCACTTGAAATATTGGGCCCGAGGAGGAATGGGACCCTTGGGCTTGCGAGTCTTCCTTTTTCACACGGCGCCGTCTGAAAATATCTCGGGCGCCGGCGTCTCCGTCGTTTCCCGTGCTCCAGCAGTCGGACAGCATCCAACAGGAGTGCACTGATCCATGTTCGTCCGGCTCCGTCGGTCGCACTTCTGTTTCAGCGACGAAGGGGGAAGGCGCGGTTCATTCAAGCCAGCCGTTGTCCTCAGGGGTCCACGTCAGCGGAGCTGGCGAGAGCCTTCCGAGCTCTACTGCCGGTGCCGATGCTGTTCCGTCTCACCCCATCTCCGCTGCCAATTGCCCAAGCTTCCTGGGAACCACACTCGCTCCTGTCTGTTTGGCCTGCGATTCGGGAATCTCTCGCCTTCGCTGCTGGACGGCCATGCAAATTACGTGCGAGTACTCGTTGCGCCACGTGGGTTAGCACTGTTGAATGCGCCATTACCTCACGCCATGGACTCGAGGCAACTCAGAGCACACGCGCCCGCCGCTGGGACGCGCAGGTCGCCCCAGCCAAACAAGCAGCTCATTTTCGCGAGCAGCCAGTCGCGGATGCAACAGCAGCGTGGTGGAGAAGTCTGCATACCATTTTGCAGAAAGTGTCGCAATATCGATCGCGGAAAAATTGAGCGGTGCAAATCGGGAATTTGCGTGATTCCCTTGGTCGGTTACTGGACGCGGCACCACGCACTGTGGCCAGCTCGGCGGCGCCGAGTTCGAGCGCGGGGACATGGGCGCCCATTGTGCTGGAGCTTCGAGGGTTGCGAGAGGTCCATCTAGAGCAGTCTAGAGCGGCTCAAAGTCTTGGAAGTGGGCGGTTCGAGGAGACAGGCGCGCGCGCGGGCAGCTTCAGTTTCGCTACGCGCTTCAAGAGTGGCGCGCATATGTTGATTACGCTGGATCCATACACCGCAGCATGAAAGTACCACCTCCGCAGGTGGATGAGTTGCACATTCAAAAGGAAGGGAATTCTGACATTATCGCGCATCCTGTGGACATCGCGGACCACGAAGCGCAAGGAACTTCTGAAATCATTTGCATTGTCACATCGCGAGATCATGGAAGCGCGCGACACGATGCGAGAACATGCGCGAGTCGAACAACTTGAGCCTTTCACAGTGGCTGACCTGCGTCAAGCAGCATCTGCGATAAACCCTGCAGCGGGACTCGGAATGGACGAGATTTCGTCGCTGGACTTCGAGTGGCTGCCCGATTGCGCGCTGGCCGAATTGCGCGGGCCACATCGGCTCGCGGGAGTAGGTTCGTCTCGGCCGTGGCAAGTGCCGACGGTCATTGGGCGCCCCCTGGGCAAGAAATAGAAAGGCGATCGAGTCATCGGCTTGGTCGCCATGCTCTGCGGGCCATGGAATATGGCGCGAGAAATACATGCGAGGCAATGGGCGTTAGACGACGAGCCGATGCGGGGCGCCGCAGCGGACGACAGTCCACCTTTATCAGATAGGCTTGCGGACAGATGATTCATCACTGCGCACTGTCGGCTCGCGCAGGCAGGTCCGCATGACGTCGGTCGTAGGCATAGATAGTGCGTCCAAATACTCGAAGTTGCAAGGTCTGTCGACGCCGCCGAAAATCGGTTGCCACTTGTCCTCACCGCGCCGACGCTGAGGCTATCGCGCAGCTGCTGAAGCGCAAGGGCGCCCGCATCCAAGGGCGCACGCAGGCGGCCCACCTCGGCGCGGACCTTGGCGGAGGCAGGAGACAAGCACGCGACGCGGGCGGGAAGAGGGTAGCCCAGTCGAAGACCCAGCACATGAAACCTCGACGCTTCGCGAGGGCTGCTCGCCGATGCGAGACGACGGCGAAGACGCAACGGGCTGGGCCCCAGACTGCAGCGGCGCACGGCCACCAGGTCCACGGCCGCTTCGGGCCGGCCATGGTCGAGCGGAGGCGTCGACTTGCAGCGGCGGCGAGTTCGGCGCGTCGAGGTCGGCGCACGACGACGTTGCGCGCGTCGCGGCCACCAAGTTCAGATCCTGGTTTGGCTCCACCTAGGCAGCGTTCTGCTCGGCGGCTTCAGATGTGGAGGACGGAGCCTCGGCTGCGCGCGGGCATCCAGCGCGCGCGGGACAGCGCGGTTCAGTTCCTTGCAGGGATGTCTGAGGTCCAATGGCCCAGGCACATTCGGGGCCGATCATGGCCATCATCGCCAATGTGTTTCAGGCGGGCCGGCTTCCATCCTCAGCTGCCGAGCGGGGCGCCACGAATGACTGCACCCGCGATCGCCATGCTTGGAATTTGTCCGCGGCTGAGACTGTTGGCCATGACCAAATTGCGCCCCTAGGAAGAGTTTAAGGAGTCGCTCGCAGCAAGGCAGACGCAGCTCAGTTGTGTTGTGGGGAAGGCATGGCCGACGGAGCGGTTGCGTTGAATTGTTGGCAGTTTTTGCCGAGCTTGTCTCAAGTACACAAACGGCGGCAGTCCGTTGAACTCATGATAAATGTACACATGTATGTATATTGTTGTTGGTTGGTCATGGCCCAAGGAGCAGAAGTTCTAAGCGAAGTCGCCAGGTTCTGTCGCAGACGTGTGTGATCGCTGCAATGAGTCGGTGGAGACGGCTTTGCATCGTACGTGGGAACGCCCATGTAATGACAGCGGCTGTGCTTTTACCGATTCCGATTACCTTGTGGCGCGAGCTGGATCGGAACGGGACAATATCACATGCTGTTGGACAATGGGGCATCATTCCAACCAGTTGGACGTGGGTGCCCGAGCCAATTGCTGAGCCGCAGTGGGAGGTGGGCAACATGGACAGGCCACTTACTGCAGGTAGTGTGGGTATGGGTACGCGAGCTGCTCCACGATTGGTATGTGGAAATGCATCAGGTGGGGCCGATTCGCATGACGTGCGATTGCGACGAGAGGGCCTTGGGATCGCAGTGTTGCAGAGTGTGTTTCCTGTGAGGACTGGGTCTTTTTATCCTGGGACCGTTGTGAGGGTCGTAACCTCAACAGACGGTGCCGAACGGTGAGCTTCAATGTCGAGCTTCCGCGATCGAGTTCTCCGAGGGTGTGCTGGTGTACGTCACCGACAATGACGGAGTCTGTAAACGATGGTGGCAGGCCTTGTATTTGAGGCCCGTGGGCCAGAATGCAGACCTGTGGAGGACGATCAACAGTCATCTGTTACGTCAATATCGTTCCCCAGCTGATGTGGTTGTGCTTAACGTGTCTTCACATGTGTCCCCGCAGGAGTATTTAGCTCGTGGCATCGCGAGCTGGCTCGTGCAAGGCAACGAGGTTGCCGACCAGTTGGCGGAGGTAGCAGCAGCTAAATGCAGGGTCTCCGAGTCTCACAGGGCGCGGGTGACCAAAATCGAGCGTGACGCGTCATTGATTCGGCGACGGCTGCTGCGAGCTGCTCTTCTGGTCATTCGGCATGAGACTTATCAGAAGCGAGAGGCGTGGAGAGCGAGGATCGCTGAAGGAGCGCCTTTTGCTCCCCCACCTCCTCACCCGCGTCCCCCTCCTGCTCCCAATATTGTGGCACGCTTCGCGACGGCACACACTCCAGGGAATGACGGGAAGTCCTGTACAGTGTGAGCGCTTCCATTTCGAGCGCGAAAGCCTGGCTAAAAAGTGATTGTATGTCGCTGGATAATGTTAATGGTATGCTTTGTAGGCTCCCCCGAGGACGACAAATACATGTCGCTGGCGGTTGGGCCCACCACTCACACGTAATGTTTTATCACGTGTCATTCAGAATTTGGTATTGTGCATCGTGCGGCCACTTCGGACAGTCTCAGATCAGGGGGCTCGGAGTGCCGTGCAAGCCTTTTTCCATTCCGAAGAGTCGTCGAGAATATCTCGATTGAATTTCACGCGATCTTTCTCCAAGGTTTAACTGGGGTCCGGAAGTGGTTATTGACATCTGTCACGGCAGTAATTCTGATAATCTTCCTCCTCCTCCTCCTCCTCCTCCTCCTCCTCCTCCTCCTCCTGCTCACGTCCTCCTCCTCCTCCTCCTCCTCCTCCTCCTCCTCCTCCTCCTCCTCCTCCTCCTCCTCCTCCTCCTCCTCCTCCTCCTCCTCCTCCTCCTCCTCCCTCCCCCCCCCCTCCTTTGTGTTCTCCTCCTCCTCCTCCCCCCCCTCCTCCTCCTCCTCCTCCTCCTCCTCCTCCTCCTCCTCCTCCTCCTCCTCCTCCTCCTCCTCCTCCTCCTCCTCCTCCTCTTCCTCCTCTTCCTCCTCCTCCTCCTCCTCCTCCTCCTCCTCCTCCTCCTCCTCCTCCTCTTCCACCGCCGAGGCGGCACCCCTCCCCCCCGGGGCCGTGGCGTCCAGCTTGGGCCGCGTCAGGCTCGCGTCCATCTCTGGCGGCATCCTCCGGGTCCGCGCGCCGGGCAGCGGGCCGCAGCGCCCAGGCAGCCCCGCATCCCTTGCGCTCGCCGGGAGGGGTGGGCCTGGGGCCCAGTGCTACAGGCCTCGGAAAAAATAGCGAACACTCATGCCACATTCATCTGTGAACGCCTCCCCCTACCCCCAATGTTCAAAGTTGGCGGTGGGTCTGATGAGTTGCACCTCGACCGCGCTCGCTGGGAGATTGGGGCCTGGGGCCCAGTGCTATGCGTCCTTCTTGGAGGCGTGCGTCCGACCCGAACATACAGTATAAAGAAATATTGCAACATATCGTTCCCGAGGCGGTATGGCCAGCAAGCGCCCGCTAAGATTTCTCTTGTTATGTTTGGGTGGCGCCGAGACGAACTCAATCGGACTCGCATCGCAGCAGTATGCGCGCCGTCATGCTGAAGGCTTTCAACCCGAGAGCTTGTTTCGGTCGCCACCCTCCCCAGCGCAGGGAGTCCCAGCCCTAAATCCCGGGCGGCCCAACGCACAGAACCGAAAAAGCGGCGAATTGCGCGAAGCGCTAGAAACGACAGCGCGGAAAAAAAGGAAGTGTTCCGGTCCTGATTTGGGGCGAGGCGGTGAAGTGAAGGAGGAGGGGGGGCGGAGAACCCTGAGATCCTAGAGCTGCGATTTGTTCACAGTGTGTGCATCATGTAAAAAGCAACGGCGGGGGATTTTCGGCCGTATTCGGCCCCTCCTCCTCCTCCTCCTCCTCCTCCTCCTCCTCCTCCTCCTCGTCCTCCTCCTCCTCCTCCTCCTCCACCGCCTCCTCCTCCTCCTCGTCCTCCTCCTCCTCCTCCTCCTGCTCCTCCTCCGCGAAGCCGCCCGGTGTGAACACGCTGCAAGACTCAGACTTCAGAAGCCCACCCCTCCTGCTCCCTCATCCTGTTCCTCCTCCACCTCCTCCTCCTCCGCCTCCTCCTGCCTCCTCCTCCTCCTCCTCCTCCTCCTCCTCCTCCTCCTCCTCCTCCTCCTCCTCCTCCTCCTCCTCCTCCTCCTCCTCCTCCTCCTCCTCCTCTCCTCCTCCTCCTCCTCCTCCTCCTCCTCCTCCTCCTCCTCCTCCTCCTCCTCCTCCTCCTCCTCCCTCCTTCCTCCTCCTCCTCCTCCTCCTCCTCCTCCCTCCTCCTCCTCCTCCTCCTCCTCCTCTCCTCCTCCTCCTCCTCCTCCTCCTCCTCCTCCCCCTCCTCCTCCTCCTCCTCCCCCCTCCTCCTCTCCTCCTCCTCCTCCTCCTCCTCCTCCTCCTCCTCCCTCCTCCTCCTCCTCCTCCTCCTACTCCCTCCTACTCCTACTCCTACTACTACTACTACTACTACCTACTCCTCCTCCTCCTCCTCCTCCTCCTCCTCCTCTCCTCCTCCTCCTCCTACTACTACTACTACTACTACTACTCCTCCTCCTCCTCCTCCTCCTCCTCCTCCTCCTCCTCCTCCTCCTCCTCCTCCTCCTCCTCCTCCTGCTCCTTTTCCTACTCCTCCTCCTCCCCCTTCCCATCCTGGGGACCGTCAAGAAACGGTTCGGGGTGGGAAGCCGACACAGGGAAAAGGGTCAGGACTTCTGGGGGCCTCGAGGTGGAGAATGCAAGACGCAGCATGCCTTGGGGGGGAGGGTGCTCGATCCTCGATACTCGGATCGAGGACCCAAGATCCTCGAGTCCAGGCTGGGCGATCCTCGGATCTAGGATCCGAGGTGCTCGAAGATGCTCGGATCCGAATGTACGGTCCTCGATCCGAGGATCGAGGTCAGGCCTCGTTGATGGCGGTTTGAAACTGCGGGGCGACGGGGAGGGCAGGGGGGGAGGGAGCGGAGAAAGACCGGTCGGAAGAGGAGGGAGGGAGGGAGGGAGGGGCACTGAGTCAGGGGGAGCGGGTGGAGGGAGAGAGCCCGACGGCGGCGACCAAGACCACGACGACATCGAACTCCACCTCGACGGCCACAGCGCGACGACGACCACGGCCACGACGACCACCGCGACGACGACGTCGACTTCAACCTCGACAACCGCGGCGGCCACGATGGCGGCGACCACGACGACAACCACGACACCACAACGACGACCACCACCACGGCGGCGGGCGGCGGCGACGACATTGCCCACGACTCAGAGATCAAACATCCGAACTCGCTCTTTATGCAGGGACCCCAGAAGAAGTCTCGACCCTTTCCCACGGCTGGCGCTCCATCAGTCCAGACCCAGGTCAGTCAGGCGCCTTGCAGAATCCTGCAAGATCCTGCACAAACCCGGGTCAATGCGAAGGATCCTGCAAGATCCTGCAGGATCCTGCACCCAAACCCCGGTCAGTGCGACCCTGGCCCTGCAGGATCCTGCAAGATCGGACGCTCTGTCTGACCCCCCTTTGCATTGACCCCCGTCTCTTGAGCCCCGAAAAGGTGGGGGAAAGCAAATCCGCTCAAAATCGGTCCCCTCCACCGGCTCTGACTGCCACAGGATGTCTGATGTCCTCGAAGCAGTAAAGAAGGAAAACACTATAGTTGAAAGAAGGCGCCGACAAGCGCATACTTGTTGAGAGGATGCAGAACATGCAATCACTTGTTGCACTGATGCACAAAATCGGTCCCCTGATCCCTCGCGGGATCAAAAGAATGGCAATCTGTTTTCGAACCGCGCCCGGCCGTGGCGACGAGGGGGCCCCTGCTCCATCCACCTCTCGTTGCTTCGGGCCGGCCAGGACCACAGCTGGGCCACCTCGGCCCCGCAGGCCGGCTCCAGCCGAAAACGGCGAAACAGAACCCTGCTGGCTTTTCCCAAAACTCGGGGATGGACAAAACCCCCTGTAGCAAAGCGTGGTTTCAGTGAGAACGACCTCGGGCCCAGACCTGGCGGGCGCAAGCCTGGAAGGGGACGACCGCGGCGCCCCCTCGAGAACCTAAAACGGACCATTCATAAGGGGAACAAAAAAAGACAAACATGAAAACTCGGAGGGCCGTGCGGATTTCTCGGATCGGCACTGGACCCCCTTCCCTGGCGCACGGAGCGCGCCAGGGGCGGCGCCGGAGGCGCCGCCGGGAGGCCCCCGCGCCGATCCGAGAAATCCGCGCGGACCTCCGAGTTTTTATGTTTATGTCACTTTGTGTTCCCCTGATTCAGTAGTGCAAGTGCCAGGGTGGAGGTCCTGTCCACCCCCGAAGAACGTCGTGCCGACCAGCGATAACTGGGGGAGCTGTGGTCCATACCCCCCTGGGGGAACCCATCGCATCGACGATCTCTGGAGAGGGGTGTCGAAATCGCTGGGCCCCCCAGGGGTGTAAGGACCACAGCTCCCCCAGCTGTGGCTGGCCTGTCGTGGGGTGGCGGGGGGGGGGGGGCAGGGCCGGCCGGTCCAGCGCTCCCCGCGAACCGCGGCCTCCGCGGCGCTGCCGGAGGAGGCCTGCCAGAGGGGGGGGGGCGAGGAGCAGGAGCAGGATGAGGCAGGAGGAGGAGGAGGAGGAGGAGGAGGAGGAGGAAGAGGAGGAGGAGGAGGCAGGAGGAGGCGGAGGAGGAGGAGGAGTAGGAGGAGGAGGAGGAGGAGGAGGAGGAGGAGGGGGAGGCGGAGGAGGAGGAGGAGGAGGAGGCAGGAGGAGGCGGAGGAGGAGGAGGTGGAGGAGGAACAGGATGAGGGAGGAGGAGGGGGGGGCTTCTGAAATCTGAGTCTTGCAGCGTGTTCACACCGGGCGGCTTCGCTCTGTTTCGGGCCCCACGGCCCTCACAGATCGCTGGCTCGAACAGTGGCGCGAGAAACACCAGGATTGGGGCTCGGGTCGGGAAGTCTGCCGATGCTGCAGCTCTTTCGCGGCGTCGAATATCACGGGAAGAAGAGCAGGGATATGTTTGGTTTCCTCCCTCTTCTGGGACGCACAGAGACACACTAGCACTATATGTCCTCCCCGGAGGCACGCGTCCGACCCGAACATACAGTATAGGCCCATATTGTAGCATATCGCTTCCCGAGCGGTGTGGCCACAAAGCGCCCGCCACGACGCATATAATGTAACAGTTTTCGGTGCGCGCGTCGCCCCTGGTGGGGCGGCGCACACATAGTATCAGTATCAGGTCGGGCGTGTCCCCCGACATGCGGAGTTTGGAGGAAAACTGAGAAATAGTCAGAAAAATACTCGGGAAATAATCCAACAATCGTCCATTTTGGTGATTCTTGTATATTCCTCCTGTAGAGGGACACGCCCGACTTAAGCATACTACCCTCGTCAAAATTGCTGGCACGTCATTTCGATTTCGGCGCGCCCCTCAATGTCGACACGCCGCCCCTTCAATGTCGGGGCGAGGGCAAAGATAGTCTGACCGAGGTTGACTCGACAGCTTGACGTCGACTGACATTGGAGGGGCGGCGCATGCAAGTACCCCGCACTCATCGATACTCGGCCCCAGATCTTCCGACAAGCAGTTCAACCACGTCAGAGTTAATTTTGAGGCTAATCTTGACGAGGGTTGTGGTATTGGTGTGCTGGGGTGGCGCCGATCTTCCCCCGCCCTGGAACGGCCGAGCTCCGGCGTGGGCTCGGCGCACCTCGGGCCCGCCGGCCTGCCGCCGTGCGCGGCACGGGCGCAGGCCGCGCGCGAAAAAAAAAAAAAAAACGGGGGAGGGCTCCCACTGCGGAGGAGGAAGAGGAGGAGGAGGAGGAGGAGGAGGAGGAGGGAGAAGGCAGGAAAGAGGAAGGAGGGAGGAGGGAAGACGAGAAGGGGGGGAGGAAGTGAAGAAAGGGTGAGAAGGGGGGGAGAAGGGGGGGAGAAGGGGGGAGAAGCAGCAGCAGCAGCAGCAGCAGCAGCAGCAGCAGGGAGGCGGCGTGCCCCCGAACCGCCCAGGGACAGGGGCGCCCGGTCGCCCAGCCGCCGCGCAAGCCTCGCCCGGCCCCGGGGCCGTCAAGAAACAGCTCGGGATGGCAAGCAGGCCCCACGGAAAGTGTTGGGACTTCCGGGGGCCTCGCTGCACTTTCGAGCAGGAGATGCAAGTCGAGAAGAAAGGCTCTGGTACCCCACGCAGTCGCGGGAGGCCGGGCAATGAGGAGAGAGAAGGAAAGAGGGAAGGGGGAGGAAGAGAAGGAGGAAACAGAGAAGAGACGGAGGACGAGGAGGAAGGGAGAGGCCTGCCTCCAGTCGAGGAGCTCGGCTTTCGAGCTTGTCTCGCCCTATTTGAGCCTCTGGGGGGCTTCTCGTCGCCATGGCTGGGTTCCCTTCACAACCCTGGCCAAGCAGCACCCCAGGAGAGCTGCCGAGGTGAGCCGCAACGGCCGAGGTCGGCTCGGCTTCCTGCCCAGCGATATGCTTTTCCTGGGCCTCGGAGATGACCGCCTCGTCGATGTTGCACTGCTTGCGGAACTGCAAGACCTGACCGAACGACAGGTCCGACTGGGGCTGATGCTGCACACCTGGACGGGGAGCGCTCCCGCCGCCACCGCCGACCTGCGAGCGCAGGGCAACGAGATCCGCCTTGAGTTCCTTGGTAGCCGCCGAATCTGCTCCTGGCGGACCGCGCGCCCATGCGCACTTCGGCTCTCGCTGGGAGGGAGTCTTGAGCTTCTGAGCGGCCGCCGCAGCTGGCGAGGCGACGTGCTGCGGGGCTGCTGCTCTGCGGGGCTGCTGCCCCGCAGCCCCTGCACTTGAGCCCGCTGGCCCAATTGCCGCCAGCCCCACATCGGCACACCCACGTGGGGTGCTCCGGGCCTGGCAGCACATCCTATTGGAGAGTGCCCATGTGAAGGAATCCTGGACACAGGTGTCACGGAAATTGGCTCGCGTGCACGACGCCACTTCGAAGTACGCGCCTGCAACACTCTCGAGTGCGAAATAGCTAGAGGGAGAGGAGGAGGAGGAGGAGGAGGAGGAGGAGGAGGAGGAGGAGGAGGAGAAGGGGACGACGACGACGAGAAGAAAGAGGAGGAGGAGGGGAGGAGGAGGAGGAGGAGGAGGAGGAGGAGTGGAGGAGGATGGAGAGAGGAGGAGGAGGAGGAGGAGGAGGAGGAGGAGGGGGAGGAGGAGGAGGAGGAGGAGGAGGAGGAGGAGGAGGGGGAGGCGGAGGAGGAGGAGGAGGAGGAGGACCTCGCAGCCTGTGATCTGCGAGGCGGCTGCCACCCGATCTGCCGGCCCTCGGCACGAGGGCCACCGAGCAGGGCGGGGGGGGGAGGTCTCGCCGGCGGCGACGGGCACTCCCCCGGGAGCTCGCCGCCCACGCGCCGCTGGCACGCGGGTAAATACGGCAGGTTCGTGCCGTGTCGACCCCCGGCTTTGGTTCCAGGCACCGCGGGGATCCTTCAACGCTTCAGGGAACATGATTTCGAACGGTGCCCTCTTGGGCCTCCCTGAGGCCGTCTTGGGGGCCTCCTGGGCCGGCTTCGGGGTCTCTTGGGCCGTCTCGGGGGGTTCTGTGAGCCCCACAAAACAACCCTTTTCGGCCGTCTGGGGCTTAAACGATCGGCCGTCTCCGAAACGTCTGATCCCTCAGCATCGACGGGTTCTGGGTCGGCGGCGGCGCTCCACGCTGAGTGACAGCGGCGGGGTCGCCGCCCGTCGATACGACGCAAACCCTACGGTATCGTACAAGCCCGAGACAGACAATGGGACGTTACAGGATGCACTGGTACTACGGGCCCCCCTCCGAGGCGCTCGCCCGATCCGAACATACACTTGGCACAAACGTCTTGCAGCGTATCCTTACCCAGGCGGTGTGGCCGGAAGCGCGCTGCAGGATTTCTGAGCCCGCGCAGCCCCTCGGGGGCACGCACACACAGTGTATATCTTTGGGGCGAGGCCGAGACAAGGGCAAACGAGGGGTGCCGCGGGAAAGGTCGGCGCATCGTCGAGGCGGTATGTTGGCACGGGGGCCCGAGAACACGTTGGGGCACCTGCCCGAGGACCGCTTTTCGGGCCCAGGGACCCGAGATCTCGCCGGCGAGATCCCGACTGGCGGCCACCCCCACGGCCGGAAGGCCCCGCAGGGGTCCGAGCCGACGAGGGCGACGAGGGCCCTCCAGGGCAGGGCGACGGCGGCAGGGCGCCTTCTGAGAATAGGCGACCGCATGTGAAGCTCCACCACTGCAGGTCGGACTTCTGAAGAGCTGGCCGGGGCTCAGACTCCGAAGGATGCCTGCAGCCAAGCGAACCCCAGCGGGTGCGTCCGATGACGCCCCAGCGGCGGTGGGACCCGCATGGGCAGGGTTCGCGAGTCATTGCAGAGAGAAGGTAGGGGGCTCCCTTGAAGTTTTGAAGGGATCGGCCCCCTCGCAGAGGATCCAAAGGAAGGATCGGATCAGAGGGCAGAGAGGGCCTCCCTCTCGGACAGCCACCACCTTCGCCCCGCCGCCACGTGGGCGCCGACAATGGAGGGCCCCAAAGTCTCCAGAGGCCTCCGCCAGCGGTGTCCATCCTGAGATCCTGGCGTCTCGAAGTATTCGAGTCAGGCGATTTCGCCCACTTTCGGGCCCTGGGACCCTCGCAGGTCGATCTGGCTCGAAAAGTTGCGCGGGGAGATGGGGTCCTGGGCTCTGGCCGCCATCTGTTTCTCTAAGTTGCGATTTTTCGCTACGTCGGATCACAGGGTTCGATATCGGATCGCGTCGCGTGCCCGAATTCCTTGCAGGCACCCATAACTATTTAGCGGTTCGTTCTGGCCAGGACTTCGAGGGGAGTCCCGAGGAGTCCCAAGAAGAGCGAAGCACCCATGACAACAGTCCTCGTGCTAGAATAGGAAATAAGGAAATGTTCTGGCCATGCCCAGCGCCTCGGCCACGAATGAGTGTTTCCCGACCTAGATCTGGAGGACGGCCCAGAAACCAGAGCCCAGCCAGGATATGCACCAGGCCCGACCGAGTGTGCAGGCTACCTCTGGGCACGTGAGCGCCATTCTGAGCCTGAGACGGCCGAGACAAACGACGTTGAAGGACAATGAGCTGAGAAGTTCCCAGAAGCGCAAACAACAAAAGAACGCGAAAGCATCCAATGCCTGACTTCGGCCCAGACCTCAGAAGTTGTGACTTTGTCACAACGTGGACCCCTGGAGGTCTCGACCGCTTCCCGGGGTCCAGCGTTTCGTCCTGAGTCGTTTTCTGACAGCCCTTTCGGTGGCAACTCGTGGGAGCCTCCCATACCATCTTGTCGACTCTTGCGAATTGACGCTAATCGACGCTAGGCTCCCATGGTTTGCTACCAAAAGCCCCGCTTCTTTCTTTCTGCCAGCCCCCTTCCCAGCCGACGCCGCGGGGGGGCGTGGCTCCGACCTTTTCACCTTCGGGAGCCAGGCCAGGCGGTGGCTTAGGTGGTGGATCCTCGTGAGCTCCCGAGCGCCACCCGCCCGGCCCGGCGTCCCGTTCGAACACGCACACAGCGAATCCGCGCGTCGCATCATCACCTGCCACCCGTCTTCCTTGGCTAGAACGTCATGGCTGGAGCGTTCGGCCGGCTCGGCCGGACAGACAGACAGACAGAAGCCTTGCGTCCAGGTGAACGCGTTGGCAGGAAAAATACAAGTGACCAAACGTCACTCGAAGCACAAAGGTGTGGCCAAACGCCACACGAAGCCCTCGAAGCACGCGGGCGTGAACAAACGCCATACCTGAAGATGACGACGGATGAAGAT
>CAUYUJ010014700.1:231988-246988 GCA_963575745.1 Prorocentrum cordatum
GGCCGCGAATGTGCGCCAGCCGGCGGGAGACCCAGATGAAGGCCCGCGCCAGGGAAGACCGTGCCCGGGAAGTCCATGGAGGCGCGAGCCGCGATCCGCACCGAGGTACAGGGAGCTGACCAACTGGCCGTCCTCCAGGACCGTCGCCTGGTGGGGATACTTTTCCGGTCGCGTCCGCAAGCGAAGGCGCAGGCGGAGTCAGAAGCGTTCCGGGGCGCGGTAACGGCCTCATTAGCTACTGGAAGCGCCTTAGCTACTGGAAGCGCCGCAGGCCGGCCGGGCCCGCTCACCAGGCAGCTGCTGTGCTGCGCGGGAAAGCTGACAGGCTGAGGGCACCCAGGGAAGCTCGGGCAACGTGCAGCCTAGCAAAATGCCAGAAAATTCGGTGTACGCCATGCGGCATGACCCACTCAGAGAGCGCGAAGACGTGTGCGCAGATGCCTACGCGTCTCACGCTCCTGGGGTACGCACAGGCGAAGTGAACGATGAACGAGTCGCCAGCGTGGCGCCAGGTCCAGGGCTGCACCAGCGGCGTATGCAAGCTGATGGGGCAAATCTGCCGAGGTGACGTCGAAAACCTGCCTGAATGGCTGGAATGGGTCCAGGGGAAGCGCCGCGTCTGACGGAAGGCTGAACCTCTCCGAAGCGAACACGGGGCTCCAAGGCCCACCATCCCGAGCTCGTGGGGCGCTGGCCCTGTGGTGTACCCCGAGGGCAGACCCCAGACACCAGGCCTGGTGGGGATACGCGAAGCGTGAAGAACTTCATCTGTCATTCTGAAATGTTCGAGGCGTGGTACTTGCAACGAGCTGGGCTCCAGAAGTCTCGAAGGACTGCCCGAACGAATGCCCCAACGACGGTCGCGCCCTGCGAGGCCAGACAACCATCGATGGCAGGCGTCCCAACAGCGAATATTGTGAAAGGGTCTGGGCTCCATGATCAAAGAAAATTACGCTACCGAGGAACCCACCATACTTTGTTTTACGCCTTGTGTGCACCACACTGTCACCACCACCGCCCTCATCGTCCATCCTCCTCCCACCGTTTCTCATTCCCTGCTTTCCTCCGCTCTCTTGGATGAGCTCCTTCGCCCTCATCGTCAATCCTCCTCCCACCGTTTCGCGCGCGCCGTGCCGGCGCCCGAGCTCTGACATGCGGCAAAAGCTGCCGCCACGCGTGCTGTGAGGTGCCGCTGTCTGGCTGCGCGGATGCGGAAGCGCTGCCGCCCGCGTGCCGTCCCGTGGCGTGCTGTGCTCGGGTGCCCTGCCGTGCCGGACTCGATTGGAGAGGACACG
Organism: Prorocentrum cordatum; assembly: GCA_963575745.1. Taxonomy (NCBI): domain Eukaryota; class Dinophyceae; order Prorocentrales; family Prorocentraceae; genus Prorocentrum; species Prorocentrum cordatum. The sequence goes on from CAUYUJ010014700.1 coordinate 233,284, forward strand.
CGAGAGGACACAAGACCCTTCCGAGGGCCACGTTGCCACAGGAATGTAAGAGGCATGGGCGCGAGACACAGGACACGAGGGTACCCTTGATCCGGCAGGGTCGACCTACTAATCCGGGCCGACTGTAGTCTCTGGGCTGCGAAGAAATTGGCGCCCGCGTGCCAGGGCGTAGCGTGCTGCGCCTTGCCGTGCCGTGGCCGCGTGCCGTGCCGTGCCGCGCCGGCGATTTTGGGGGGGCGCCCGGGTGTTACGGCGTGCCGCGCCGCGCCTGATTGCTGGAATGGGGAAAAAATGCCGCGCCGTGCTCGCGTGCCGTGTGGTGCAGCGCCATGCCGTGCCTACTCAGTCCGGCGATGCGAAATGAGTGCTGCCCGCGTGCCGCGCCGCGCCGTGCCATGCCGTGCCTCGTTGCTGGAGCACGACGGGTGCCGCCCGCGCGCCGTGCGGTGTCGTGCAGCGCCCAGTGTCTGGGATGCGGAGGGGCGTGCCGTGCCGTGCCCCGCTGCTGGAACGCCGCCCGCGCGCCACGCCACGTCGTGCCGTGCTCGCGCGCCGTGCCGTGGCGTGCCGCGCTGTGCCGTGCCGTGCCGTGCCGCGCCTGCGCTCCGGAGCGTGAAGGAGGGTGCTGTGCCGCGCGGTCCGGCAGGTGCCCGCTATGCATTGAAGGGGCCCCAGGACACACAAATAAATACACACAAATAAAAAGATTCACCATATTTTCCTACATTTTTGGGTTTTTTGTCTTTCCCACCACTTCCCATATTTTCCCATATTTTCTTGGAAATCGACGATTAATTGTGTCTGTGTGTTTTTTCCCCTCCCGATGCATGGCGTCGTGCTCATCGGAGGCTCCCATCCCAGGAGCCTGACCGGCAAAAGGAGCTGAGGGGTCGAGCAAGCATAGCGCTGCTGACTCCAGAGGTCACCCCTCCGCATGCTGAGCACCTGCCCTCCTTCGATCCATATTCCTCCCTGCTTCTCCATCGCACCTCCCACTCCTCATACTCCTTGCTCACGCTCCACCTCCATGCCCATCCTCCAGGACGATTGGCATGGAGGGGGGTCCTGCACCTCTCCCTCTCCTAAGACCCATTGACTGGCGCTACCCGGCCCAGTCCCCGCCTCCTTTTATTTCACCTCCCTCGTTTCCCCTCTCGCCATCCCCTCATCCCTCCCTGCCTATCCCCTATCGTCCCCATCCCCCATCCATCCTCTTCGGTGCATCCCTCCCTCCCTTGCGCATGGCCGAGCGCACCACAATTCTGTCCGAAGCCGCAATACATCTATCGCCGCAGCTGGGCATTCCCAATCCCCGCTCCTCCGCCCGTCCTACCACCGCCTCTCCGGAATGACGGCCGCGACGACGACGACGAACACGACGACGACGACGACGACGACGACGCGTGGCTGCGCCGAAGGCCTCCGAAGGCCCCCGACGGGCCCCCGACGGGCCCCCGAAGGGGGCCCCCACCTTGCCCCCCAACGGGCCCTCGAGGGGCCGCCGACGCCCCCCAGGCCTGGCGGAGGGGCAACGACAGGGGGCCCAGCTGGCCCAGGGGGGGGCATGGCCCCGGAATCGGCGACGCATCGCCGACGCATCGGCGGCAGGCACCTGGGAGGGGAGGCTCCCATAAGCACGACGCCGGCGTAGAGACCCTGCACGCCAACCCTGGACTATCATGCACATGGGCGGCGCGCCGCAGCCCGCCACAGTTGTCGCACTCCAGGACGCAGGCACGGCGGCACATAGCGCGGCGCCCGATAGCGAATCCGCAATGAACTGGGCGGGGTGGCCTCTCAAGCCCCGTATCCGCGATCCATGGGCGATTGGGGGCCCGTGGTGCCCCTGACCATCGAAGGCCAGAGGAGGAGGAGGAGGAGGAGGAGGAGGAGATGGAGGAGCCAGAGGCGCCGAGCACCTGCTGGCACCGCCTTCAGCTCCGAGGCTCCAATGCGATGAATCAAATGCTGGGCAAGCACTGGGGGGCGAGGGGGCTTTCGGGGGCCTTCGGCGCAGCCAGGCGAGGCGTCGTCGTCGTCGTCGTCCTCGTCCTCGTCCTCGTCCTCGTCCTCGTCCTCGTCCTCGTCGTCGTCCCCGTCAGCGTCGTCAGCGTCATCAGCGTCGTCAGCGTCGTCAGCGTCGTCGTCGCCGTCGCCGTCGCCATCGCCGTCGTTGTCGTCGTCGTCGTCGCCGTCGCCGTCGTCGTCGTCGCCCGGCGGCCGCGGCCACGGCCGCGGCGGCGGCGACCGGCGCGCGGCGATCGGCCATCGGCGGCGGCGGCCCCCCCCCCCCCGGCGGGGAGCTCCTCCGCCGCGACCATCGGCCCGCCCAGGCCCACGAGGCGCGTGCAGGCGCGGTTCGGGGCAGGCGGGCGGACCGCGGAGAAGCCCGCTGTGGGGAACCGCAGCGGCGGGGGTTGGGGGTGGTCGAGGGCCCAGGGGCAAGGAGGTGCCTCCTCTTCCTCCTCGTCTGCCTCCTCCTCCTCCTCATCTTCCTCGTCGTCCTCGTCCTCGTCCTCATCCTCGTCCTCGTCCTCGTCCTCGTCCTCGTCCTCGTCCTCATCCTCCCCCTCCATCATAGTCATCATCATCATCATCATCATCATCATCATCATCATCATCATCATCATCATCATCATCATCATCATCATCATCATCATCATCATCATCATCATCATCATCATCATCATCATCATCATCATCATCATCATCATCATCATCATCATCATCATCATCATCATCATCATCATCATCATCATCATCATCATCATCATCATCATCATCATCATCATCAGGCATCAGCATCAGCATCATCATCATCATCATCATCAGCATCATCATCATCATCAGCATCACCATCATCATCATCATCATCATCATCAGCAGCAACACAGCATCACCATCATCATCATCATCATCACCATAACCATAACCATCACCATGACCATCACCATCACCACCACCACCACCACCATCATCATCATCATCATCATCATCATCATCATCATCATCATCATCATCATCATCATCCTCAGCATCATCATCATCATCATCATCATCATCATCATCATTAGCATCATCAGCATCATCAGCATCATCAGCATCATCAGCATCATCAGCATCATCATCAACAGCATCATCAGCATCATCAGCATCATCATCATCAGAATCATCATCGTCAGCATCATCAGCAACAACAACATCGTAATCATCATCAGAAGCATCAGCATCATCATCATCACCATCATCAGCATCATCAGCAGCACCAGCATCATTATCATCATGATCATCAGCAGCATCATCATCATCATCATCATCACCATCATCACCATCATCATCATCATCAGCATCATAATCATCATCATCATTATCTGCATCATCAGCATCATCATCAGAAGCAGCAGCAAAAGCATCATCAGCAGCAGCAACAGCAGCAGCTCATCAACATCAGCAGCAGCATCATCCTCATCATCAGCATCATCATCATCATCATCATCAACAGCATCATCATCGTTATCATCAGTATCATCATCAGCATCGTCATCATCATCACCATCATCGTCATCATCATGATCATCATCAGCATCATCATCACCATCATCATCATCATCATCATCATCATCATCATCATCATCATCATCATCATCATCATCATCTTCCCGTTCCTCCTTCTCCTACTCCGCCTCCCCCTGCTTCTCCTCCTCTTCCTCCTCCTCCTCCAGCTCGTCCTCCACGTCTGCCACGCCCGATCCTCCTCATCCTCCTCTCTCCCTACCTCCTCCTTCTCCTCCTCCTCCTCCTCCTCCTGCTCCTCCTCCTCCTCCTCCTTCTCCTCCCCCTCCTCCTCCTCCCTCAAATTCCTCCTCATCCTTTTCACCCTCTCTTCCTCCGCCTCATCATCCGCCTCCTCCTACGCCTCCTCTTCCTCCTCCTCCACCTCCATTTCTCCTCCATCTATATAACTCCACGGCAGGCCGGGCGTTTCGTCTGAGACTTCCTCATCATGTATGCCTCTGAAGCTTAAAAATGACAACAGCTTCACACATGGAGGGCGGGTCGTTTTCAAAATGTGGCTCTCACCTTAACGCCGCGCACATTCGTTGTTTAAATTCAGCAAGTTTTCACGGATTGAATACTGGTCGTTTTCAAAATGTGGCTCTCGCCTTAGCGCCGCGCACATTCGTTTCAAAACTTGCAAGAGCTTCACGGATTGAGGGCGGGTCGTTTTCAAAATGTGGCTCTCGCCTTAGCGCCGCGCACATTCGCTTCAAACATTTGCAAGAGCTTCACGGATTGAGGGCGGGTCGTTTTCAAAATGTGGCTCTCGCCTGAGCGCCGCGCACATTTTGCAAGAGCTTCACGGATTGAGGGCGGTTTCTTTTCAAAATGTGGCTCTCGCCTTAGCGCCGCGCACATTCCTTTTAAAAATTTGCAAGAGCTTCACGGATTGAGGGCGCTTGCTTCCTTTTCAAAATGTGGCTCTCGCCCTAGCGCCGCGAACATTCCTTTTAAACATTTGCAAGGAGTTTCACGGATTTCCATGATCAACGTACCAGACACGGCGTTTTGGAAGGATTCAGGATTATGCGGGCGCAACAGTTATGTTGATTCGCGGTGTTGAAGTCCCAGAAATGGCGCTCTGGCACGATTCCGGATCGCCTAGACGCAGCAGTCAGGTTGATACGTGGCGTCGAAATCCCGAGAACAGTGTATTGACATGCTTCAGGATATTCAAAAGGTTGTCTTCCAACGAGGCAGCTCCCTCAATGAAAATGAACCGTTGTGGGGGCTACGGAGAAGGGGGTTAATTTCAACATCATTGATGACTCTTGGTTTTGCACTTGTCCTCCTCCTCCTGCAGCTCCTCCTCCTCGTCCTCCACGCCCCCCTCCTCATCCTCATCCTCATAATCATCCTCATCCTCATCCTCATCCTCATCCTCCTCCCTACCTCCTCCTCCTCCTCCTCCTCCTCCTCCACCTCCTCCTCCTCCTCCTCTATTCTTTTTTCTTATAAATAACTTCTCCGTGTCGCACCCTGAAGCCAGTTTTCATGGCGGGCCAGGCGTTTCGCCTGAGAGTTCCGCTCCACTTACGACCCAGAAGTCATAATAATAACACCAGTATCACACATGGAGGGCGGTGGGGTTCAAACTGTGGCGCTCGCCTTAAAGCCGGGAACATTCTTTATAAAAACTTGCCGAAACTTCACGGATTGAGGACCGGTCGTTTTCAAAATGTGGCTCTAACCTTAGCGCCGCGCACATTCGCTTTAAACATGTGCAAGAGCTTCACGGATTGAGGGCCGGAGGTTTTTAAAATGTGGCTCTCGCCTTAGCGCCGCGCACATTCGTTTTCAAAATTGCCAGACATTCACGGATTGAGGGCGGCTCCTGTTCAAAATGTCGTTATCGCGTTAAAGCCGCACATATTCGTTTTAAAAAATTTGCAAGGAGTTCACGGATACCCAAGATCAGCACACCAAACTGTGTTTTTGGAAGGATTCTGAATGATGAGGGCGCAACAGTTACGTTGATTCGCTGTGTTGAAGTCTCAAGAATGGTGTCCTGGCACGATGCAAGATCGTCAAGACGCAGCAGCCAGGTTGAACCGTGGCGTTGGAATCCCGAGAACATTTGGCATGCTTCCAGGCCTTCAAGCGGTTGTCTTCCAACGAGGCAGTTCCCTCCGTGGAAATGAACCGTTGTATGGGGCCTATGAAGAGGGAGCTTGGAGGGAGGGTTTATTGCAACGTCGTTGATGACTCCTGGGTTTCCACTGGTCCTCCTCCTCCTCCTCCTTCCCTCTTCCTTATAGATAACTTCTCCTAGTCGCACCTCAGGGCGTGCTGAGACGTCCTCACCATTCATGATCCTGAACCCTGAAAGTTGCCAAAGTTGCACGGATGGATGGCGGGCCGTTTGCGAAATGTGGCCCTCGCCTTAGCGCCGCGCACCTCCATTGTCAAGAAATGTAAAGGCTTCACGGATGGAGGGCAGATCGTTTTCAAGATGTGGTTCTCGCCTAAGCGCCGCGCACATTCGTCTTAAAACACTGCAGCGGTTTCACGATGGAGGGCTGGTCGTTTTCAAAATGTGGCTCTCGCCTTAGCGTCGCGCACATTCGTTGCAAAAGTTTGCAACAACTTCACAGATGATAGTAGTAGTAGTAGTAGTAGTGGTAGTAGTGGTAGTAGTAGTGGTAGTAGTAGTAGTAGTAGTAGTAGTAGTAGTAGTAGTAGTAGTAGCCGTAGTAGTAGTCGTAGTCGTAGTCGTAGTCGTAGTCGTAGTCGTAGTAGTAGTAGTAGTAGTAGTAGTAGTAGTAGTAGTAGTAGTAGTAGTAGTAGTAGTAGTAGTAGTAGTAGTAGTAGTAGTAGTAGTAGTAGTAGTAGTAGTAGTAGTAGTAGTAGTAGTAGTAGTAGTAGTAGTAGTAGTAGTAGTAGTAGTAGTAGTAGTAGTAGTGGTAGTAGTAGTAGTAGTAGTAGTAGTAGTAGTGGCAGTAGTACCAGTAGCAGTAGTAGTAGTAGTCGTAGTAGCTTTTTCAAAACTTGGCTCTCTCCTTAGCGCGATGCTCATTCGTCTTGAAAGGTTGCAACAGTTTCAAAGATTCCCACGGTCGAAATCCAGGAAAGGTGTTCTGGCAATATTTAAGATTGGCAGGACGCAACTGTCATATTGTTTCACGGCCTGAGAGTCCCAGGAATGGTGATCTGGCACGGCTTAAGACTGTCAAGACGCCAACGTTTTCGATGAAGTCCCAAGGATGGTGTTTTAGTACGATTGAAGATTCGCACACGTTTGCTTTCCAATGGGGCATTCCCCAATGTAACCAAATTCTTGTAGGGCCCTATGAAGAGGAAACTTGGAGGGAGGGTGTGTTGCAACATCGCTGATGCGCCTTCGGCTTACGCTGGTTCCCTTCCTCTTCTTCCTCCTCCTTCTCATCCGCATCCTGGTCCTCCTCCTCCTCATCATCATCATCAGCATCATCAGCATCAACATCATCATCATCATCATCAGCAGCAGCATCAGTATCATCATCATCATCATCATCATCATCATCATCATCATCATCATCATCATCATCATCATCATCATCATCATCATCATCATCATCATCATCATCATCATCATCATCATCATCATCATAAGCATCATCATCATCACCATCATCATCAGCATCATCAGCAGCAGTATCAGCATCAGCATCCTCATCATCATCGTCGTCGTCATCATCATCAGCAGCAGCATCAGCAGCAGCCTCATCCTTCTCCTCCTCCTCCTCATCATCCTCCTCCTCCTCCTCCTATTCCTCCTCCTCCTCCTCCTCTGCCTCCACCTCCTCCTCCTCCTCCTCATCCTCCTCCTCCTCCTCCTCCTCCTCCTCCTCCAGCTCCTCCTCCAGCTCCTCCTCCAGCTCCTCCTCCAGCTCCTCCTCCTCCAGCTCCTCCTCCTCCTCCTCCAACTCCTCCTCCTCCTGGGGGGCTCCAGCAAGTGAAGCCAGCGAAACGGACGAGGGGCAGCCGCGCCAAATTGCATCATGGCGCCGTGCAAGTGTCGAGCCGCACCAGATCGTTGGAATATCGGAATCGAGTCGGATCGAGTCAGGTGAACTCGAAAGCGAGTCGGATCGATCGGATCGGAATGGACCCTGGGAAGAGCCAGCAAACGCATCAAAAACTTAGCCTGGCGGTGGAGCTCCAGATGGGACTACGAAACGTGTGAGGGGGGTACCGAAATGTGTGCGTCGGCGCCATGCGAGCCCTCTCACTGGGCCATGAAACGTGCGAGAGGTGTGCCAAAACTGGTGCGGTGACGCCATGCGAAGCCTCCCATTTGGGCCTTCGGTGGAGCTCTCTTTGGGGCCACGAAGCGTGTGAGGGGTGTGCCGAAACGGTGCAGTGGCGCCATGCGAGCTCTCCCACTGGGGCCTTTGGTAGAGCTCACTATGGAACCACGAAACGTACGAGGGGTGTGCCGGCACGGGTACGGTTGCGCCATGCGAACCCTCCCTGGGGCCATCGGTGGGGTTCTCTATGGGGCAACGAAACGTATGAGGGGTGTGCCGAAATGGGCGCGGTGGCGCCAAGCGAACCCTTCCAGTAGGGACTTCGGTGGGGCCCCTGTGGAGCAACGAAACGTTTGAGGGGTGTGCCAAAATTTGTGCGTTAGCGCCATGCGAACCCTGCCACTGGGGCCTTCGATGAAGGCCTCTATGGGGCCACAAAACGTGTGAAGTGTGTGTGTGTTTGTGCCGAAATGTGACGGATGGTGGCGGTAGTGATGCTGAAGCAAGGATGGGAGAATGGAGGGGAGGGGCGCGAGGTGAGGTGAGGTGACGCGGGGAGGTGTGTCTTCAACGAGGACCCAATACCACAGGATGGTTGGGAATTAACCTGGCGAAGAACCAAACCCGCTGAAAACGAGTGGCAACTATGAACTGGACCGCTGCATACACAAGAGCACATTGAGCAAGCACTCGAACCCCTGAACACTTCGCAAGACGTAAGCGGGGCGAACAGAAATGGGCGAGGCGACGCCATGCGGGCGTAGCCACTGGGGCCTTCGGTGGAGCTACCCATGGGGCCATGAAACGTGCGAGGGGTGTATCAAGATTGACTCGAGTCGACATGCAGACCCTGCCACTGGGGCTTTCGGTGGAGCTCCCTATGGGTCTACGAAAAGTGACGGGGTGTGTCAAAATGAACCCTAATCAGCAGCATGCGGACCCTGCCACTGGGGCCCTCAGTGAAGCTCCCCACCGGGCCACGAAACGTGTGAGGGGTGTGCCGTAATGGACTCGAGTCACGATGCAGGTCATGCAACTGCGGCCTTCGGTGCAGCCCCCTATGGGCCTAAGAAACGCGTGAGGGTGTGCCGAAATTGGCCAGGAAGAGGAGAAGGAGTAGGAAGAGGAGGAGGAGGAGGAGGAGGAGGAGGAGGAGGAGAAGGCATCGGCGGGAAGGCGCCATGCGGGCTCTGCCACGGGGGCCTTTGGTGAGGCGCCATATGGTGCCACGAAACGTGCGAGGGCCATGCCTAAATGGACCCGAGTCACTATGCGAGCCCTCCCACTGCGGCCTTCGGTGGAGCTCCCTATGGGGCTGCGAAAAGTGTGAGAGATGCACCAAAAAGGCCTGAGCCTGAGTCACCATGCGAACTCTGCCGCTGGGGCCTTCGGTGGAGCTTCCTAATCGGAGAATGGTGCCGCGAAACGTGCGAGGGGTGTGCCGAAAGAGACCCGAGTCACCATGCGGACCCGACCACTGGGGCCTTCGGTGGAGCTCTCCATGGGGCTACGAAACGTGAGATGGGTGTGCCAAATCGACTCGAATCACCATGCGAACCCTGCCACTGGGGCCCATCGGTGGAGCTCAATATGGGGGCGCGAAACGTGTGGATGAGGAGGGGGGGACGAAGGAAGGAGGAGACGCGGAGCGCTGCGGATTCAAAACGAGGACCCAACTCACACAAGCGCTGGGAAAAAACGATCCCCCGAGGCAGCAGAAACGAGTTCTGGGGTGTACGGGCCCTCCCCCAGGACGAGCTTCTCATCACGATTCGTTCTCAGTCGGGTCCTTGGGCCCCGTGGAGGGCCCGTGGAGGGCCCAAAGGCGGGCGAAAACCTCAGGGCACGTCTCCTTTTGGAGCTGTTTGCCTACAGGTGAGGGGCCACGATAGGGGGAACCGGCTCAGGGGGGGAAGCATGGAGCTGGAATCGGCGATATCTCGCCGATAGATCGGCCAAAGGCCCCCGATTGCGAAACCGCACGATCCTGGGCGGAGTGGGCTATCAGGCGCCCATGGGAAATCAATGGGCAACTGGGGGTCGATGCATCCTCCCTGAGCCTCTTCCCTGTTGATTTTCCGGTCACTGCTCGGCTCTCCGGGCACCCCCCGACGCCTCTCGGCGAGGCGCAGCTGCTGAAGAGCACCCCGAGGCCGTAAAACCGCCGAGGAACCGAGCAACACGCCCGAACACCTCCTCCAACCTCGAACTCGAGGAGCCGACGGGGTGTCGATGCTTCCCCCGCGCGCCCCCAGAGGCCCTGCCGGGTGGCTGGGCAGCTGGTGAGGGGCCCTGCAGCGGCTCTCGCGCGCCCGCGGACAGACACCGCCTCGGCCGCGCCGCCCTCTCGACTGGAGGATCGCGGCGGGACGCCCTGCTGGCACTCTCATCCTCCTCCTCCTCCTCCTCCTCCTCCTCCTCCTTCTCCTCCTCCTCCTCATCCTCCTCCGCCTCCTCCTCCTCCCCCTCCTCCTCCCCCTCCTCCTCCTCCTCCTTCTTCTCCCCCCTTGCGTTGCCCGTGGAGGGCCCGCCCGCCTTCCGGGCGACGGGCCCCCGCCGCGCGCGGACGGCGCCACCGCGCGCGGCCCTCGGGGTCGGGCGTCGGCGGGTGGGGCGGGGCCACCGGCTGGGCCGGGGCCTCCTCGATCGTCATCTCGACCTCGACCTCGACGGGGGAGAGGATTTAGGGCGCGAGTGGTGTCATGATCAGATTGAGTCAGGATGCGTTCCCTGGTTTCCAGAAGATCTGACGGCGCGGCGGGCGAGGCCTCGGGGGGAGGAGTGAGGGGAGAGGGGGAGGAGGGAGAGGGAGGCGAGGGAGGCGAGGGAGGCGAGGGAGGGAAGAGGGGGAGAACCGGTGGAGGAGGAGGAGGAGGAGGAGGAGGAGGAGGAGGAGGAGGAGAAGGTACAGAAGCAAGCCGAAGAAGGAAGGGAACGAGGGGGAGGCGGGGAGGGAACGAACGAACCACCACTGCGGACAGCTGTCCGGGCCCACTCAGGACCTGGCGGGGAAGGCCGTGGCCTCCGGAAACCGGTACGATTGGACTTGCTTGGTGATGAGGATTTGATTGGCGATTTGGAAGACGGGGCGGGCCGACCGCGGGGCGCCGCCAGTGCTCCGGGGCCTCCGCGCCAGCGAAGCCCGCGCCGTCGGAGGCCATGGTGCTCACCTCTCGGCCGCGACCGCGCGCGGCGGCCCGCGATCGGCCCGCGCGCCCGGGGGGAAGGCTAGGCGGAGAGGGGGCGGAGGGCGGGGCGGAGGGGGAGAACTCCTCCTCCTCCTCCTCCTCCTCCTCCTCCTCCTCCTCCTCCTCCTCCTCCTCATCATCATCATCATCATCATCATCAGCATCATCATCATCATCATCATCATCCTCATCATCATCATCATCATCATCATCATCATCATCATCATCATCATCATCATCATCATCATCATCATCATCATCATCATCATCATCATCATCATCATCATCATCATCTTCCTAGTCCATTCCTTTTCCTTATAAGCAACTTCTCCCCGTCACACCCCGAGGCAAGTTCCTAAGGCGGTCCGGGCGTTTCGCCTGAGACTTCCTCACCATGTATGACTCTGAAGCTTAAAAGTGGCAACAGTTTCACAGATGGAGGGCGGGTGGATTTCAAAATGTAGCTCTCGCGCCCTAGCGCCGCGCACATTCGTTGTAAAAATGTGCAAGAGCTTCACGGATTGAGGGCGGGTCGTCTTCAAAATGTGGCTCTCGCCTTAGCGCCGCGCACATTCATCTAAAAAACTACAAGAGTTTTACGGATTCAGGGCGGTTCCTTTTCAAAATGTGTCTCCCGTACAGTCGCTTCAAAAAACTGGAGATTCACGGATCCCCATGATCAACGTACCATGCATGGCGTTGTGGAAGGATTCAGGACTATGCGGGTCCAACAGTTATGTGGATTCGCGGTGTTGAAGTCCCGAAAATCGCGTTCTGGCACGATTCCGGATCGTCAAGACGCAGCAGTCAGGTTGATCCGTGACGTTGAAATCCAGAGAACAAGGTCTTGGCATGCTTCAGGGTCTTCAAACGGTTGTCTTCCAACGAGGCAGTTCCCTCAATGGAAATGAACCATTGTAGGGGCCTAAAAAGAGGGAACTTGGACGGAGGGTTAATTCCAACATCGTTGATGACTCTTGGGTTTACACTGGTCCTCCTCCTCCTCCTCCTCCCGCCTCCTCCTCCTCCTCCTCCAGACCCTGGGACATCTCCGCCACCTTCCCGGCTCATGCTCGTACTCGGACGCACTCACACTGAGAGACGTTCACACTCAGATCCACTGAGACTCAGACTCGCTACCACTTGGATCCACTGATACGCAGTTTGATCACATTCAGACTCACTCCGACAGACAAATCCCTCCTCTCTGATCCACTCACACCCAGCCGCCAAGTCATACTCATGCTCATACACACATACCACTCACAGCATGGTCATTCACACTGATAGTATGATCACCGCAGCAGGCGTGGCCTCTGGGCACCCTAGAAAGAGCCCTCGGCCCTCCCCTGAAACCTTCCAGCCTCATCGGGGGGCGCTAACCTACCAGGAGCCCTCTGGGGAACACTGGGACCCCAGGAGCTCTTGGGGTGGGCCCTGAACCTTCCGGGAGCCATCCGAGGTGCACTGGGACCTCCAGGGGGCCCTAGCACTTTCCAGGAACCCTTTGGCGATTTCAGGAACCCCTCAGGCAACTCTGGACCCCCTGACACCTTCCAGGAACCGCCAAAGCAATTTCAGACTCCTCCAGGAATCAACCTGGCATCCCTCTGAACCTTCCTTGTGCGAGGGGACCGCGTTCCCCGCCGCGTGCACTCCATGACTTGCCTCCCAGAACACTTTCAGGCGAGCCTGGAACCCTCCAGGAGCCCCGGATGCATCCGGACTAAATGTGCTTGAATTGGATCGCCAAATCACTGGATCAACAAACCTCTCAACTGGATCGGCCGGATCAACTGGACCACCAAAATCCGCCAGATCAATCGGATCTGGATCATCAAGATCAACTAGATCACCAGAATCAGCCGGATCAGCGGGATCACCCAAATCAACTGGATCACCCAGATCAACTGGATGAGCGGGATCAACCAAATCAATCGGATCAGTCAAATCAACTGGATCGACCGCATCACCTGGATCAACCGGATCAACTGGATCATCCAAACAACCAAATCACCTAGATCAGCAAAATCAACCAAATAAACCGGATCATCCAAATCAACCAAATCAGCCGGATGACCCGGATCAACCGAATCAACCAGATCAACTGGACCAGCTGGATCAACTGATCACCAAATCAGCTGGATCAGCAAATCACGGCGAAAGCTGGATCAGCCGTATCACCCAGATCAGCCGGATCAACTGGATGAACCAGAGTAAGCGGATCAACCAGATCAACGGGATCAACCGGATCACCCAGATCGATCGGATCTACCAGATCAATCGGATCTCCCAGAACAGCCAGATCGCCGAAATCCGACGACCAAATCACCGGATCACTGGATCACAGGATCAGCTGGCCAGAACACAAGATCACCAGACCGCCCGGATCGTCGGATCAGCCCGCAAGAACACTGGATCACCAAATCACCAAATTAATGACCAAATCAGGATCAACGGATCACTAGATCAGCCGGGATAAGACGGCCGAATCACTGGATCACCGGATCAGCCGGCCAAATCACCGGCTCACCGAATTACTGGATCACCGAGTCAACCGGCTGGATCACGGGATCACCGGATAAACTGGATCAGCTGAGTCAGCCAGATCACCCAAATCAGCCGAATCAACCAAATCAACCAAATCGGATGGATCAGACAGATCAACGGGATCAGCCGGATCAGCCAAATCAACTGGATCACCTGGATCAGCCAGATCCACGGGATCAT
>CAUYUJ010014700.1:261988-269488 GCA_963575745.1 Prorocentrum cordatum
GACACACAAATAAATACACACAAAGAAAAGGATTCCACATATTTTCCTATAGTTTCTGGGGTCTTGTCTTCCCCCTCACTTCCCATTTTTCTTCCATATTTTCCTGGGAGTGGACGATGAATTGTGCCTGTGTGTGTGTGTGTTTTTCCCCTCCTGATTCTGGGGGCGGGGCGACGGTGCGTAGGCAGGGGGGATGAGAGGAGGGGCGAACGAGGGCGGCGGGGAGTTTTCGGGCTGTCGACCCCTGGCACCGCGGCGGGAGGGCCACTGGCCGCCCGGGCGGCGGACAGCGCTGCGAGCTGTCCGGTCGGCGCCGTGCATTCTGGTGGAGCGGGGGTAGGGCAGGGGAGGAGGGGGGAGGAGAGAGGAGAGACGAGGGGGGAGGAGGAGGAGGAGGAGGAGGAGGAGGAGGGGGGAGGAGAGAGGAGAGAGAGGAGGGAGGAGGAGGAGGAGGAGGAGGAGGAGGAAGAGGAGATGGAGGAGGAGGAACTCGAAACTCGGCACTCGGTAACGGCTCATCGTCAGCCGGCAAAGACACGGACCCCAGCCCCATAAGAGCTGTAGAAGATCCCCCCCGTCGGAACGGCCTGCCTCAGCGTTCTCCTGTAGCGGGCGGTGGCACGGCAGGCATCAATCTGCGCCTAGGGCTCGGGCGTCAGACGAGGCGAAGGCTGCGGGGGAGGGTCGGTGCCTGCCAGTCATGCGAGACCGAAAAGGAGGAAGGATGGGAGGAGGGAGGAAGAGGGAGGGGAAAGTGGAGGGAAGGGAGGAGGGAGGAGGGAGGGGGCTTCAGCGGGGAGGGGAAAGGAGGGGAGCCAGGGGAGAAGGGAAGGAGGGGGAGAGGCGAAAGAGGGGAAAGAGGAGGAGGCAAGGGAGGAGGGGAGAAGGGAGGACGGAGAGGGCGTCAGCGAGGGGAGGAAAGAAGAGGGAAGAAGAAGAAGAAGAAGAAGAAGAAAAAGCTTGCGGGCGCGAGGGGCTGCAGACGGGCCTTCCAGGCTCTGGGGAGATCCCACAAGGCCCCGCGTGTTTCCAGGAAGGGGAGGGGAGAGAAAGGCAGAAACGGAGGAGGCGGGAGCGAGGAGCGAGGAGGACGAGGAGGACAAGTAGGGAGAGGGAGGGGCGAAAAGGACCAGGAGGACGAGGAGGACGAGGAGGGCAAGTAGGGCAAGTAGGAAGAGCGAGGGCGAGGAGAAAGAGGAGAAAGAGGAGGACGAGGGAGGGAGGGATGGGGGGGAGGGAGGGAGGAAGGCGGGGAGCGAAGAGCCCTCAGCTGGGCACCGGGCCCGGGGCCGGCGCCGGCGTCTCCGCCGCGGCGACGCCCGGCGCCTCTGGCACGGGCTCCACGCCGCCGGAAGGCCGCGAGAGGAGGCCGTCGAGCCATATCCGCGGCAGCGCCCAGCGCCGCACGTCGGGCCGTGTGAGATCGGCGGCGAGCGAGAGAGGGGGGAAGAGAGAGAGAGGGAGAAGGCCTTCTCAGAAGGCGGCGGGGTTTCTCAGAAGGTCTCGGGCCTTCTGAGAGGCTCTCTTTCAGAAACCTGGTCCGAAGGCCGGGGGACTGGCTTCCGAGCCCTCGCCGCTTCTCGCTTCCACCCGGGGCTCGCCGCCGAGCTGGAGGAACGAAGGTTCGAGGAGACAAGGACTCGAGGCTCGGGGATCGAAGGATCTCGTTCGATCTTCGAGCCGGGGTCGAGGATCGGAGTCTCTGAGCGCGTGTGCTTGGCCCTCTCGGGGGGGGGGGCCCTGGAGACCCCGGGGGACGCAGGCCTCCGAGATTGTGTTTTCCCGTGGCGCCTGCTATCACGGCTGGACCTAGGACAGAAGAACGTCCTTTTCGAGGGTACCCTCCCCAAGGATGTGCAAGAAGATCCAACAAACACGAAGAACATCAGGGCACCCCTCCCCTACACCTCGGTCCGACCGCACCTTCGATTTCAGGCCCCAGGGCCATCAGAGGACGGCCTGGGTCGAAGAGCCAGTCCCAGGGAAGTGGCCATGGGCAAGGACAGGGGGGACTGGCTCTGGGGGGACCTCGAGCCCGAATCGGCGGTGCATCGCCGATAGATGAAACCGCACGTTACTCTGCAGGGTGGACTGCGAGCCCCCCCCCCCAATCGGCGATGAATGGGCGGTTGAGGATCGATGCATTCCATCCTGAGCAGATCCCCCTCTCACGCTGCCCCTCAGTCGCGTCAGCGGGCAAACGAAACACCCTCGTCATAGGCACGCCAGCAGGCGGGGCCCCTTGGTGAGCGCGCCCAAAGAGGGCCTCCGAACGGGGCGGGGCCGCTCAGAGGACATGCCAAGGGCCGTTCCGTCAACACACACACTACGGGGGTCAAGAGGGCCTCCGATCGAGGCGGGGCCGCTCAGAGGACATGCCAAGGGCCGCTCCGTCAACTCAAGCTACGGGGGTCAGGGTGGTCCTTCGTCCCTGGACACGTGCTTCGGGGGCGGACAGGACCCCCACCGAGCAGAGCACCCGGCATTGAAAGACGACCCGGGGGCCAGAGCCGGCGGCCGCGGGGCACGCAGAAGCTGCGGCCGCAGCGCCCCCATCGAGAGCCGAGACATCGACGGCGCGCCCGGGGGGGAAGCGAGAGGGGGCGGGCCCTCTGCGAAGGATCGAAGTCCCCCAGCCCTCTGAGAAGTTTTCTGCGCCTTCCCCGGAGACACAGAGAACTGCTCGGGAGGCGCGAGGGCTTCTCTGAGAAGTCCCGCCGCCCTCTGAGGAAGGCCTTCGCTCGCCGCCGACGAGAGAACGCACTTCGCCGATCGACCTGGCCAAGGTGGGGAGTCCGATCGACCTCCGAGCGTGCTTTCCTGCAGGAGGGCGCCGACGGTGCCGCGTGCTCGGCCATGGACCTCTTTGCTGCCCAGCGGCCGTCCGCGTCTTTCGGGCGCGGCCTAAACTGGCAATCGCTCGGACGTCCAGTCCCTGTGCAGTTTTCGTCTTCGCGCGCGTTTTTGTTGCGAGGTGATGCGAGACGCTCCCGAGCAAACCATCCCTCCGGCCGCGCACACACACACACACACACACACACACACACACACACACGCACGCACGCACGCACGCACGCACGCACGCACACACTCACATTTCCGTCGGCGGCTAGGCCGAGGGACTGACCTGGCGATGTGACACACACACACACAGACACAAACACTTTTTGCGTCGGCGGCTAGGCAGAGTGACTGCGCTGGCGATGTCGTGTTAGTGGGGCACACAAGACGCGCGTTAAGCCGCAGTGCACGGGGGAGGGAGGAGGAAGCCCGGCGCGGGCAGCAGGAGACGGGAGGCCGGGCCCGCTCAGAGCGGGGCCAGGCGGCGGCGGGGCCCGCGGCGGCGAAGCAGACGGCGGCGAAGCAGACGGCGCGGGGGGGGCGGACCGGGCGGCCGCGAGAAGCGGCGCCACGGGGGGGCAGTGCCCAGCACGAACTGGGAGCGAAGGCAGCGAGCAGCGGGGAGTCCAGGGTGCCGAGGTCACATGTGTCCTGCGAGGCGCCCGGGGACAGGGACAAGGGACGCGGCCACCCCCAGGGCCGGCGGAGGGATGGCGACGGGCAGCGGGGCCCACCAGCCAGGGAGCGGCGGGAGCCGCCCGGAGGTGAAAGGCCGCCGGCGGCCACTGAGGCGGCACGAGACCGCCCGGCCAGGACGGCAGGGGACGGGCAAGGGCGGCAGGGGGGGAAAGCATGCCAGGCGCCGAAGTCAAGCGTAACCTACGAGGCAGCATTGGTCAGGACACACACACACACATACACACACACACACACATATATATATATACAAGTGGCACGTGTGTGCCCAGGCTCATACAACAAGCTGAAGGGGCGTTTGAAGCAGGAGTGACATGCAACAGCGAAGTCGCACTCGAGCGCAAATGAGGTTGCCACACCTTGCGATGTGTGTACCAGGGCCCCCCAGGAAGCCTCAGGAGGCCCGACTTGGATACCAGAAGAGGCTCCAGGAGGCCCCAGGATTGTGAGTGTTGTGTATGTGTGTGTGTGCGTGTGTGATGTGTGCTTTGTGTGGTGCGTGCTTTTTGTGTGTTGTCGGTGGTGTGTGTGTGTATGTATGTTATGTTTGTCTAGCGTGTGATGTGTTGGGCGTGATTTGTGTCTCTGTGTGTGCATGTAGTTCTGAAGCCCCAGGAGGCCCCAGGAGGCCCCAGGCGGCCTCAGCAGGCCCAGGAGAACTCCAGGAGGCTCCGAGGCGGGGTCTGGGGTACCAGAAGGTCCAGAAAGCCCCAGGAGGCCCCAGGAGGTTCCAGGAGGCCCCCAGGAGGCTCCGAGGAGGGGTCTGGGGCTCGATTTTGGGAGGATGTCTCAGGCGAAACCGCAATTCTCTGAGAATCGGGGTCAAAATTATTGAAATTACAATGTGTTTTTGAAGGTTTTATGTTAAAATGTTGAAATTCCTATGTGTTTTTGGACCTCTCCTTCACGATCTGCGTGAGGGGTGCCACCGATTTTCAGAATTTCGAGGATGTCCCGAGCGAAACGGCCGGGAAAATCGAAGACGCACGCAGGCACGGACGCACGGACGCATTAATCCCCTCTGAGCTCTACTCCCTCGGAGAGGTGCGTATGAGAATATATATATATATATATATATATATATATATATATACATACATACACACACAGACGTCTTGGGGCGAGGCGAGGGGGGCGTCACAGGAGTGGACAGTCTGCTGGGGGTCGGTTTAGGCCGCCCTCGAGTCTTCTGCGGCCTGCGGCCTCTGGCGGTCTTCGCGGCGGCCTGCCCCTCGGCGGCAACCCCAGACGCGCCTCCCGCGGTCCTCTCGGCGGTCTTCGGGCGGCTGCGTCTCCAAAAAGAGGGCCCTGGTCGAGGACCTGATACGGCCAGACCCAGGACAGAAGAACAGAGACGAGGACTCGAGGCTCGAGGCTCGAGGAGGCAAGGATACGGGCTCGAGGCTCGAGGTTCGAGGAGACAAGGACTCGAGGCTTGGGGATCGAAGGATCTCGTTCGATCTTCGAGCCGGGGTCGAGGATCGGAGTCTCTGAGCGCGTGTGCTTGGCCCTCTCGGGGGGCATCGGGAGACCTCTGGGGACGCAGGCCTCCGAGATCGTGTGTTTTTTCGTGGCGGCTGCTCGACCGGACCTGGGACAGAAGAACATCCTTTTCAAGAACATGAGACCCTCCGCCGGCCAAACTGAAGAGCAGTCGAGGTGACCCTCCCCCAGGATGCACAAGAGCATCCAGTAAGCACCAAGAACATCAGGGTGCCCTCCCCGAACCGACCTCGATCTTATGCCTTAGTCCGACAGTAATACAACCAGACGACCCGACAACAAATCTGGCATGGATGCTTAAGAAATGGTGCTTCTCGTCTGGGTCGCTGGCCGTGGCCTAGCGGCCTCGACGGCGGCGACGACGACGAACCAGAAGCGTCTTTTTCATCGCCCACTGCCCAAGTGGGGAGCTGCGACCCCCCCGGGCAGTTCTCGATCGCCTGGTCGCAGGGCCCCGCCCACGACGATCCTGGCCAGGGATGCGGATCGACTGCACGCCTCGAGCCCTCCCGCGTGCTCTTCGGCCACAGCGAGGGGAGGGGGGCGGAGGACGACGAGGACAAGGGAAGGGAACAGCTCCCGAATCGCCCCCACGCGTCACGGCCTCGCGCCGCCCCTTGGGCGCACCAGTGCGCTGCCGCGTGGCCGGCGCCCCCTCCTGACCCGCTCTGCATGGGGGCATCGAACCGTGGCTCCCTGCGGGACGCAGGAGGGCGCGCCAGCTCTGTGCGCGCCACCCTTGGAGGCGCACGTCCGAGACGAGCGTGTGACACAGAGGTATTGACAGTACTGTTGGGCTGCCCAGACGGTGCGGCCAGTGAGCGCCCACGACTGCGCGTGCAGGGTAAGATCTCTGCGAGCGCGCGCGTCGCCCCGAAGGGCCGATGCACACACACACACACACACACACAGCGCACGCATTCTGGAGGATGCCGGGGGCCCTGAGCAGCAGTGTGGTCGGGCCCAGCGCACCGGGGCCGACTCTGTGCGCCTGTGCCCGATGGCTCCTGGCCCCTGGATATGCTCTCTTTCCTTTCGGCACGGAGCAACGGAGACAGCAGCAAGACTCGGGAAGGGCCTCCCCCGCACCCCAGCCCCACCCCCCCCCTTACCCACCCCCTCGGGAGGTCAGGACGTCGAAGGAGGGGGAGGGGCAGCTGAGAGGGCGGATGGGGAATCGGCCGCATGCACGTGGCTTCCTCCTTCCCCGCAGCGCCCGCCCAGCGGTGCCGGGACCGGCCGTGCGCAACGAGGGAGGGGTGCCCCGCGGTGGGCCAAGACCAGCTGCATGAGAAGCAGGTCGCGCGACCCCCTCCGAAATCCCACCCCCCCGATGCGAGGCGTGGATTTATCTGTGTCCACCGCCTGGGAATCGACGTCCTGGTGCCCCAGCGGGCGGCGGAGATGGATATATTCTGGCCCCCTGGGGGCCCAAAAATATATATCCCATGTCCACTGCCTGTGGAGGTCCGCGAAGATCGATCCCCCAGGCGGTGGTTATGGATAAATCCCCACCCCTGTCGTCAACCCTGACACCCCACAGCTCCACCCCAAACAGTCTATAGAATACCCTTCTCCAAGATCGGGGGCGCCCGTCGCGGCGCGGCCGGAAAGCGCACGGCTCCAGCTCACACCTTCAGGATACAAACTTTCCAACCGCCCTGGGGACGTCCCCGATGGCGGGGAAAAAAAGGCGGTATACTGGCGGAGGAAAAACGTACGAAAATCACGACCGGAGCCCTGGACCCCATTTCTGCCCCATGCTTCAGACCGGATCGATATGTGAGGGCCCCGGGGCCCAACACCAGGCGAACACGTCCGGCTCGAGAAACTCGAGACGCCAGGATCTCAAGGGTTGGTTCGCTAGCTTTCGTCGATCCGATACCCCGCAGCCCAACCCCCAGACCCACACAGCGCGGCGGCGGAAGGAGCGCATGGCAGCGCGGGCGGATGAAGTAGACCGCAGCGAGCAGCGCCGCCACCATGACACCCACGACGACGCGCACGATGACGCGGTTCGCCGCCGCCCGCCTACGGATGGCGCCGGAAAGATAGCGTGCAACATCGGTTGTCGGAAAGAACGGTATCCCTGCGAGGCGATCCCCCAGCAAGGGCCCCTTCTGTGCACGCCATCCATGCGAGGCTATCCCCCAGCAAGGGCCCTGTGGATAGGGTTACGCTATCCACGAGGTGGGGAACAGTCTGTAGCAAGCGGGCCAGCGGCGCCACATGCCACGCCATCTTTCCAACGCGAACAGCAACAACAAAGCCAAGACTGTGACAAAGTCGGGCTGGGGCAAATCCAGTTCTGGATGATGCATCGGGCACCGCGGCCGCTCCAGAGCGCCCAGGGACGCTCTGATGGCCTTCCGGAACATCTGGAGCGATTCATCCTGATCCTGGTTCCGCCCGAACTGGGCCGAGAATGGTGTCATGATGCGATCGGTTCGGGATACGCTC
>CAUYUJ010014700.1:271988-279488 GCA_963575745.1 Prorocentrum cordatum
CACTGCGTCCCTGAGAGCACCACGCGGCACGCCCGCAAGCGCCGTCGAGTGCCACAGCGTCCCTGCAAGCACAACAACATGCCTCTGAACACCACACTAGCCTGCGAGCGCCACAGGACGACCGCCGCGACGTGACTGCGGGAGGGGGGAGCGGGGCGGGTCACGCGCGTGATCGCCGGGGCTGTTCCGAACGGGCTCCAGCGGCCTGCTCATGCTGGCGATGAGGCGCCCCGCGGCGCCCATGTTCTCGCCAATCTGGCCGACACCAGCGCGCGAGCGCAGGATGACCTCGCGCTGCTGCCGGAGGTCGCCCATGACCTCGAGGCTGAGTTGCTCGGCCTCCGCGGCCGTGGCTCTGGCCTCCTCCAGCTGCCGGGTCTGCTGACTCAGGGTGTCGTTGACGTCCAGGAGACGCTCGCGGTCCCTGACTGCCTTCGGAGGAGAATAAGGCGAGGACCATGGCCGAGGCGGAGCGCGGAAGCGTGGGCGTCGATCTCGGTCATCGTCTATCTTTGGTCGTCGTCTCTTCGTGAGTCATCCTCGCCAGTCGGCGACGGCTGACATGGACCATGACCAGGATCGGCGTCGATAGAAAAACAATAACAAAAAACATAAACTAAATTCGAAGCTCCGCGTGGATTTACTGGATCGGCGTTAGACCCACCTCCTGGTGCGCGGAGCGCGCCACCGCCAGGGGGACACCAGCGCCAATCCGAAAATCCGCGCGGAACTCCGGGAAATCATGGTTGTGCCGCTGCTTCTTCTTCGAGTCGGCACGATCCGCCACACATCTTAGTCGTAGCCAGCCTGCTTCCTCCCTCGAGCCTTGCCCGAGATCGGGTTGTTGGCGGCCCCCAGCAGCGCCCGCCGCTCCGCCGCCTGCGTGGCAGACGCCAGCGCCTGCCGGCGCTGCGAGAGCTCGGCCCGGAACAGCTGCAGCCTGGGTTCCAGCTGCGCCCGCGCCGCGGGCGCCGTGCTCCGAGCCTCTCCGAGCAGGTTTTCTCCGGATGGAGGGCGGAGGGCGGACTCCGAAATGCCGTTTGGCCAAAACTGTCGCCACCGATCGACATCCTCCGCCAGACCGCTGCGGGCCAGTTGCGCACGTTCGAGGCGCAAGCGCCCACATCCCCCCAGCAGTGCTTGCGCTTAGGGGGTGTTGCATGGTCTTGGGCCTGGATGTCGGCCTGGCCGGCTTGTTGTCGCCGTCGCCGCCCATCGCCACCGTGCGTCGCTGCTGCTTCTGCGCTTGGGTGTCGAGCGCCGCGCTTGTTGTCGCCGTCGCCGCCGTCACTGCACCACACAGATTGCACCACACAGATTGCACTACATAGATTGCACCACATAGCTTACAACACATAGATTGCACTGCATAGCTTAGACCACCTAGATCGCGTAGCACCGATTGCACCACATATATCGCACCACCTATTGTTTACCAAATAGCTTACACCGCATAAACTGCTGAACATATATTGCACCACTTCGTATGCACTACATAGACTGTACCACGTAGCTCACACCACATTGAATGTACACTTAGTTTGCACCACACATATTGCACCACTTAAACTACCACATAGCTACATCGCGTAGCTTCCACCACACAGATTGCACCACGCAGTATGCTAGAGCACACTGTTTGGGGCCCATGCTGGCTAACATGGACTCCACCGGAAGCTCAGACTGCACCCAAAGAAAGTGCTCGGCCTCCATCTCCATCTGCTTCAGCGCCCGCTCAGCGCCGGCGACCCGCCGCTCGGCCTCGGACACGCAGCGCGTCTCCGCGCCGCTGCTGCTCGACGCCTTGGCGGCCGCCACCTGGTCGTCGAACTCCTGCCGCAGCCTCGAGAACTCGTGCGCGTACTCCTCGAACATGTCCGAGACGGTGGCCGTCACCGACGTCGCCACCAGCATGCGTCGGGAGTTGCTCAAGGTGCCTCCCTGGAAATCCTGGGGTCACCTTGGGCCAGGGGCACCTCCAGCAACACCCGAATGCGGGGGGGGGGGGGGCGCCTGGCCCCGCGCGGCGCGTCTGGCCCACGGGAGGGGGGGAGGGGCTGGACGGTCGCCGCGAGGCGGCGCGGCGCCGCAACCGCTCGTGCCCATGTCGCCCCAGAAGGGAAGATCGGGGAGGCCGAGGCGGACACGGGAGCAGAGGGGAGGGGAGGGGAGAGGAGAGGAGAGGAGGGGAGAGGAGAGGAGGGTAGAGGAAAAGGGGAAAGAGGAGAGGAGACGAGAGGAGAGGAGAGGAGAGGAGAGGAAGGGAGAGGAGGGGAGCGGAGAGGAGAGGAGAGGAGGGGAGAGAAGAGGAGAGAAGAGGAGAGAAGAGGTGAGGTGAAGAGCAGAGCAGAGCAGAGCAGAGCAGAGCAGAGCAGAGCAGAGCAGAGCTGAGAAGAGACGAGACGAGAAGAGAAGAGGAGAGAAGAGAAGAGAAGAGGAGAGGAGAGGAGAGGAGAGGAGAGGAGAGGAGAGGAGAGGAGAGGAGAGGAGAGGAGAGGAGAGGAGAGGAGAGGAGAGGAGAGGAGAGAGGAGAGAGGAGAGAGGAGAGAGGAGAGGAGAGGAGAGGAGAGGAGGGGGAGAGGAGAGGAGAGAAGAGAAGAGGAGAGGAGAGGCGAGGAGAGGAGAGGAGAGAAGAGGAGAGGAGAGGAGAGAATAGAAGGGAAGAGAAGAGAAAGGAAGGGCAGAGAAAGGAAGATAAGAGAGAGCAAAGGCAAGAGAAGAGCAGAGACGAGAAGAGAAGGGAAGAGAATATAAGGAAAAAAGCAAGAGAAGAGAAGGGAGGAGAAGAGAAGAGAAGAGAAGAGGAGGGAAGCAAAGAGAAGAGAAGAGACGGCAAGAAAAGAGAGACGAGAGAGAGAGAAGAGAGAGAAGAGAGAAGAAGAGAGAAGAGAAGAGAAGAGAGAAGAGAGAAGAGAGAAGAGAAAAGAGAGACGAGAGAAGAGAAGAGAGAAGAGAGAAGAGAAGAAGAGAGAGAAGAGAGAAGAGAGAGGAGAGGAGAGGAGAGGAGAGGAGAGAGAGAGGAGAGGAGAGGAGAGGAGAGGAGAGGAGAGGAGAGGAGAGGAGAGGAGAGGAGAGGAGAGGAAGAGGAGAGGAGAGGAGAGGAGAGGAAAGGAGAGAGGAGAGAGAGAAGAGAAGAGAGAGGAGAGAAGAGAGGAGAGAAGAGAAGAGAAGAGAGGAGAAGGGAAGAGAAGAGAAGAGAAGAGAAGAGAAGAGAAGAGAAGAGAAGAGAAGAGAAGAGAAGATAAAAGAAGAGACGAGACGAGACGAGACGAGAAGAGACGAGACGAGAAGAGAAGAGGAAGAGAAGAGAAGAGAAGAGAAGAGACGATACGAGACGAGGCAACAAGAGAAGAGAGGAGAAGGGAAGAGAAGAGAAGAGAAGAGAAGAGAAGAGAAGAGAAGAGAAGAGAAGAGAAGAGAAGAGAGGAGAGGAGAGGAGAGGAGAGGAGAGGAGAGAAGAGAAGAGAAGAGAAGAGATGAGAGAAGAGAAGAGAAGAGAAGGATGGGGGCGGGGGCGGTGTGGAGAGGAGGGAAGAGGGACGGGGACGGGAAGCGGGGAGAAGACGGAAGGGCAAGTTAGGTGCTCGCGCCATATTGGACATCAGATTCATCCCACACATCCCTTCAAAATAAGCGTTGCCGTTTCTCTGTCCGCCGACGCATGTCACAGCGGACGTGGAACTCCAAAGAGGCCCCCGAGGATGAGCAGGAGGAAAAGGCGGAAGATGTGGAAGGAGGAAGACAACGACGAACAGCAGCAGGAACTGGAGCGGAAGGAACGGGAGGAGCAGAAGGACCAGGGGAAGGCCGAATAGGGGAAATGATGGGGCGGCAAAGATGAAACTCGGACCCAGAAAAATGATCCGCGCTGGGGCGAGAGCGCCATTCTGAACAACGGAAGCAAAGCGCCGATCCAAAAATAAGGACCACGCTGCAGCGGGAGCACCACGTTGAAACACCAAAAGCAAACGGATTGAGAGAAAACGCTGTTTTAGATTAACAGATGTTTGACATTTTGCGTGCGTGTGTGATAAATCCGCCGCGCGTGAGTTTAAGAAGTCTACGCTGAAGCTCTGCTTCAGCATGAGTGTAAGCTTTAGCTTTGCTTGAGAGAAAGGGAGGGGGGGAGACGTGATTACCTGACGAATTGTGTGCTCGGCACAATCCCCCACCCTGCCACGGAGGGAGGGGGTGGGGGGGGGTAATTACCTGACGAATTATGTGCTCGGCACCTCCCCCCATTCTGCAGCTCCCAGTAGAGAGGGGGGGGGGCAGGAAGGGGCGAGAGGGGGGGGGGACAGGAGAGAGAGGGGAGCGGGGGGGGGGGACAGGAGAGAGGGGGGGGGCAGGAGAGAGGGAAGGGGGGAACAGGATAGAGGGGGGGGGCAGGAGAGAGGGGGGGGGGGGGGCAAGCTAGGTGAGCTCGCGTCATATCTGACATCCTACCCCTCCCTCCCATCCCTTACCATGGCGCAGACCCCCTCTCTACTCGCACAGTCGGATGTCAAGCAGGGCGATGATCGCGAAAGGGTACGCGATGCATTGTAGAGCACGGCGTGGCATGGCGTGGAAGAGCCCGCGAAGCGTAGTATCAGCCTAGCATTGCATTGCATGCCGTGGCATGGCACGGGAAATGACGCCAGCGCTGCAGCGGGAGCACGAATCGAAACGAGCGGAAGCGCGGAAATGAGGCCAGCGCTGCAGCGGGAGCACGATTCGGAACGAGCGGAAGCACGGAAATAAGGCCAGCGCTGCAGCGAGAGCACGATTCGGAACGAGCGGGGCCCGAAAATGAGGCCGGCGCCCCAGCGAGAGCAGCATTTGGGGAAAAATTGCAAGCGAAAGCCGAACGCCGGGGAAGGCAGAAATTCAGCGTTCTCATAAGAAAGATTTGTATTGGAATGGCCTTTTTTCGGCGGCGCCTCGGAACTCGATTTTCTGGCGCCGGCCAGAACCGGCTCCGGACCCGGCCCAGGCGCCGGCCCGGGCGCCGGCTCTTGCGTCGAGCCCGGGCGCTGGCTCGGGCGCCGGCCTGGGCGTCGGAATCGGCCCGGGAAGCCTCGGGCGCCGGAAGCAGAAATTCAGCATTTTCAACTCCGGACCCGGCCCGGGCGCCGGCCCGGGCGCCGGCTCGGGCGTGCAGCCCGGGCGCCGGCGGAAATGATGCCAGCGTGCAGCGGGAGCACGATTTGGAACGAGCGGGGCCCGAAAATGAGGCTGGCGCCTCAGCGGGAGCAGCGTTTTGGACAAAAAATGCAAGCGAAAACCCAACTCCGGGGAAACTTGTGTATAAAAAACAGTACGCGGATAGGGGGGCGAACATTCCCAAGACGTCATCAGGGGAAGAGGGAGAGTAGTATTCATACTTTGAGTAACTGTAGAGGTGGGGGACAGGAGAGGGGGGGGGGGGCAGGAGAGAGGGGTGAGGTGGCGGGAGAGGAGAGAGGGGGGGGGAGACAGGAGAGAGAGGGGGGGGAGACAGGAGAGCAGGAGAGAGAGGGGGGGAGGGGGGAAGGAGAAAGGGTGGGGGGACAGGAGAGAAGGGGGGGGCAGGAGAGGGGGGGGGGGGGCAAGCTAGGTGCGCTCGCGTCATATCTGACATCCTACCCCTCCCTCCCATCCCTTACCATGGCGGAGATTCCGTCTCTACTCGCACAGTCGAATGTCGAGCAGGGCAATGATCGCGAAAGGGTACGCGATGCATTGTAGAGCACGGCATGGCAAGGCGTAGAAGAGCACCGCAAAGCGTAGTATGTCACAGCATGGCGTGGCGTGGCGTAGTGAAGAATTGCATCACAAAGCTTTGCAACGCAAAGCAAGGCATCGCACAGCGGCCCCGAACATAACATTGTATAGCATGGCGTTGAAGATCAAAGCGTAGTGGAAGCGCGGAAATGAGGCCAGCGCTGCAGCGGGAGCACGATTCGGAACGAGCGGAAGCACGGAAATGAGGCCAGCGCTGCAGCGGGAGCACGATTCGGAACGAGCGGGGCCCGAAAATGAGGCCGGCGCCTCAGCGAGAGCAGCATTTTGAAAAAAAATGCAGGCGGAAACCCAACTCCGGGGAAACCTGTGCGTAAAAAAACAATCGCGGGGGGGGGGTCGGACACTCCCAGGCCGTCATCAGGGGAAGAGGGAGAGTAGTATTGAGTAATTGTACAGGAAGGAGAGAGGGGGGGGTGAACAGGAGAGAGGGGGGTGGACAGGAGAGAGGGAGGGAGGGAGGGGGAAAGGAGAGAGGGGGGGGGAGGGGACAGGAGAGAGGGGGAGGGGGACAGGAGAGAGGAGAGAGGGTGAGGGTGGGGGCCGGGATCATAACCATCACCATCACCATCGTCACATCACCATCATCATCATCATCATCATCATCGCCACCACCACCACCATCATCATCATCATCACCACCACCACCACCATCATCATCACCACCACCATCATCATCATCATCACCATCATCATCGTCATCAGCATCGTCATCATCATCATCATCATCAGCAGCATCAGCATCATCATCATCGTCATCATCATCAGCATCATCATCGTCATCATGTTCATGATCATCATAGCCATCAGCATCAGCATCAGCATCACCAGCATCATCAGCATCATCAGCATCATCATCAACAGCATCAGCATCGTCATCATCATCATCGGATCGGCGGCACTGGCTGGAGGCCACTACAATACGCTGAGGGCCCGAATATCTTCTGGACAGACAGGAGAGAGAGAGAGAGAGAGAGAGAAGAGGGGTCCGTTGGAGAAGAGGCAGCGAGGAAGAGAAGGAGGGGAAAATGGAGAGAAGGAGGGCGACAGGGAGACAGAGAAGGACAGCAGGGAGAGGGGGGAGCAAGGGGGGGATAGGCAGGGAGAGGGAGAGCGGGGGGCGGGGGAGGCGAAAGGGGGGGAGAGAGAAAGGGGTGGCGTGGCCAGCGCGCGGGCTGGTTTGTGACCTCCCAGGAGACCTGGACGAGGCTGTCCAGGAAAGACGTTGGAGGAGGGAGGGGAGGAGAGGGGGCCAGCCCAAGAGGGGGAGGGGGGAGGGAAGCAAGGGGGGAAGAGAGAGGGCGGGAGGAAAGGGGAAGGGGGAAGTAGAAGAATAATAAGAAGAATAATACTGATACGAATCAGAAGAAGAAGATGTGGGGAGGACGGCTCTGCCATTCTTCCCATCGCCCTCGCTCCTCCCCTTCCCCTGTCCCTCTCCACGACCGCCCCCCCTCCACCCACCACCCGCCTCGCGCCCGGTCCCAGGACTGCCCGGGAGGCCCCAGGCGGCCCCAGAGGGGACACCCCACGGCCCCAGCACCTGTGCGGGGGGGCGGGGGACACGTGTGTCAGCACCCCCCCGCAGGGCGACCGAGGGGCGGGAGGGGGTGGCCGAGAGCGGGAAGAGGCGGCTGGGGACACGCTGTGGCGGCGAGGGGGCGGCGAGGGGGCAGCGAGGGGGCAGCGAGGGGCCAGCGAGGGGGCCTCGAGCGGGCGGCGAGGGGTCGGCGAGGC
>CAUYUJ010014700.1:281988-283005 GCA_963575745.1 Prorocentrum cordatum
AGGAGGCGAAGGGGGAGACCCAAGGAGAAAGGGAACAGGCTGAAAACCTCTGACAATACACATTCGGGAACGCCGGAAAAAATGCAACTACAAGAAAAAACACCAATTACCGCTAGTGCCGAAGCACATGAGCTCAAGACGTACGTTCACAGACAGCGGAAGCGCGCCACCTGAGCGGGGCCAATAGCAGGAAACATCAAAAAGCAGGTAGTAAGGGAAGGGAAGGGAAGGGGAGCACGGCACACGGCGGCGCCGCCGCGCCCCCCCCCCTGGCTCGAACCTTGTCTGAAGCTTTGGGCGCCGGACCTGCGGCGGCCAGCAGCGGGCCCCGAGCCCAGGCGTCGCCCTCCTGTCCCAGCTGGGGCGGGGCCTTCGCGCGGGGGCACCGCGCCCTCCGTGGAGGGGATGGCTGGCCCGCAGGCGCCGCAGGCGCCGCAGCCCCCAAGTGGCTCGTGGCTGCGATGAGAGCGCATCCGCACCTGACCGCAAACCGCGCAGGGCGAGGGTGGGCACGGCGATGGCCCCAGCCCCCGCGCAAGCGCCCTGCCCGGGCAGCACCCCGCGGACCCGCGGACGCCCTGGTCGGTTTGCTGGTCGACCTCACCGGGGCCCGGCGAGGTCCGCGGGCTGCGGCGCGTGGCCTGCTCCCGGGGAAGCCGTCGCTGCGCTTCAGGGTAGCGTACCAGGTGCCCCACTGGGCCTGGCAGTGGGAGGTCGCCTCGAAGACGCCCTGGACTGCGGGACGCCGCTGGCCCTGGCACCGCAAAGTCCCCCCGCCGCTGGTTGCGGCCAGCTCCTGCGCCTCCGGCTGCGCCGCTCGCTCCAAGGCCGCCGGCTGCGCAGGCGGCGCCGCCAGCCCCGGCACCTCGGCGAGCGCCCCACTCTGGCCCTGGTCGGGGGGTGATGCTGCGGAGGCGTCGCCCGCGCTGCTTCCCAAAAGCGCACCAGCACGAGGCGCAGCAAGCGCTGCGCGCAGGAAGGGCCCGTGCCTTTCTTTTGTGCCGGAGCCCGCCCCTG
>CAUYUJ010014700.1:283105-318105 GCA_963575745.1 Prorocentrum cordatum
GAGTTCCCCACATAAAGAGATTAACGGTTTCGTGGGACCCATTTTCTTGATGCCCTCCTCGCTTTGGCGGGGCCCCGCGGGAAGGGGGGAGGGCTACGAAACCTGGCGAAGAGTAATGCTTTCCGCGACCCTCCTCGTTCAAGCGCGGCCTCTCTGGAGGAGTGGAGGGGGGACACGAAACCGTGTAAACAGCATGTTTTCCGATACCCTCCAGGAAGAGGAGGAGGAGGAGGAAGAGGGGGAGGAGAAGGACGAGGAGGAGGAGGAAGAGGATAAGATGGATGATGGCGAAGAGCAGCAGCAGGAACCGCAGCAGGAGCAGCAGCGGGAGGTTGGTTTGAGTGGTCTCATTTTCCTCGTGAGGTCCGATTCGCGAGGTTGGTCTGAGTGGTCTCATTTCCCTCGTCCAGTCGAGGTTATGCAAGAGGGTGGGCGACACGAGTTCGCTAGACGAAAGCACTTGCCGAGGTGTCTGGTAACTACAATTCGAACGCAGACACTGATCGGCCAAGAGCGGTTTAAAAGACTGCCAATAATCTCCCAAACAACGTATCGCTGCATTATGGTGTTGTGCACACGGCGTTAACCTACTAGCCTGACTGCACTCGGGCCGACGCGTGGGGGGGCTTCTCTTAAGCCCACGCGGAGTGCGATTTAATCGCAGCCACTGCAGTGAAGACCGATGGTAGCACGATTCCAAGTCACCTCCACCTGCTGCAACTCAAGCGCCGCTACACCAGCAGACCGAAGCAGCGGGGGCGACCAGCGGTGGGCGGACGCAGCTCACCCCTCGACCAGCCCGCGGCTGCGGACTGTCATGTCCGCAGCCGCGGAGGGGCCAGCGGCCTCGTCCAGCGCGCGCTTGCGCTTCATTGGAGTGATGGAGTGGCCGAAGTTAAGCGGCGGGCCCTTCGCGATCGCCAAGGTCTTGTTCATGAGCTGCGCCCACAACGCTGCGTCGGGCGGGGTCACCTTGTGGCGTGTCTGAACAACGAAAGTGTTGTCGTTCTTCCGTTTTGTAACACTCAGGAAGAACGCCCCGTCGGCGCGGACCAGCCATTGCACGGCGCTGGAGAGGCCGCCAGCAGTGAACTGGAACTTCGCCGGCGCCTCCTGGCCCGCGGGCTCGAGGGCGCACGTGGCCACCCGCGTGACGCGCAAGCCCTGCGCGGTGTCGGGCACCGTTGTCTCCTCGTCCTCATCCGCGTCCTGGAAGGTGACGAGGACGCGGACGGAGGTGACCGTCGAGCCGTCCACGACAGCGAAGCCCAGGTCTGGGTCGAAGGTCACGGAGGCGCACTTCGCGAAAGGGCACGCGGTGTTGCTGAAGGCGATAGGGGTCGGGTCCAGGCGCCACGAGCCGACGACGCCGTCGGACGTGAGCGTGGGCAACAGCAGCTTGGCCTCCAGGTTGTTCACCTCGCGCAGCGCGTTGATGCGGTAGATCAAGCGGACGGAGTAGGGGACGGCGCGGAGCGTCTGGAGGAACTTCCGGAAGCTCGGGTCCTCGGCGGTCGAAGGATCAGGGAAGCCTGGAATCTGCATGGCCACGTCGTGGTAGAGCATGGCAGCGCAGTGGCCCGTGCCATCGGTCAACTCGAGCTGGAAGATCCACCGCGACTCGATGGGGGCCTCGCCGTGCTCGTCGCACCTGCCGTGGTCGCCGTCCGGGACCTGCTTCTTGCACGTCGCGCAGCAGCGCATGACGTAGCCTTCGTTGCGCAAGACAGGGGTCACGCCCATGATCGCTACGCTGTGAGCTTCGTACACTCCATCGAGGTCCCGGGCGTTGCCAGGCACGATGACCGCCGTCAATGCAGATAGCGACGCCGTGCAGGTCTCGCAAATCTTGTAGTCCTTCGCGATCGTAGCTGAGGGGGATGTCGCTGGGCCGCCGTCCGCCACGGACGTCAGCAAGTCCTGCGCCAGCTCGGCGGGGCACTCCGCCACCTGCGTCGATTCGGTGGCGCGGAGCTCCCAGGACACATTCCCGTTGGCGGCGACCTCGCGCTTGACGAACACCTGGTACAGCGCGGAGGGCCGAAACCATGTAAATAGTATGGTTTTCGGATACCCTCCTCGCTCAGGCGGGGCCTCCCTGGAGAGGTGGGAGGGGCACTAAACCATGTAAATAAGATGGTTTTCGGATACCCTCCTCGCTCAGGC
Source organism: Prorocentrum cordatum (assembly GCA_963575745.1). Classification (NCBI taxonomy): domain Eukaryota; class Dinophyceae; order Prorocentrales; family Prorocentraceae; genus Prorocentrum; species Prorocentrum cordatum. The sequence continues at coordinate 285,272 of CAUYUJ010014700.1, forward strand.
GGGGCCTCCCTGCAGGGGTGGGAGGGGCACGAAACCATGATAAATAGTATGGTTTTCGGATACCCTCCTCCGCTCAGGCGGGGCCTCCCTGGAGAGGTGGGAGGGGGGCACGAAAACCATGTCAAATATAGGTTTTCGGGATACCTCTCGCTCAGGGGGGCCTCGGGAGGTGTGGGAGGGGACGACACACCATGTAAATAGGGTATGGTTTTCGGATTTACCCTCCTCGTCAGGCGGACGGCCTCCGTGGAGAGGGTGGAGGGGCACGAAAAAACCATGTAATAAGATGTGTTTTCCGATACCCTCCTCGCTCCAGCGCGGGGCCTCCTGGTAGGGGGGGAGGGCACGAAACCATGTAAATAGTATGGTTGTTCCGATACCTCCTCGCTCAGGCGGGCCTCCCTGGAGGGGTCCGGGAGGGGCACGGAAACTATGTAAATTTAGATTGGTTTTACGATACCTTCCTCGCTCAGGCGGGGCCTCCCTGGAGGGGTGGGAGGGGCACGAAACCATGTAAATAGTATGGTATTCCGATACCCTCCTCGCTCAGGCGGGGCCTCCCTGGAGGGGTGGGAGGGGCACGAAACCATGTAAATAGTATGGTTTGCCGATACCCTCCTCGCTCAGGCGGGGCCTCCCTGGAGGTGTGGGAGGGGCACGAAACAATGTAAATAGTATGGTTTTCCGATACCCTCCTCGCTCAGGCGGGGCCTCCCTGGAGGGGTGGGAGGAGCGCGAAACCATGTAAATATATGGTTTTCGGATACCCTCCTCGCTCAGGCGGGGCCTCCGTGGAGAGGTGGGAGGGGCACGAAACCATGTAAATAAGATGGTTTTCCGATACCATCCTCGCTCAGGCTGGGCCTCCCTGCAGGGGTGGGAGGGGCACGAAACCAAGTAAATAGTATGGTTTTCCGATACCCTCCTCGCTCAGGCGGGGCCTCCCTGGAGGGGTGGGAGGGGCACGAAACCATGTAAATAAGATGGTTTTCCGATACCCTTCTCGCTCAGGCGGGGCCTCCCTGGAGAGGTGGGAGGGGCACGAAACCATGTAAGTAGTATGGTTTTCGGTATGGAATGGTATGGAATGGTATGGTAGGTATGGTATGGTACGGTACGGTATGGTATGGTATGGTATGGTACTGGAGGTATGGTATGGTATGGTACGGTGTGGCATTGGTGTGATATGGTATGGTATGCTATGGTACGCCATGGTATGGTATGGTACGGTATGGTACGTATGGTGTTGTATGGTATGGTATGGTATGGTATGGTATGGTATGGTACGTGTGGTAGGAACTATGGTATGGTATTGTGTGTGTGGAAGGAATAATATTGTGCTGTATGGAAGATGGAGCGGGAGGTGGGTGGGAAGGAGAGGGTGTTCTGGGAAAACAAGAACCCCACTCAGGATGTGGGGAACAAACATCATCATCAGCATCATCATCATCATAATCATCATCATCATCATCATCATCATCATCATCATCATCATCATCATCATCATCATCGTCATCGTCATAATCAGAATCAGCATCGTCATCATCAGCAGCATAATCATCATCAGCATCCTCATCATCATCATCATCATTATCATTCGCATCACCATCATCATCATCATCATCATCAGCATCATCATCATCATCGCCATCATAAGTATAATGATCATGATCATCATTAGTATCATCAGTATCAACAGCAGCAGCAGCATCAGCATCAGCATCACCATCATCATCGTCATCATCGTAATCAGCAGCATTGGCATCATCATCATCAGCATCATCATCCTCATCATCATCAGCATCATCATAATCGTCATCAGCAGCAACATCATCAATGTCATCACCATCATCATCATCACCATGTCACCATCATTATCAGAATCAGCATCATCAACATGACCATCACCATCATCATCATCAGCAGCATCAGCATCATCATCATCAGCGGCAGCATCATCATCATCATCATCATCATCATCATCGTCATCATATTATTCTTCATCGTCATCATATTATTCTTCTTCATCATCATCACCATCATCGTCGTCATCATCAAGGCCATCGTCATCGTCATCAGCAGGATCATCGTCAGCAACAGCATCAGCATCGTCGTCGTCATCATCATCATCATCACGATCATCATCATCATCATCATCAACATGATCATCATCATCATCAGAATAATAAGGATCATCATCGCGAGCATCATCAGCATCATTATGGTCATCATCATCACCATCAGCATCATCATCATCGTAAGCATCATCAGCATCAGCATCACCAACCTCATCATCATCAGCATCAGGATCATCATCACCATCATCATCAGCAGCATCATCATCAGCATTATCATCACCACCACCACCATCATCATCATCATCATCGTCATCATCACCATCTTTTTTATCATCATCATCATCATCATTATCATGATCATCATCATCATCACCATCATCATCATCAGCATCATCATCATCATCATCATCATCATCAGCATCATCATCCTCATCATGACCATCCCCTCGTCCTCCTCCTGCCCCTCCTCCTCCTCCTCCTCATCCTCATCCTCCATGCCTCCTCCTTGTAAATAACTCCCCCCTGTCGCACCCTCAGACGTGTCTACCGGCTGCACGCCAAGGCTGGGTGCCCACAAGCCTCGCTGAACGTCTTCATGGACTGGCCGCCAGCGCCGAGTACGCTACACTTCCTCAAAAAGTGCCTGAATGTCCACAGAGCCTGAGTCGCTAATCGCGTGTATCAGGCCCTCCTCCTGCAATGGGAGCTCGTTCGCGGTCTCAAGGCGACCAGGGTCTCCGCACAGGTGCAGCTTCCGAGGGGCACGCTGCTCGCGCCTCTCGCTCCGAGAGCACTACGCAACGGCCGCCTGTGCCCCCGGCCCATTCTCGGCAAGAGTCGTCGCTCGTCGGCTCCCACCTCGACGGGACGCCCCCGATCTCGCTCTCCACAGCTTGCTCACGGCCCTGCATCGGCTAGGGATCAATAGAAGAAACGAAAAAAAAGGCAGAAACATGAATTTTGGGCGCTCAGCGCGGATTTCTTGGATCTGCGCTGGACCCCCCTCCCTGGCGCGCAGAGCGCGCCAGGGGCGGCGCCGGAGGCGCCGCTGGGGGGGCCAGCGCGGATCCACGAAATCCACGCGGAGCACCAAAAGTGTATGTTAATCCCGTTGTTTCTTCTTCGCCTCTAGGGATCAAGGAGAGAAAGGAGATATTAGTGAGCAGCTTAAGGCAACGCGCCAGCGCATCGCCGCTCGGCTCGTGCTACCAGAGACGACACGCGCGTTCCGCCGCCCCCCGCTCGCCCCGGCAGCCTGGTAGTGAGGGAAGCGGAGCCCCGCTCGCGTCGACGTACAGCATCGCCTCGCCCGCCTTCTAGTTTTCCTACAGTCGAAACGCTGTCAGAAGGAACCCTAGATATGGAACGAGGCAACTTTTTACATCAGTTGAACTTCGACTTCCCACAGAAAACCTTGGGACAAACTAAGACAAACTGTAAAACAATTCAGGAACACTGAGCCCCTCCCCAACCAAAAGGCTTCCTTCTTCAGCGGCCCGACTGTAGGTCGGGGGACCCTGGTCCCGAAGAGGACCACCCCAGGACGCCTCCCTGGAAACTCAGCCCTGCGGACACGGCCCACGGCTCCCGGGACGAGCATCAGATCGATACGGCTCATCTGGGGTCGCCCTAAACGGTGTTTTTCGTTTTCGTGTTGTTTTCCCTCGTTTTGTCTTCAATCCGCCTTTGCTGCAAAACGAGATCGAAACGAAAACGGCCCACGAGATCGCCAAAACGCCATTTATGTCAACCCCAGAGCGGCACATGGCCCAGGTCTGTCTCATACTCGTGCACGCGCAGCAGTACATGCTATAGTAGGCGCCGTGGCCACCTACCTGCCAGCCCACAGGTCAGGCAAGTCCGAGGAAAAGGCGACCGAATTAGGGCTGGCGGCCAGTAGAGCAACCGGCATTCTCTCAACCCCGAGGCATGCGATTGCAGCAGAGTCTAGCTCGGTCCAGCTAGCCGCCAGCACCGCGTGCTAATTCCATTTCGCACTGGTTGACCCTCCGCGCTGCACGATGTGCCAGGAATTTAATTGGCCCGCCTCTGGGAGAAATGCCGGGTCCTCCCCCATGTGCCATGTACAGTACTGCTGTTAGAGGCCCGCAGTGCTTCCAGACCCAACACCCACTCAGCACTATGCATGCTTCTCGGCATCCAAGATTAAGGGAACGGAGAAACATAAAAACTCGCAGTTGTTATGTTTACGTCATTCTTCGTCCCCCTAACTTAGCACTATGTAGGCTTCTGGACATCCAGTCTGTCATGTTGTCTCTGCATGCCGATATTCCTGTCGCGTCCAGCGCACTTCCCCAGTGCGGCGCCTGCTCTGTGCACTCGTCGTGGGCCGCCCCCGCCCTGCTGCCGCTCTGCTCAGGGTGTTGCCTCTCTGTGCCGCGCAGCGCCTCGTCGTGGGTCGCCCCCCGCCCCAGCAGGATGGTCCAGGTCTGTTCCTCCTCCTCCTCCTCCTCCTCCTCCTCCTCCTCCTCCTCCTCCTCCCCCTATTCCTCCTCCTCCTCTCCTCCTCCTCCTCCTCCTCCTCCTCCTCCTCCTCCTCCTCCGCCTCCTCCCTCCCTCTCCCCCCTCCCCCTCCCCTCCTCCCCTCCTCCTCCTCCTCCTCCTCCTCCTCCTCCTCCTCCTCCTCCTCCTCCTCGGTACTTCAGTGTGTGCGCCGGTGTGCACGTTCTTGGACGTGTTGTCCCCTGTGCTTTGCCCACTCGGCAGCGCAGTGTGCTGGGACTACTCTTGGCTCGTAGGGTCTGTCAGGTTCCCTCGTCGTGGGTCGCCCCCATGGCTTTCTGACAGTCCCAGGCCTGCTACTTAGGCCGTCGCACGTCCGCCAGCCTCACAAGCATTGCAGTGTTACTCTTTCTTCTACTCGGCGTCCTGTCTGTTGGCCTGGGTTTTGCGCTCTTGAAAGCTTTGCGTTTAGGTTGAAAGGTTTAGGTACAAGCTTGCATGCTGCGTTGTTGAGAGTAAAGTGCAGGCGGTATCTGCTGCCTCTGCGTGATACCTCTCTTCTCATGCTTCACAATCATCGCGCCTTGCGCTTGATTTTTCGTAATTGCTATCTGTGCCAGCTGCTGATGAGCCGTTATCGCGTTCCGAGCTCCCTCCTCCTCCCCCCCCTCCTCTCCTCCCCTCCTCCTCCTCCTCCTCCTCCTCCTCCTCCTCCTCCTCCTCCTCCTCCTCCTCCTCCTCCTCCTCCTCCTCCTCCTCCTCCTCCTCCTCCTCCTCCTCCTCTTGACAAAAACGACGACGACGACGACAAGACGACAACGACGACGACGACGACGACGACGACGACGACGACGACGACGACGACGACGACGACCCTCAGCCGCGACGGCGGGGCAGGGCCGCGCCCGCCGCGAGGCCGCGCAGCGCAGAGGGAGCGCGCAGGCGGCCGAGGCGCAGGGGCGCAGGGGCGCAGGCAGGGCGCGCCTCAGCCGCAGCCGCCTCAGCTCCTCGGGGCGGCTCGTCGTCGCCGTCGGCGCCGGCGTCGGCGTCGGCGTCGGCGTCGGCGTCGGCGTCGGCATCGGCGTCGGCGACGTCGTCGGCGTCGTCATCGTCGTCGGCGTCGGCGTCGGCGTCGGCGTCGGCGTCGGCGTCGTCGTCGCTGGCGTCGGCGTCGGCGTCGGCGTCGGCGTCGGCGTCGGCGTCGGCGTCAGCGTCGGCGTCGGCGTCGGCGTCGGCGTCGGCGTCGGCGTCGGCGTCGGCGTCGGCGTCGGCGTCGGCGTCGGCGTCGGCGTGCGCAGCCGCTGGCGCATGGCCGCCGAGGTCCGCAAGCTCGGCCTCGAGCGCTGCTCGCTCGCGACGAATCGGTCAAAGGGGGAGGGGGGGCCGGAAAGGCGGCCCGAGAAGGAGCTGCCCAGGGGTGTGTCCTCGATGTGGTCGCGGTCGCTTGCTGTCCCCGCAGATGCTCGCAGGGTTTGTCGTGCTCGGCAGCACGGGCAGACGGGAGTCGGGCGAAGGCTCTTGCTCGCCTCTGCGCTCGCGTCGTGCAGGCTGCTGCCCCAACGTCGGAGGGCGGGCTCGAGCTGCCGCCGCAGGGGCGCGGCTCGGGGAGCAGGGTGCTTGGGCCGGGAGGCAAGCCAGGCGTGCCCTGAGATCCTAGCGTCTCGCTTTTTTCGAGCTGGGCGTTTTCGCCTGGTTTCGAGCCCCAGGACCCTCACAGGCCGATCTGGCTCGAAAAGCGGCGCAGGGCGATGGGATCCGGGATTCTGGTCGTGGCTTCGTCACGATGTCTCAATGTGTTTCGCGACGTCGGATCTCAGGGGAGGCTACGCGCTCGAGTGTCGTCGGCAATCTTCGGCGGTCTTGGGCCGTCTTCGATGCTCGTCGGCGGTCTTCGGTGGTCCTTCGGCTACATTCAGCGGTCATGGGCAGTCAGAATTGCAGCTTGGGACGGGAGGCCAGCTCCAGGGGCAGGGGTCGGGACTTCCAGGAGGCCCCGTGGCGACGTGTTGAAGGGGGTGCCGAGCGGGAAGGGCGAAGGATGAAGGGAGGGAAGTCACGGGGAGGCCGTGGAGGCCGGGGAGGCCGTGGGATAAGGCGGGGAGGGGGCCACGACGACGACGACGACGACGACGACGACGGCGACGACGGCGGCGGTGGCGGCGGCGGCGACGACGACGACGATGCCGACCACAACCAGCACAACCACCAACCAACACCACCAACCAAGTAGGCCAATTACAACTACAGCAGCAACGGCGACCGCCACTGCGCTCGCGGTGAGAGCAGCACCTGCGAGAGCTCCAGAACGTTTTTCTGGATGCCACAATGACGACGACCCAAACCAAGACGGATGCGACGACGGCGACCACAAAAACGGAGGTGAGCATCAGGATGCCGACAAGGCCCAGGACAACGACGACGACGACGACGAAGAGGGCGACAATCACGAGACCCCGACGGCAACGACGACGGCGGAGATGGCGGCGACGACGGTAGCTGTGACGGACACCTTGGAAAACCTGGACTCCTCCCGACACGCCACCCGACTCGACCACTCTCACCCTAACGAGCCATGCTAACGACAGCAAAAGCGATGATAGCTGCAACAGCTGCATCGGGCGGCCACAATAGCGAAGCCGGCAAGCCAAACGGCTGCAATAGCAACCGATTCAACTGCAGTGGCAATGGCGACGCCAGGAGAAGCAGCAGCAGCCGCGCGGCCGCAAGGAAGACGACGGGCGACGGGCGCATCTCTACGGTCCTCCAGCTCTGGGTCCACGTCGCTCTCTGCGGCCGCCTGTCCGGCTACGCCAACCGGCACGTCAGCCCCAACTCTGCTCCTCAACGGTCTCTCACTGCTTCAGACCGAACCCAGTCAAATTCAAACTAGGGCTGCTTTGAACTCCGCAGGCGGAAGAGAACCGGCGTAGAGATGCGATGACAGGAGGGGAAGGATGAGTATGGAGGAAGAAGGAGGAATGAGGGAGGAGAGGAGAGGGGGTAGGGAGGACAGAGGAGGGAGAAGAAAAGAGCGAGGAAAAAGGAGGGAGGGCGGGACCAGAAGTTGAAAGAGGACGAGTGGCAGGAGAAGGGGTAGGGGGTGGAAGAAGGTTCTGTCAAGAAATATGCACTGCACTATCTGTCGCCGATCAAGCCCTCCGAAAGGATGGAAGAGACACGTCCTCAGGCTTCCGATCTCATGACTCGTTCAATGCGCGGCACACTGTTTTGTTAATGTGCGGCCACTGGAGCCCTGGACCCCTTTCTTGGGGCCTGCTTTTTGGTCGAGAACCGTTGACTGATGGTCCCAGAGCCTTGGGACGGTCCCCTCCTCCCTGCTCCCTAGAGCCGCCGCTTATCTGGGACTCCCTGGAACCGCCCGCAGCCTCCAGAACGCCCCAGAATCCGACCCTGAACGTCGCAGCCTCGCGTCCAAGACGATGCCCGCGACAAGGGACCTGCCGTCCAAGAGACGGTTGGGCCGACCCTCTCCGCTTTTGAACTGCCCCTCCTACGAGGGCTCGACAGGGGCGAGCGAGCGAACGAGCGCGCAGCCCCACGAGAGCAGCGCGGGCGGGCCAGCAGGCAACCGCATGCGAACCCTACACAAACATGAGAACTCGGACGTCCGCGCGGATTTCTCGGGTCGGCACTGGAGGCGCCGCCGGGGGGGCCCAGCGCCGATCCGAGGAAAGCCGCGCGGACCTGCGAGTTGTTGAAGTTTATGTCATTGTTCGTTCCCCGAGCAGGTGGGCCCCTATAGCTGTATCTGATATTCCAGCGCCGATTGGACAGAGTCGTGTTCGCAAGTACGGAGCCGCGGATGGGCTCGCAATGTCATCTGGAGTTGGAGGGGTGGGAGCTGGAGTCGGCCTTGTCGGAGCTGGATTCGGAAAGATGCAGGCCAAAGTCTGCGAGAGATGGGACCCAAAATCGGAGAAAACCTCGGAGAGGAGGTGGCAAACAGAGGACATAATCGGAAAGAAGGTCGGAGACCCGTGGAGGCCCCATAGGCCCAAAGGCAACAAGACGCCTGGATCCTCGCTCCGCGGACCTCAATCCTGGCTCCTCGATCCACGAACACCGAAGACGAGAAAGCAGAACAGACGGAGAAAGAGGAGGAGGAGGAGGAGGAGCAGGAGCAGGAGGAGGAGGAGCAGGAGACCAGTCCAATCCCCTTTGCCGTGAGCCCCTGTCAGACCCCTCCAACGCCTCCGAATTGCCTTCTCCTCCCTGTGAGGACGTCCGAAGAACTCTGGAAACCTCCCGAGAACACCGAACAATTCCGTATACCCTCGAAAAACCTTCCTGCACACCCACTGACGACGACGGCAACGGCCACGACGACGACGACGATGACGACGGCGACGACGACGACGACGGCGACGACGACGACGACGACAACGACGACGACGACGACGACGACGACGACGACGACGCCGACGCCGACGCCCGCGCCCACGCCAACGCCCACGCCAACGCCTACGCCGATGCCCACGCTGGCGCTAGCGACGGCGACGGCGGCAGCGGCGACGGTGACAGCGACGGCGACGGCGACGGCGACGGCGGCAGTGGTGTCGACGGACGACGGCGATGACAGCGACGGCGACAGCGACGACGACGACGACGACGACGACGACGACGACGACGACGAGCCCCGCGCCTGCGGGGCGCACGCGCCGGCGGCGCGCGGCGACCCCGCCCCGCACGGCAGGCTGCCGAGCAGCTCCCGGAATGCGTCGGGGCCGCCTGTCGCCACAGCAACGGCGGCGCCGCCGACGACGACGCCAGCGACACCAGCGCCAACGACGACGGCGACAGCCGCAGTAGCGGCGACGGCGACGGACCACGGCAAGGCCTCTTGAGGGCCTCTTGGGGGCCCCCAAAGAGGGATAAAGTCACTTGGTGAGGCCTCTCGGGGGCCTCTTGGGGACCCATGTTCATCTTCTGCTTTGTTTTGTTAGATTTAGCTGTTGCGATAACCCCAGCGAGGGGAACAGTTCCCAAACGCAAACCCTCAGACCAGACACTGCTCACGATTCCCGGGAAAATGAAGACGGCGCCCAGTGCAATTTGCGGACAGCAGTATCCACGGCAGCAAGAGGAAGCAGACGGCGAAGACGGGGGAAATGAGCAACATGGGAAAACCAACAACACAGCAGCAAAGAGGAGGCAGGAGAGCGAGCGAGAGAGGAAGCAGCAAAGCAAACGGACGAGAGAAGGAGCGGAAGGGCGGGCAGGAGCAGAGCAAAGAGGAACGGGAGACAAGGACCTGCACACCCCAGCCTCAGCGAAAGCCTCTTGAGAGCTTCGCTAACGGGCCCTGTCTTGAGCGAGCGTCATCCACCAAACCTTGTGGAAAAAAACTTCTTTGGACGCCCGAAATGGGCACGGAAAGAATGGGTACAATGCCCAACAACAAATGTTGTCCCAAACCAGCGGAGGCCACTGTTAGGAAGGCGGCCTGCTGTCTCAGATGGACACAGGCCGCGGCGACACCGACAGCGAGTCCTGTTCAAAATGAACAGGAACTGCTGTTGAGCATTGTACCCATTCTTTATGTACCCATGTCGTTCGTGCCGATCTTCGCACTCGGCCTCGCAATCAGCGCTGCTTCATTGTGACTACCACCGCCAGGCCTCAAACATGGCCCGGTGGACCCCAAAACGCTTGCCGTGATGCCATGCCTGCCGGCACCTCTACCAGGCAAAACACCACGCGCGGAGAGCGACGCAGCAAATGGCATTCATGCGCGCGACGTGTCTTGTAGCGACCACGCCGCCTGTTCTCATTGCGCACGTAAAGTCAGCAGCGGCGTGCGTGGCCATGAACCAGCACCAATCTCAAAAACGGTCCGTGGAAAAACGTCAATGGTATCGTCCAGGATGGACTGAACCTCGCGGAGCGACGAGGCCACGAGCGAAACATCATCCACGAAGGCCCCCGCAGCGAGGCACAAATCATCGAAGACACCACCTTTTTTCCATTCTCTCTCCCCTTCTTCAACAGCGGTCTAAGAATCATCTCCGTCACAATCACGAACAGCAAAGGTGACTCTGGAGCGTCTTGCGGGAGGCCCCTGTCTAAGCGCCTGGCCTCCCCTGTCTGTCACGTGGCCCACGGTGTAGGAGATCATCCGTTAAGCAGCATCCTGCTCAAGACCGTCCAGCGCTGGAGCGAGGCATCCTTTAACTTCCAAGCTCGACGAACAGTCGAATGCAATACTTTATCGGAAGCCGTCTTGAGGTCCAGCTGCACAACGTAATACGCAATTCTCACATTCCAGCCTCCATTCCGCTGCTTGTTGAAATTCGTACACTCCTTCCGCGGCATGGCTCCAGGGCATAGAAGTCTTGAGAAAATAAAACTTCAGCGGACGTGACTCTCGCAACCATAAATACCCGGCCAATCTCCGAACAGCGGATAAGCATGACATTCCACAAAAAATATTCCGGGACGCCACGCTGCAGATCTTCGGAATCATCTCGGCCATCATGCGCATCCACACCACAAAGAAACATAATTCAGCGAAGACGCTCGTGAAGAGGACGGCTAAAGATGCGATTGCCTGCGGAGATAACTGCTGGCACGTCTGCATCCGTCTGCACTGGATTTACCAAGCTTCAGCTTCCCACTAGCTTTGCAGAGCCGTGCCTCGGAAACCCGCCAGAGCACTATGTATATCCGCAGGTCCCTCCAGCTATTCAACCACCTCAATTCATCCAGCTGTTCTGCCGTCTTGTCCGCTTCGCTCATGTACTGGATGGTGATGTAGTGGTCGTGCGAAGCCGAGGTCATCATCATCATCATCATCATCATCATCATCATCATCATAATCATCCTCAGTATCATCACTATCATCAGCATCATCACCACCGTCATGATCATCACTAGCATTACCATTATCATCATCATAATCATCATCATAAATCACCCAACATCATCATCATCATCATCATCATCATCATCATCATCATCATCATCATCATCCTCAGCATCATCAACATCGTCATCAAAATCAGAATCATCATCAGCAGCATCAGCATCAGCATCATCATCAGTAGCAGCAGAATCAGCATCAGCATCATAATCAGCTTGTTCTTCTTCTTCTTCTTCATCATCACCGTCATCGTCATCGTCATCGTCGTCGTCATCATCATCACCACCGCACCACCGTCGTCATCCTCATCATCACCATGATCATCATCACCATCATCGCAATCATCAGCATCAGCAGCATCATCGTCATCATCATCATCATTATCATCATCATCACCATCATCATCATCATCATCAGCATCATCATCATCACCGTCACCGTCGTCGTCGTCCTCGTAAACGTCCCCGTCACCACCATCACCACCATTACCGTCATCATAGTCAACGTAATCCACATCTTCAACGTCATCGTCGTCATTCGGACCTCCTCGTCCTCCTCCTACTCTTCCTCCTCCTCCTCCGCATCATCATCATCACCGTAATTACAATCACCACCAGCAGCATCACCAGCATCATCAACATCATCATCAGAATCATCATCAGCAGCATCAGTTTTCATCAACATCACCATCATCATCATCATCACCACCACCACCACCATCGTCACCACCACCACCACCACCATCATCATCATCACCACCACCACCACCACCACCACCATCATCATCATCATCATCATCGTCATCATCTTTATCATCACCATTGTTTTCGTCGTCGTCGTCATCGCTAATCCTCCCCCTGCCTCCTCCTCCTCCTTGCCCTCCTCCTCATCCACCACATCCTCATTCTTCACCCCCTCCTCCTCCTCCTCCTCCTCGTCCTCCTCCTCCTCCTCCTCCTCCTCCTTACTCATCCCTCGCCCCCTGCTTCGGTATCCCTCTTGTCTCTCTGTTCCCTCGCCTCTTCCTGCATACAATTGTCCTGGTCCTTCTCCTCTTCATCCTCCTCCTCCTCCCCCTCCTCCCCCCCCTCATCCTCGTCCTCCTCGTCCTCCTCGTCCTTCCCCTCCTCAGCCTCCTCCCTTTCCCGTGTCCGGTGCGTGTGTCTACTGTAACGCTGGGCGAACGCCCCGATCCGCCCACTTATGTGAACGCCGCAAGTCATCGAGGACCCCCGGAGGACAAAAGGGGCATCGACAACATCGCAGAAAGAAGGGAGGCAGGACTGGGAGAGAGGGGGACGGCGGCAGGGGGGGCAGAGAGGGGAGGGGAAAGAAGGGTGCGTAGCAAAAGGCCCCCAGGCCTCCCCACCAATGAGGTTGCCTGCCCCAGAATCTCAAGCCGCGCATGCCCTGCCGATCTCGCCTTCTCTCGCTTTTATTCTCTCTCTCTCTCTCTCTCTCTCTCTCTCTCTCTCCCTCTCTGTCTATATATATATATATGTCTGTCTACATACATACATACATACATACATACATGCATGCATGCATGCATGCATGCATGCATGCATGCATGCATGCATGCATACATACATACATACATACATACATACATACACACACACACACACACATACATACATACATACATACATACATACATACATACATACATACATACATACATCCATGCATGCATGCATGCATGCATACATACATACATACATACATACATACATACATACATACTTATATACATACATACATACATACATACATACATACATACATACATACATACATACATGCATGCATGCATGCATGCATGCATACATACATACATACATACATACATGCATACATACATGTATACATAAATACATATATATACCTATATATATATATGTATATACATAACTATGTATCCCGCCCTCTCTTCTCGGCCTTCACATTCTTCTCGACCTCGAGGAACGCCTCCCTCATCCTCGCCGTCCTCCTCCTCATGTGCTTACCCCTCCTCGTCTGTGTATATATATTTATATGTGTATATGCATACATGCATGCATGCATGCATGCATACATACATGCAGGCATACATTCATGCATGCATGCATGCACGCTTGCATGCATACATGCATGCATGCAGCATGCAAGCATACATACACAAATACATACATACATGCATACATACACAAAAATATGTAGGTTTCGTGAAACAAATATATATATATATATATATACATATACATATACAAATATAAATATTATATAGACAGAGTGTGTGATCCTCAATTCCTCTGTGAATGTATCAACACAAATACCCAAACGGGCCCTACTCGGCTAAAGTACAAAGGAGGGCAAACGACGGAGAGAAGGTGATTATTTTCCCCAGCGGCGGAAGGAGCAATCAGGCACGGCCCGCCCCCCGCGCCCAGGGCGCGCACGTGGACGATGACAGTCTGAGCGAAGGAGAAGTGGGGGAAAAACCGGGGGGGGGGGGGGGGAAAAAAAAAAAAAAAAAAAAAAAAAAAAAAAAAAAAAAAAAAAAAAAAAAAAAAAAAAAAAAAAAAAAAAAAAAAAAAAAAAAAAAAAAAACTGGCGCGCCCGCTCACATTGTCCAAGGGATAGTGCGAACACGATAGGACGTGCTATGGTCCGCTAAACTATCAAGGAAGGAAAAAGACGGAGTGATTGTGGATATTTCTCCCTTGTGGCAAAGGCAGCAAACAGGCACGGCGCACCACCCGCCGTTCCACCATGGGATCACCAACCCCCGTCCATCCAGGGCTCATTAGCTCTTTAGCGCCGCGCGGCCTCCGAGAGGGCGGTGCATTCGAAAACCGCACGTCCCAACCCACGCTTCGCGGAGCCTCCGCTGGCCATCCATGCTCTCAAAACGTTGCCCGGGGGTTTCCCACGGCCAACAGAACATACACACGCCCCCGGCTCCAGCCGCCCCGAACACCCCGGCCTTTCAGGCTTGGATACGCCCCCAGTCGGCCCTGACCCTCCCCATGGCGCCCTCCCACTCCCCCAATCCCAGAAATTATTCCTGTCGCGCCTCCGGAGAAGCTTTCGCCCTCCAGACCCGCCACCTCGCCGTCGCCCCCAATCTATGGGTCCCATCTGAACACCAAGTTCCACTTGCTGTTGGACTGGGATTCCCCCCACACGGAGGCGATTATGAACCACCAATCTCCCTCCGCGCGAAGCCCTATCCAGCTGGCGCGGGATCCTCCCGGGCTAGCACGCGCCCAGACGAAGTCCGCCTCGCTTGCTCCCCTAGAAGCGCCCACCTGGCCCACCTAAGCGCAACGCAAGTCGATGCGACATCGACCACCTGGTCCGCGTGCCCCCAGACCAGCGGCGAAGGGGGCGGCACCCTGCACTGGCCACTGCACATGCGCCCGCAGCCCCTGCTTCGTTGGCCCCACCGGTCTGCCCCTTTCTGGGCCGAGGTGGGGCTCGCCCAACAGGTTGTACACGTCCGGCGCGATGACCCTCGTTTGCGGCGGCGCCCCCGCTCTGGGCCGAGGTGCTGCGGCGCACTCTGAGAGGAGGGTGCCGGGCGGCAGCGTCAACGCAGCCCCCAGCTTGGCCCCGACGGGGAAGGCCGACCTGCGGGCAGTCGCCGACGCCCCGTCGGCGCCCGGCAGGAGGCGAGTCGCCCCGCGCATTCGGGTCGCCGGGGGGAGTAGGGGCGCCCAGAAACATCTGGCCTGCGCCAGAATCCGACGCGCCGCTGTCTGAGGTGACCGAAACTGAGCTCCCCCACCCTTCCCGCGCGCCCGCTGGCCTCCAGTGCCACGATCTCGTCGCCCTGGGCGACCCAAGTGAGCACTGCCTGCACGAGCAGAACTTTACCATCGGATGGGGAAAGCCTCCCAGGAGGAAGCGCCCACTGCCATTTTGGCCAGCAGCGCGCGGCCCAGGGCCCCCGCCGCGACGCGGACGCGGAACCAGCGCGCCAGCACGAATGTCCATGGCGACCGCCCTTCATGGATCCTGGGAGGTCGCCTGGAAAGGATGGGCCATCGAACAGGCGCAGTCGCGCCCAGGCCTCCCCGCGTCGTCTCCCTCGCCAGGGCCCGGGGAATTATCCCACATCGCGGGCACGCGTGACTCACCTATGAGGCGCGGTCGCAGGGCCAAACCGGCACGCTCGCCCATCGTCCGCGCGGCAAAGTCCAGGCGGCCCCGATGCCTGGCCCTGCGGGCCGCCCACGGCAGCATCCAGGGCAACCCAACCCCCGCCTGCATGAGCTACCTACGGCCGGCCCATGCGGGCCCATCCTCGGGCACACGGCGACTGCTACCCCAGCTGCGCCCGGGCCCTTTCCCACGCGGGCCCGCGTCGAAGACGGGGTGCGTCCGTCAAGGCCGGAGACGTACAACGCCCGCCACCGCGCCCCCCCCCCGCCGCGCAGTCAGGGCACGGCGCCCTGCCCCCGCCGACCCCCTCGCCGGCACCCCGCCCGCGGGTCTCTTGGCCGGCGCTGGCCAATCCCCCTGCGCGGGGGGGCAAGCCGTCGCCAGCTGCCGCGCACCCCTCGCCCGCGGCGGCAGGCGCGCCCCGCTCAACTAGCCCCCCGCTCGGCTCCGGCGCAAGTTATGGCTCTCCACCTGTCTCCCATTCCCTATCGGGCAGTGGGCGGGGGGCATCTCCCACTTCGGGCTGCGGGGCTGGCCTGGGGGGGGCCCGAATTGCCAGGCCCGCCATTGGAACTCACTCACATACGCGGCCCCAGCTCGGACGGCCCACTGCTGCGCCCAGGAAGCAGCGAAGCCCCCCCACCACGGGAATCCCTCAACGCCCTGCCCCCCCACACTGAAGGCCGGAAAAAAGACCCACACCGCAGGGCCACCCAGAGCAGCGCTCCTCGCCTCCTGCCCGAGGCCGCGCAGCGCCCCCTTGAAGCTGCCAGCAGGCGCCAGCAAGCACCCCCCCCAATGCTGCAGCAAGTCCACGCGTTCGGACCCCCATTGCAGCCGCGCCCAGGAGAGCTTCGAGGGGGCGGCAGGGAGAGGGCCAGAAAACTCCCCCGGCTGCCCAGGGAGCGCCACCGCCCCCGCAGCCAGGCCATCACGGGAGCTCGCCGCCTCCGCAGCCGAGCCATCACGGGGGTGTATGGGGGGCGGCCCCGCCCGAATCTCCTCGCCCGCCAGGCGCCACTCCTCCCCCGCTCGCATTGCCGGCGGCGGTAGCGGGCCCTCCTCCGCGCGGTCCCGAATCCGATCTGGGGCGACCCGGCCCGCATCTGGACGTCGAACCCGCACGGGGAAGGACAATAGGAGCCGTCGCCCGCGTTCCTCCGCTTGACGCATAGCGCACGCAAGCAGGCACCACCATCACCTTCCTGGCGGGTTTCGTCCTGCTCGAGTACCAAACCTTGTCGAAAGAAAGAACTCCCCTCGGCTCGCGACACGGCGCTCGGGGGCGCTGGCGCGGGCATCCCCCGAAGCGAGCAACCCTCCGCTGCTCCGCGCGCCAGGGGCCCCACCCGCGCGACGCCGCCCCCCCCCCTGGCGCCCGCGGGGGCCTGGGGGGGCCCGCGCCTCGCGCCAGGGGGCCGCGGCACGGGCGCCGCGCGCACACCGGCCGCCACATTAGCCGGGGCACTCGCAGGCTGCGCCAGCGGCGCCTCGAACGGCAGCGGGCCCGCTCCTTGGGCGGCGGGGGCGGCGGCGGGGGCGGCGGCGGGAGCCCCGCGCCCTGGCGCCGTCGGTCGGGGGCAGCCCCAGCTCTTGTCTTCCTCGGGGGGAGCTTGATCAACGGTCTGGCCCCAGTCCACCTACCATGCGCCACCGAAATTTGGCCACTGCGGCCCCCGGCCCCGCTTCCCAAGCCGTTCCTGGCCTGGGGCCGCGCCCGCCAAGGCCGGGGGCGCTGCCGCCCTGACCGCTGGGCCACACCTCGCACAACCCCCGGACCGGGGCATCCCCGTCCGCTGACATTCCCCGCCCGCCCAGCACGGCGCCCAGGGTTCCGCGCCATGGGGGCGCCCACGCCCCCCGGGGCAGGGGCGCCCACCGTCGCCACTCTGGATGCGTCTCGGGCGCGGGGCGGGCCCGGGGCCTCCGAATCCCCCAAGCAGCGGTGGCCTCGGAAGCTCCCTGGCGGCTCAAATCATCCAGCGCCACGCCCCAGGCGCAACACTTAAGGCAATCTTGGCGCGCCGGGCCCCACGGCCCCTTTCTGGCCCATCTGGCCCGCGTAGACCTTGGGCAGGCGCTGGGGCACTTTTTCCCGGAGGACCTGACACTGCTGGTCTGGGCCCTGCGAATCCTGGCGGCCCAACGGGATGCCCCAGGCGAAAGGGCCCACGCCCCCCAGCGCCACGCACGGCTCGGCGCCGCATAGCGGGCAGATGCGCCCGAGAGCCCGATGCTCGCACGGCTCGGTTGTGCACTCCGTCGCGGCCGGGCGTGCACCTGACCCCGACTGTCTCCCCCGCCGCCGGCAGCAGCACGGGGGGCTGCACACCCAAAGGAACACCCCCCAGATACACGCGAGCAACCCACGACGGGCCACGAAGACGAGGAGACGGGTCAGCGAGCTCATCGGTCTGCAGAAGAGGAAGAGGGGGCCGGTGAACGCGGTCTCCTCCAGGATCTCTAGAATCGCACGGGCGCCCACCGCGGCGCGCAAGCCGCTGCGGGCGGTCACGGGCCCGGCGCGAAGACAGCCCCCAGCCGCGGGGTAGAGGCGGGCCGCCTTGACGGGGGGTTCTTCTAACCTGCACCGCGGCCAAGGGCACGGAGAGCTGCGAACCACTGCATACGGAAAGACTGCCCATCCATGTGTACGAGCGGGCGTGCCCGAGGCCCGCTGGAGAGCCTCACCCTCCTCCCTCCGATGACCGCCGAAGTTGATTGGGCCCCCGGTGGCCGATCCCTGAACGACCTCAGAAGACCTCGCGGCTGGGCCCGTTGTCGGAGGCCTTGAGCCCGTTGGGGCCCAGCCACTCGAAGGCGCGCATGTCAATCATATCATCGGTGGTCTGGGTCCTCCGCGGCGGCCCACGCCACCTCCAGATGGCCCAGAGGACGAGGGATGCGAGACGGGCGAAGCTGGCGTTGCACAGCCCAGCGGCCAAAAACGCGAGGATGGCGGCGAACGCGCACTGCGCTGGCGCCCGCGGCAAGTTCCACCCAGCCAGAGGCAGCACCAGCAGGGCCAGCCTGACAGCGCGCCAGCGGTAGGCCCCTGAGGCTTGGTGGACCCACGCATCACTGGGCTCGTCCGGAGGAGGACCCCGTCGCGGAGTTCCATTGGCCCTCCTATGTTTCAGCGGCGCCACCTCACGCGAAGGAGATTCCTGCGGCCCTCTTTCCGCAGGGGAATGGAGAAGTGAGCCTGGGGGGCCTTCAACGGGCGGCGCCCCACGATCGACTCCGCTTCGAGCTCGAATTCGAGGGGCGCCCTTTCCTTGTCGGTTTTACTCGAGTTCTTCGGCGGCGCAGACCGCAGGAAGAACGGGAACAGAGGGCTGGCACGGGGGGGCGCCCGCGGGAGGATGCCCACATCCATGGTTGCGAAACCTTAGCGAAGTCCAGACCAGCTCCGCTCCAGGAGCAGAATGTCCCCTCCCGCGGGCGGCGGCCGAGGCCGCTGCGATCCCCGCCCCGACGGCAAGCAAGAACACCACGGCCTCCTTCCAGGCCGGCGCCGCCTGAGCGGCGCCCCCTCGTAGCGCCCCCCCCCCTACGTAGCAGAAAGCAGCGGCGCGCCAGCAACCACATCGCGCAGGCGGCCGCGCACAGGGGCCCAGGCCCCTCCGAGAAAAGGGGGGGGAAGGAGAGAAAAAAGGGAGGGAGGAAAAAGAGAGGGGGAAACAAAAAAAAAATGAGCCACGGCGCTTGCGGGGAGAGGGGAACAAATAAAAAATCGCACATACATACATACCTACCTACATACATAAATGCATGCATGCACGCATGCATACATAGATGTACACAGCCGTGACAAAAGTTTCTTCAGTTTGCTACGATGGATATCTCCCCCATACCTCTCAGGATTGCTAGCATGACATGATGCTGGGAACATTCGACGGAGTAGCTTCCGATCCCGGAAACGTTAATAACTCTGCTACCCCAAAACGGGATCGGGAACTACTCCGCGCCAAACCGTAAATTATCGGGCGGGATGCGATTGCGCGCGGAGTAGTTTTAGTAAAAATACTCCGGACTACTCCGCACGAGCGCGTCATTCCAAACAGCCAATTGAAATAGGCTTTCGTCCCGGCGATGGGGAAAATCTCAGCCCGTCCCGTCTTTCATGGCTTCATCCGATCAGGGCCCGATGCCGCGTCGATGGTGATGCCGATGAAGATGATGATCATGATGGTGCTCGCGATGATGCCGATCATGGCGATGCTGGTGATGGCGACGATCATGCGACCGCCGCTAGCGGATCTCCCTGTGGGGCCACGAAGCTTGCGTGGGGTGTGCCGAAATCGCGAGAATGTGGCATGCGGCCGCGGTCACTGGGACCTTCGGTAAAGGTCCCCCCGGGCCCCGTAACGAATGGATATGCGCCGACGTGTCGAGCTGGCGGCGCGCGACAACATCCACTGGGGCTCCTGCGGAGCTCCGCATGGGGCCACGAAGCTCAGAGGGGTGCGCCGGCATGGCGAGGTGGCGGCGGCGTTGAGTAGGACGACACTCGCGCGCCTACGCCTCGGCTGCATCAGCCGCCGTTTTGGCTCAAGGCCGCCGACCCGACGAGGTCTGGAGGTCACCTGCCTCGGGGCGCGTGGAGGCATCGCTATGCCCGTCTCGAAGGTGGCTGCTGCCACCCGCGCACTCGTCGCCAGATGAAGTATGATCGATGCGGGCGGAATCCGTGGAACATGACTAAAGAGGTTCAGCAATTCCTCGTGCGTCGGTCGCTCGCTCGGCGCACGTGCGAGATCGTTATTTCCGCACCGCTGCAGGCCGACCTCGCCAAAGAGGCGAAGGTCACGGTGGAAGACTGGACCATCCGCAAGTTCCTGCGGAGCAGAGGTTACCAATTGCTCCCGAGGAGCCAGAAGAGGAGGTTCGACGCCGACGAGAAAAAAACCAGAGTGAGCTTCGCCAAGGCCGTGTTCCGCCTAAGCAAAAAGGACTTGCGCGCGAAGCTGGACATGTCCATGGGCGGCGTCGTGATGTCGCTGCCGCCAGGCAAGGAGTCCGATCGCTTCAATTATTGTCGGGGCTGTGCAACGCACATGTGGAGGAGGAAGACCGAGGCGAACTCGCGTGCGCTGGCGGGGGCCGATGAGTACGACGAACAGGTCCCGCTGTCGAGATCGATTCCTCTACGGGGCGGCGTGTCGCAGGACGGCTTCGCCGCGGTGCTCTGGCATCTCGACAGCAAGAAAACCAACAAGGAGGATTGGTCCCAGGCGGTGAGGGATGGGAAAGTGACCGCTGCGCTGCGCGCACTGAACCCGAAGAAGAAGAGAGGGTCATGGACCACCCTCTGCGACAACGAGGGGTTTCTCAGGGCCAAGGTCAGCATGGAGGCGTACGGGAAGAGGGGCATTGCCCTTCGGAGCGTGCCTCCCAAAAGCCCCGATCTAAACCCAGTAGAGACGTTCTGGGACTGGCCTTCGCAAGAAGCAGCGGTCGCTGGACCTGCAGGACTTGCACAAGAAGCGGGCGCTTTTGGGCAAGACGGCCTACGCCGCCAGGGTCTAGGGGGTCCTGAAGTCGGCCAAGGCCCAGACGGTGGCGAAGAACGTGGCGGGTAGGTTCCACAAAGCTTGCAAACAGGTCGTGGACCGCAAAGGGGCCGCGGCCGACAATTAATGTTCTCTTGCTCTTTGCTTGGAGTTGTGCTGGCACTGGTAATGCGTCGCGGGAGAACAAGCCAAAATTGCACACAGTCGTGACAAAAATTTGTTCAATTTGCTATGATGAAGACCTCTCCCATCCCTCTCAAGGTTCCTAACATGACATAATGCTGGGATCATTCGGCGGAGTAGTTTCCGATCCCGGAGACGTGAATAACTCTGTTACCTCAAAACGGGATCGGGAACTACACCGCGCCAAACCATATAAGGTATCGAGCGGGATGCGATTGCGCGCGGAGTAGTGTTAGTAAAACTACTCCGAACTACTCCGCACGAGCGCGTCATTCCAAAAATCAAATTGAAAGAAAGTTTCGTCACGGCGATGTATACATACATCTATACATAGATGCCTGCATGCATTCATACATGCATACATGCATGCATGCATATAAACATGCATACATACATGCATGAATGCATATATACAAACCTATATACGTGTATCCACACATGCATACATACATACGTGCATGCATGTATACATACATACGTAAACATATACCTGCATACGCATACATGCATGCCTACATGCATACGTTTATACACACATAAATAAATACATACATACATTCATACATACATACATACATACATATATACATGCATGCATGCATACATACATATATACATGCATGCATGCATGCATGCATGCATGCATGCATACATACATACATACATACATACATACATAGATACATACACACACATACATACATGCATGCATGCATACATACATACATACATACATACATACATACATACATACATACATACATACATGCATGCATGCATGCATGTATGCATATATACAGACAGACCGACATACATACAGACACAGAAATACAAACTTGCATACATACATATCATCATACGGTCATGCATGCACACATACATGGGTACATGCATACAGACGTAGACACAGACAGACATACATTACATAGATACATACATGCATGCATGCATACATACATACATGTATGCATATACGGAAGCACACCTATATATAGATGTGTGTATGTGTGTATGTGTGCATGTGTGCATGTGTGATACATGATACATACATACGTATGGATGCGCAAACACACATATGCACATATATATATATGTGTGTGTGTATGAGTGTGTGGTCTCTCTCTCTCTCTCTCTCCCCCCTCCCAGATTGACTCGGCAGCGCAGACTCTGGACCAGATGGGGACGATAAGCGGGGGGCAGAGCATGGAACCCAAGCATCTGTTAACCGACCCCTATCCCCATGGGCGTGGCCTGTCCTGCACCACATTGGATTGCACCACAAAGATTGTACTATTCAGAGTGCACAACATAAGTTACACACCATAAATTGAGCAACATCGACTGCACTTCACCGATTGCACTAATCCACACAGATTGCACAACATATAATGCACCTCATAGATCGCATCAACTTCACTGCACAGTGCACAACAAATATTGCACGACATATTGCACAACATAGATTGCACCACGACTATCGCTCCAGCAATCTTGCACAGCATACATTGCTAGAAACGCACTGCTTGGGGCCCACGCTGGCTGACATATTATAACTCGAGCTGCCCAGTCCTGCCACGTCGCCTCTGAAATGGGGAGGTCAGGAGTTGGCGCAAGAGATGAGGGGGTCAGGGATGAGGAAGTCAGGGGCAAGTGCACCCCCCAAGCGGCCGCCCACCTTCTGCAGGGGCGCCGCCGTGGAGAATCCTGTTCGGCCGGGGCCGCACGGAGAACAGAAGAGGCCGCAGTGGGGAACCCTACACGGTGACACGACCGATGAGGTAGGGAGCCTTTGACAAGGAGGAAGAGAAGAATCGAGGGATGAGTATCGAGGCTCTGGCAGGTGCTTGACAGTGTTGACCGTCGGAACCGCAAACCCGCGGGGCCCTCCGAGGACCAGGTTCGGGCACGTTCTTGAAGAGTCGCTTCTACCTTCGATGAGCCTCAGTAGCGGCGCTGCAGCCCCCCGAGGGGGATGAACGGGGGCAGGGCGATGCCCTTTATATGGGCAGCGGTGCTGGGGGCCCTGCACGCAGGGCACCTGCCGTTCCCGGGAGACTGATGCCCAACGTTGGTGGCGGGCGGACGATTCAAAAATGGGCCTGGGCTCAGGTCGGGCATGTCCCCCTACAGGCGGATTTTGCACGAAGAAACCAAGCCCAAAAATATTCAAAAATTGTCAGACACACACACAAAATCAAAACAAAAAAAAACACGTCCCCAGGCTATGTCTTGACGTGTTTTGAATACTCCTCCTGTAGAGGGACATGCCCGAGTCAAGCCTGGGACCACATGGCCACAGACGTCGGGCAAGGAGGAAGATACACTCGCGTTGGCTCACGGGGGCGTACCCGAGATGAGCCTTGATGGCGGTGCGATAACGGCACGAGGGGAACACCGGAGTGATGGTGATGCCCCCCCCCCCATGGGTGGCGGTGCCGGAGCCACGTACGCAAAAAACCTGCCCAAGAACTCGAACACCCCTCTCTGCGATGGGAGTGAGGCACCATTCAAAACCTGCTGCCCTTCGCCTCTAATGGAGGTGGCGCGCCAGCAGCCAAGACACTGCCAGTGCGGCGGGCGAGAGAGCCCCTTTCGAGACGCCCCTGCACCGACTCCACTCTCCTGAAGACCGAGACACGGCCATGGTGACCGAAATAATACCAGAGACAGAGACGGGCGGGCGGGCTCAAAATGCCTCGCCTGTCCTGGCCCAGACCGCGAGGCAAGAGGAGGGCCACCTCGACGGCCTTTGGCCCATGGAGCCACCTTGGACCAACGTGGGACGGGTACTTGATATCCTTCCCCCGCACCAAGCAAAAGCCGCTTCACAAAAGGCCACTTGAGGCCGATTCGAGCCGGATGCTTGCTATCCTGCCTCCGCGCCACGCGGACTGTGGAACACTCCCTAATTCTGAAACCCTCTTAGCTGTCAAAGAGGGATATGCCAGCCGTCAAGCGTCGACGCTGGGCGAAGCCTGATGCCACCTCGAGAGCATGTCCACGACACCCCGCGGGATCTCCTCCTCCTCCTCCTCCTCCTCCTCCTCCTCCTCCAACTGCTCCTGCTCCTGCTCCTCCTCCATTCCTTCTCCTTACAACTAACTTCTCCCTATCGCACCCCGAGGCCAGATTTTAGGGCGAGCCGGGCGTTTCGCCTGAGACTTCCTCACCATTTATGACCCTGAAACTTGAAAATCGGCAACAGCTTCTGTCAGGGATGGAGGACGGGTCGTTTTCAAAATGTGGCTCTCGCCTGCGCGCCGCGCACATTCGTTTTAAAAATGTGCAAGAGTTTGACGAATTGAAGGCGGGTCGTTTTCGAAATGTGGCTCTCGCCTTAGCGCTGCGCACATTCGTTGTTAACATTGGCAAGAGCTTCACGGATTGAGGGCGGGTGGTTTTCAATATGTGGCTCTCGCCCTAGCGACTCGCGCATTCGCTTTTCTTAAAAATTGTCTGAGCTTCACGGATTGAGGGCGGGTGGTTTTCAAGACGTGGCTATCGCCGAAGCGCCGCGCACATTCTTGTCGAAAGTTTGGAGAGAGCGTGATCCACCGCCGCTTTACTGTGGAAAATTGCCAACCTTTTCCTCCGGAACCCGGGGGTCGCCCCCCCCCCCTCCGAAATCCACCCCCCCCTGCTGGAACCCCCCCTCCCCCCCCCCCCCCCTCTCCCCGGCAAAACCCCCCCCCCTCCCCTAACCCCTCCCCCCCCCCCCCCTCCCCCTCGAAAACCGGGGGGGGTCACTACCGTTCGAACCCCTCCCCCCCCCCCCCTCCGGATCCGGAAAACCGGGGGGGGTCACTACCGGTTCGAACCCCCCCCTCCCCCCTTCGAAAACCGGAGGGGGATCACTACCGCCGGTTCGAACCCCTCCCCACACCCCCACTCACCGCCAGCAAACGACTCCCGGTCCCTACCACCGTCCGCGTCACATCCTCCACTGTTGTTCCCAGCACCACTGTCCTCACCACCACTGTCCCCACTGTGTCCCCACCAGTGCCCCCACCACTGTCGCACTGTCCCCACTGTCCCCACCACTGTTCCCACCACGGTTCCACTCTCCCCACTGTCTCCACGGCCCCAACCACTGCCCGACTATCCCCACTGTCCCCACTGTCCCACTGACTCCGCCGCTGTCCCACTGAGCTGTCCCACTGTTCCCACCACTGTCCCCACTGTCCCCACCACTGTCCCCACTGTACCTCTGTCCCATTGTCCCACCGCCGTCCTCGCCACCGCCTTCACCACTGTCCCCACCACCATTGTACCCTCCACTGTCCCACTGTTTCCACCTCATTCCCACTGTGCCCACACCACTGTCCCCACCACCACCGTCCCCACCACTGTCCACTGTCCCCCCTGTTCCCACCGTTGTCCCCACCAATGTCCCCACCACTACCGGCCCTCTACTGTCCCACTGTCCCACTGTCCCCACCACTGTCCCGCTGTCCCCTCACCACTGTCCCACCAACACCGTCCCCACCTCTGTCCGCACCCCCACTCGGTTTTCGAGGGGGGGGGGGGGGGGTTCGAACCGGTAGTGACCACCCCCCCTTTTCATGATGAGCTGGGGGGGGGGGGAGGGGTTCGAACAGGTAGTGACCCCCCCGGTTTTCCGGAAGGGGGGGGGGGGGAGGGGTTCGAACCGGTAGTGACCCCCCCCGGTTTTCCGCCAGCAGCGGTAGAACACGCTCTTTCAAAGTTTGCAAGAGTTTGACGAGTTGAAGACGGTTCCTTTTCAAAATGTGGCTCTCGCCTTAGCGCTGCGCACACTCGTTTTAAAAATTACAAGGGTTTCACGAATTGAGGGCGGCTTCTGTTCAAAATGTGGCTCTCGCCTTAGCGCCGCGCACATTCTTATCAAAGCATTGCAAGAGTTTCACGGATTCCCATGATCGACGTGCCAGAAATAGTGTTCTGGAAGGATTCACGATCTTGAGGGCGCAACAGTTACGATAATTCGCGGAGTTGAGGTCACAGGAATGGCGTTCTGGTACGATTCACGATCGTCAAGACGCAACAGTCAGGCTCATCCGTGGCGCTGGAATAACGAGAATAATGTTTTGGCATGCTTCAGGGTCTTCAAACTATTGTCTTCCAACGAGGCAGGTCCTGCTGCGGAAATGACCGTTGTTGGGGCCTGTAAAGAGGGAGCTTGAGGGGAGGGTTTATTCCAACAACGTTGGTGACTCTTGGGTTTACACTGGTCCTCCTACTCCTCCTCCTCCTGCTCCTGCTCCTGCTCCTGCTCCTCCTCCTCCTCCTCCCCCTCCTCCTCTTCCTCCTCCTCCTCCTCCTCCTCTCCCCATCCTCCTCATCCTCCTCCTCCTCCTGCTCCTCCTCCTCTCCTCCTTCTCCTCCTTCTCCTCCTCCTCCTCCTCCTCCTCCTCCTCCTGTCCTCCTCCTCCTCCTCCTCCTTCCCTCCTCCTCCTCCTCCTCCTCCTCCTCCTCCTCCTCCTCCCCTCCTCCTCCTTCCTCCTCTCCTCCCCTCCTCCTCCTCCTCCTCCTCCTCCTCCTCCTCCTCCTCCTCCTCCTCCTCCTCCTCCTCCTCCTCTCCTCCTCCTCCTCCTCCTCCTCCTCCTCATCCTCCTCCTCCTCCTCACTCCTCCTCCTCCTCCTCCTCCTCCTCCTCCTCCTTCTCCTCCCCCTCCCCTCCATCCTCCTCCTCCTCCTCCTCCTCCCTCCCCTCATCCTCCTCCTCCTCCTCTCCTCCTCCTCTCTCCTCCTCCTCCTCCTCCTCCTCCTCCTCCTCTCCTCCTCCTCCTCCTCCTACTCCTCCTCCTCCTCCTCCTCCTCCTCCTCCTCTCCTCCTCCTCCCCTCTCCTCCTCTCTCCTCCTCCTCCTCCTCCTCCTCCTCCTCTCCTCCTCCTCCTCCTCCTCCTCTCCTCCTCCTCCTCCTTCTCTCCCTCTCCCTCTCCCTCGCCTTGTCCCTCTCCCTCTCCCTCTCCCTCCCTACCTCTGGCGCGCGCAGATCGGCGGGGCCGTGTGGCTCACACTCCACGACTGCGAGCCCGCCTCCTCCGAAATGGCGTCTGCCCAAGTCTTGCGCGCCCCGAGCTGCCATCGGCGCCTGCTGCCGACGCGTCACGCAGCCTTTCTGCTCGGCCCTGCCTCGACTCGGGCGCGGACCCACCCAGCTCGGCGCAAGCCCGGCTATAATATGTGCTGCAACTTTTTCTTGAGGATTCCCAGGCCGGGTCCAGCCAGCATACCTCCATTGCAAGCGACTCCTCAACCCAGCTCAGCCGAACGTCAAAACTCGGCTTCGCAGGATCCTTTAGGATCCAGCGCTCTGGCTGAGCCCCCTTTGCGCTGAACCCCGTCACCCTGCGATCCGACGTCTCCAAAAAATCCAACCAACATCGTGAAAAAAAAAAACCTGAGGCATAGAGTCCATTTTTCTGCTCAACGTTTCGAGCCAGATCGATATGTGAGGGTCCCAGGGCCCGAACATGGGGGAGAACGCCCAACTCGAAAAAATTAGACCTACCGTCGGCGGCGACGGCTCCTGGGAGCTCCCCTCCCAAGGTTGGGGGCGGCCGAGGGAACGGGGGGTCGAAATTATGGCCGGCGGCAAGTGCGCGGCCGAAAGCGTGATCCACCGCCGCTTTAGTGTGGAAAATTCCCCCCCTCTTCCTCTGGAACCCGGGGGTCCCCCCCCCTCCGCCTGCTGGACACCCCCTCCCCCCCTTCCCCAGGCAAAACCCCTCCCTCCCCTAACCCCCCCCCCCTTCCCTCCAGAAAACCGAGGGGGGGTCATTACCGGTTCGATCCCCCCCCCTCGGAAAACCGAGGGGGGGTCACCACCGGTTCGAACCCCCCCCCAGAAAACCAGAGAGAAAGGTCACTACCGGTTCGAACCGCCCCACCCACCTCCAGAAAACCGGGGAGGGTCACTATCGGTTCGAACCCCCCCCTTCCCCCTTGAAAACCGTGGGGGTCACTACCAGTTCCAAACCCCCCCCCTCCCCCCTCGGAAACCGGGAGGTCACTACTGATTCCAAACCCCCCCCCCTCCCCGTCGAAAAGCGGGGGGGGTCACTACCAGTTCGAACCCCCCCTCCCTCCTCGTCGAATACCGGGGGGGGTCACTACCCGTTCGAACCCCTCCTCCCCCCCCTCCTCCTCGAAAACCGGGGGGGGTCACTACCGGTTCGAACCCCTCCCCCTCCCTCACCGCCAGCAAACGATTCCCGGTCCCTACCACCGTCCGCACCACATCCCCCACTGCTGTTCCCAGCACCACTGTCCTCACCACCACCGTCCTCACTGGTTCCACGCCCCCACTGTCCCAACTGTACCCACTACTGTCTCACTGTCCCTGCCGCTGTCCCACTGTGCTGTCCCAGCGTCCCCACTGTCCCCATCACTGTCCCACTGTCCCCACTGTCCCCACCACTTTCCCCACCGTGCTACTGTCCCACCATTGTCCTCACCACCGCCTTCACCACTGTCCCCACCACTACCGTCCCACCACTGTCCCACTGTCCCCACCACTGTTCCGCTGTCCCCTCAGCACTGCCCCCACCACCACCGTCCCCACCACTGTCCGCCCTCCCGTTTTTTGAGGGGGGGGGTTCGAGCCGGTAGAGATCCCCCCCCCTTTTCAGGATGGACTGGGGATGGGGGGGTTCTAACCGGTAGTGACCCCCCCCGGTTTTCCGGAGAGGGGGGGGGGAGGGGTTCGAACCGGTAGTGACCCCCCCAGTTTTCCGCCAGCAGCGGTAGAACACGCGCTTTCAAATAAGAAGAGGCGCAATAAAAACTGGCTAAGATACAGGCCTCGGAAAAAAAGAACGAAAACTCACGCCGCATTCATCGGTCAACGCCTCCCCCCCCTTCAATGTTCAAAGTCGGCGGTGGGTCTAATGAGTTGCATTTCGACTGCAATCTCCCCCGCGCGTACCAACTGCGAACTTGGGGGAAAGAGAAGTGCCCATGAATTGTCTCCCTCTACCGTATCCACCCCCATCCCCCCTCATCATCACTAGACACTAGAGGCCTCCTAGATGGGTCCGGGTAAATGGGGTCGGAGGATCGCGCCGCATTGCCGATATATCGGCGATGCATCGGCGATGCATCGGTGATGCACCTGCGATGTATCTTCAACGTCGGCGATGCATCAGCGACGTCGACGTGAAGCAGATCGGGTTCCACAACGAACCGCATCGCCGATACATCGGCGATGCGGCGCGATCCTCCGACCGCATCTACTCGGACCCCGCGTAGGAGGCCTAGAGCCATCACCCCCCTGGTGGCCATACCCGAAAGGGCCGGCGCAGGCCTGTTCAGCCGCTCCATCTGCTCCGGGACGGGCGGCGGGGACTGCGGCCGCCGCTCCAGCTCGCGGCTGGGCGACGCGCACCCGACGGACCTCCGCGGGGGGGAGGCCGCCGGGGAGGCCTCCGACGGCCGCCCAGCGACGCCGCGCGCCGGACGCAAAGACGACGCCAGACGCCGCCGACGACGACGACGACGACGGCGACAGCGACGACGACGACGTCGACGTCGACGACGATGGCGACGACGGCGACGACGACGGCGACGACGGCGACGGCGACGGCGACGGCGACGGCGACGGCGAACGACAGCGAACGACGGTGGAGGAGCTGGAATCGTGATGTCGGCTGACCTTCCGACGGCCACGAAGGAGGCGAACGCGAGGAGGGAGGGGGAGGTCACAGGAGGCAAATGCGACATTGATTGAGCAAGCCCATTGACGAAGGTACAGTTGGGCCTGCGCCTCGAAACGAATCTCAGTTTGGGCGACGACAAGGCGGGCGAGAATGAGAGCGGAAAGGAAGTTCACGCCGTGTTCGTGTCCTGCTCCTGCTTCTCCCTGTGCTATTTTCTCCTTGATATTTTTGCGAATTCGCCTTCCACTTGCTATTTCTGTGAATTCCGCCTCCCGCTCCTCCCGACTCTTCCGACTCCTCCTACAAGAAGGAGCTCCTGGCAGCATTCAGGCAAGCGACACCTAGCTTGGATATGCTTGGAATAGACACTACCCAGCTGGAAGCCCCACCCCCCGGAAACGCCCGAAAGCGGCGACACCTGCGGAGCTTGCAGAACCCAGGGCAGGCAACGTCTGCTCTGGGATTGCATGAACCGCCACCTCGGTGGACCCCCCGCCCCCCCCCCCAGAACGCAGAATGCGGAACGCCGCTGTCCACGCCTGGCAGGGCGGCCCGAAGGCAGGCGACGGGCGTGTGCTCCGCACGCTGGCCCTGCGGAAGTGGACCGGCGCAGCTGCTGTGAAACATTTTACGTGTGAGAAGGGGGTCCTGGCTAAATTGCAAGGAAGTCTCAAGCGGGAGCCATTGTTGTTGTAACCCGGGGGCCAAGGGCCCAGTTTGAGCAGGAAGACTTTCCCTGTCAAAAAACAGGGTGCGAGCGTCGAGGGGCACACTTTGATTGAGAAAAAACAATATGCACCGGTGGGGGGGGATCAACAATAATTATTCTTCAGAAATGAGAATTTCAACAACAACAACAACAACAACAACAACAACAACAACAACAACAACAACAACAACAACAACACCAACACCAACACCAACACCAACACCAACACCAACACCAACACCAACAGCACTCAGAACGGCGAGTTCCTTCCTTGACGCGCCTGGCTTCCTACATAAAGATGGGGGGAAGGGGCGGGGCGAGAAGGACGGAAGGCGTGGAGGAGGACGCGGGGGAAGGAGGGTGCAGGAGGGAGGGTGAAGAAGAGCTATGGGGCGGAAAATCATAAGCGGTGGATGGGGCCTTGCAGGAGAAGAGAAGGGGAGCGAGGAAGGAGGACGAGGACCAGGACGAGGAGAGAGGGACGGAGACGCGGGCGACGTGGCAAGAGCGGTTGCAGGCAGGCGCCTGTCGTGACGACGGCGGCCTCTGCTCTCTGACAACGCGCGCACCGTTCCACACGGAACGGCCACATCTCCGAGTGGTCCCCAGCGACTCTGGACCCCGCCTTCCGTACGGATCTCGCGCCGTGGACCCCTTCCCCCCCCAACAACAAAAAACACTCGACGCGGAGAGCCCCATATTGTGTGCATCTCATGTTCTGGCACGTCCCGCTGTGAGCGTCTGACTGTGAGTGTCTGGGTGTGGGCGTGAATCCGAGAGGACGACGGATAGGACGACGACGGCGGCGGCTACGATGAGAGACAACGACGACGACAACTCACAGACAGACAGGCGGCGACCGTCCCCTCTCCTTGAACTTGCTCTTCCTCCTCGTCGCAGCCCCTCCCTTCTCTTCCTCCCTCCTCCCATTTACCTCCTCTTGCGTCCTCCTCCTTCATCCTCTATCCTGCCTCCTCCTCCTCCTACTCCTCCTCCGTTTCCTCCGTTCCCTCCTCCTCCGTTTCCTCCTCCTCCTCCTCCTCCTCCTACCCCCTGGCGGCCGTCCTTCTCTGTCCTTCTGCGTGATCTTCCGTCTTCCTCCTCCTCCTCGTCCTCCGCATTCCTCCGTAATCACCGCTCATTTCTGCTCACTGACAAGTGTCCTCCTCCCTGGCGGTCTTCTCCTGAGCTTTTCCTTGTCCTCCTCGTCTCAGCCCCTCCCTCCTCGTCCTCCTTCCTCCATTATTCCTCTCGCGTCTTCCTCCAGCGTCCTGCTCTTCCTCATCATCATCCGCGTCCGCCTCATCCTCCTCCTCATCATCATCCTCATCCTCCTCCTCATCCTTCTCTTCTTCGTAATATGAGTGTTCATAGTCTTAATATCATTATGCACATGTTTGGTATCGTTAAGATGTCGATAGTTCATAGTATTAGTCTCTGGGTAGACTTGTTAATATTCATGATACCAGAGAAAACCCAAACATAATATGTTGAGGGCTATAGGGTTATGGGGTTATAGGGCTATAGGCCTATAGGGCCATAGGGCTGTAAGACTCTGGGGCTATAGGGCTATAGGGCTAGAGGGCTATAGGGCTAGAGGGCTATAGGGCTATAGGGCTACAGGGCTATAGAGCTATAGGGCTGTGAGGCTATAGGGCTGTAGGGCTATAGGGCTACCAAGCACCTGGGCACCCGGGCACCTTGGCACACGGGCACCTGGGCACCCGGGCACCCCAGCGTGCCGCCGAAATCGGCGCCATACCTCACCTGACCATATGACTCCGCAAGGACCCCTACAGAGGCAAGCTCTGATTGGAAGTATAATGAAGCTAGTGTTATGATTATTCTGTTGGGTTCGTATTATTATGAGTACTATGACTAGTATTGTTCATAGTATGGTTGGTGTTACTACTGTGCCTGGTACTAGTGTCCGAATTAGTAGTACTCCTACTACTACTCCTACTACTACTACTACTACTACTACTACTACTACTACTGCTACTACTACTACTACTGCTACTACTGCTACTACTGCTACTACTACTACTACTGTTCAATGTTTCATGTTAATTAGTAGTAGTTTGGGTATGAACAGTACTGTTATTATTAATAGTCTTACTATGATAGATAGATATTAGTATTATGAGTAGTTATATCATTAATCATATGAGTCGTAGCGTTCGTGTTCTTCTTGACTTGTCTTACTGCTATCACGAT
>CAUYUJ010014700.1:320605-325666 GCA_963575745.1 Prorocentrum cordatum
ACTTAGAAAGTGGCGACCGGCTCGCAGATCGCAGCCCCCCAGGGATGGAGAGGTCGAATCTGATTAAGGGTAAAGAAATCACCCCGCTGGACCCCCCAGAAAACCTCGAAATTGGAGACAGTTTCGCAGACCGCAGCCCCTCAGGGATGGCGAGGTAGCATCTGAAACTGGGTCAGACGCCACTCCGCTGGACCCCCCCCCAGCAGCCATCGAAAGTGGCGACAGTCTCGTAACCGGCAGCCCCCCAGGGATGGCGAGGTCGAATCTGAATATGAGTAAGACGTCACTCCGCTGGACCCCCCAGCACCCCTCGAAAGCGGCGACAGTTTCGCAGATCGCAGCCCCCCAAGGATGGAAAGGTCGAATCTGAATCTGGGTAAGACATCACCCCGTTCAGCCCCCAGCTGACCTCGAAAGCGGCGACAGTTTCGCAGATCGCAGTCCCCCAGGGATGCCGAGGTTTAATTTGAATATGGGTAAAACGCTATTCCACTGGACCGCCCAGCAGCCCTCGAAAGTGGCGACACTTTCCCAGCTCGCAGCCCTCCAGGGAAGGAGAGGTCGAATTTGAATATGGGTAGGACGTCACTCCGCTGGATCACCCCAGCAGCCCTCGAAGGTGTCGACAGTTTCGCAGATCGCAGCCCCCCAAGGATGGCGAGGTCTCATCTGGATCTGGGTAAGACGCCACTCCGCTGGACCCCTAGCAGCGCACGAAAGTGGCGACGGTCTCGCAGATCGCAGCCCCCCAGGGACGGCAAGGTCTCATATGCAGCCAGGCAAGGCGTCACCCCGCAGGACCCCCCAGCAGACCTCGAAAGTGGCAACAGTTTCGCAGACCGCAGCCCCCCAGGGATCGCGAGGTCTAGGTTGAGCCGGGGTACGACGTCACCCCGCTGGACTCCCCAAACAGCCCCCGAAACTGGCGACGGTCTCGCAGACGGCAGCCGCCCAGGGATAGCGAGGTCGAATTTGAATATGGGTAGGACGTCAATCCGTTGGACCCCCAGCAGCACCCGAAAATGGCGACAAATTCGCAGATTCCAGCCCCCCGGAAATGGCGAGGTCTCTTCGGAATATGGGTTGAATGTCACTCCGTTGGACCCCCCAGCAGATCTTGAAAGTGGCGACACTTTCGCAAATCGCAACCACCCCCTCCCAGGGATGGAGAAGCCAATTATTGTTTGGGGTGGGGCGTCACTCCGCTGGCCCCCCAGCAGCTCTCGAAAGTTCACCTCTCCCAGCGTCTAGGATCGTCGCAGGAGGGTTTTTTTTTTCTGAAGTTTTTTTTCACTGGGGTCGGGGTTTCCGTTGACGCTGGGGGCAGATTGCGCGGCTCGCAACATAGCAAAGCCATTCAGCGCGCGCGGGGGCGCACGCGAGCACTCAGAAGCGCGCAGCTACTGGGAGAGACGCCCGCAAGCGGCCATGCGAGACCACGGGCGCTCACAGGCACGCGGAAGCACTGGCAAGCACTCCCGCGTGTTCACATATTCCCAAAAAGGTTGGCGAGACTTCCACGCGTGCCCACGAGCACCCGCAACTGATCACGAAGCGCCCGCGGGCGGTCGCAGTCGCGGGCACGCGCCCAAAGGCGGCCACACAAGCACAGAAACGCCCGCCGAAACCTTCCCCGCATGCACTGCTCCGCAGGCACTCGGAAGCCTCCGCCCAGCGTCGCGACCAGGGGGCCACGTAGTGAGTCGGGCGAATGTTTCTCAGCCTTGCCGGTCGCCCTCGGCACCCCTGCGCGCCCTGGCAAGGGGCGTTTTTTTACAGGCAGCTTCCGGAGGCCCATCGACCCCCAACGCATATTGAACTGCTGATGAAGGGGCCTGAGCGCGTTCCAACATTCACAAGAACGTTAGGTCGCAGAGGGGGGCCTTGGCCACACACGGCCAAAAATAGATGCTTGGGCCTGTGAGTTAACATATAATATGCATGGGCAAGCAAAAAAATGACGCATACGCCGGCATAGAGAAATATACATGTATGGGCGGGCGTACATAACGATATGCACAGACCAGTGTAGCACGACAGCTGCGCACAGGTGTACCCAGAATGTGGCGACATTTTCCCAGCCGCCCATGTACGCAAAGGCCTCACTCGGGCATTGCCTTTTCCCCACATCCAAAGTGGGGTTCTTGTTTTCTCTGGACACCCCGCGCAGGAACAGGAACACACACACACTCACACTCACTCACACTCTCTCATCATCAACCTCATCAGCATCATCGATGATGCTCTCTCACATGCTTAGTCACTCACATACTCATCATCATCATCACTCGCACTCTCTCACACGCTCACGATCATCATCATCATCATCGGCATCGGCATCATCCTCATTCAAACATCATCATCGCCACCACTCATCTTCACCACCACTCATCATCCTCATCCTCATCATCGTTGAGTAAATTGTGAGGAAGTCTCAGGCGGGAGCCCCTTCCCTATGGGGCCCGCAGATCATGTTGGTAATCCGAGCGGGTCATCGGGATCCTGTAACTGTCGTCATTTTTGAGCTCCCCAGGCCTGAAAATGGAGGAAGTCTCAGGCGGGAGCCTCGTCTGTGAGTGAAATGGGAGGAAGTCTCAGGCGGGAGCACCCTCCCTATGGGGCCCGCAGATCATGTTGGTAATCCGAGCGGGTCATCGGAACCCTGTAACTGTCGTCACTTTTGGGCTCCCCAGGCCTGAAATTGGAGGAAGTCTCAGGCGGGAGCCTCGTCTGTGAGTGAATTGGGAGGAAGTCTCAGGCGGGAGCTCCCTCCCTATGGGGCCCGCAGATTATGTTGGTAATCCGAGCGGGTCATCGGAACCCTGTAACTGTCGTCATTTTTGGGCTCCTCAAGCCTGAATATGGAGGAAGTCTCAGGCGGGAGCCTCGTCTGTGAGTGAACTGCGAGGAAGTCTCAGGCGGGAGCCCCCTCCCTATGGGGCCCGCAGATCATGTTGGCAATCCGAGCGGGTCATCGGAACCCTGTAACTGTCGTCACTTTTGGGCTCGTCAAGCCTGAATTTGGAGGAAGTCTCAGGCGGGAGCCTCGTCTCTGAGTGAATTGTGCGGAAGTCTCAGGCGGGAGCCCCCTCCCTATGGGGCCCGCAGATCATGTTGGTAATCCGAGCGGGTCATCGGAACCCTGTAACTGTCGTCACTTTTGGGCTCCTCAAGCCTGAATATGGAGGAAGTCTCAGGCGGGAACCTCGTCTGTGAGTGAACTGGGAGGAAGTCTCAGGCGGGAGATCGAGGCGCGGGCGCGGAGCTTGCTGATGTTCAGGCCCAGCGAAAGGGAGTTCACATGGCAGAGCTCGGGGGCGCACAGCGTGCGCCGCTCGGGGTTCGCCCTGACGCACGCGCCCTACCTGACCTCCACGCTGTCGCAGGGCCAGACGCTGCGCAAGGGCGTCACCATCGATTGCGCGAGAGACGAGGACGCTGGCCGCACGGGCATGTCGGACGAGCAGTGGTGGCTGCACCTCTACGTCATGTTCTCCCGCGCCACGTGCGTGCGGAACATGCTGATCCTGCGGCCGCCGCCGCGAGAGTTCCTGGAGTGCGGGCCGCCGGCGCCCCTGCGGAAGGCGCTCCTGGAGTTCGACAAGAGAGCGGTGTTGTCCAGGGCGGAGGCGAAGCAGCTCGCGGCAGAGCTGGGCTTCGTGCTGCCTTCCGCCTGAGCGCGGCTGCGCCTCGCTCGAAGCCCGCGGGGTTGTCCCAACGGCGTGGTCTTGCGCGCCAACGGCTCGCGGGGTTGTCCCGACAGCCTGGCCCGCGGGGTTGTCCCAACGGCTGCGCGACGTGACCAGTAGAGAACGCGCCTGTGCTGGACGTGGCGGCGACGGCGCCGAGGAACATCGACATGCGCGCTCATGCAACAGGAAGGGGAGGAGGTGGCGGGGCGCGGAACAAACAGGGGGGCGAGGATGGGGACTACGTAAGGAGTGGAAGGGGGGCCCGCGCCAAGGCGAGAGGAAATATACGCAGAAGAGACAGCCAGGACGCCTCGCCAACCACGAGGACGACGGTGATGGCTTTTTCCAGATTCGCCCAGAGGATTCTTATGTGGGGTTCTTCCGTCGGAATAATTGGAAGAGCACTGCCTCGCGGGACTCTCGCGTGGCTTTGCTAGGCTCTCACGGGTCGCATGGGGTTCGCTCGTCGGGCTCTCACGCGTCTCGCGGGGTTCGCTCGTCGGGCTCGTCGGGCCCCCACGGCCTCGGAGGGCTACAACAGGACCCTCAAAGGGCCCCAAGAGGGCTCCAGATGGCCCCAAGAAGGGCGAATCAGGACCCCAACAGGGCCATATGAGGGTCCCAAGAGGTCCCCAGAGATGTGTCACGGCCGTGAAACATCCCCGAAGCCCTCTCGGGGCCCTCTTGGCCCCCCCTGGGAGCCCCCTTGGGCCCCATCAAAGACGGCGGCAGAAGCCTCAGGATGAGTCAAGAGAGGGCTCCAAGAGGGCCTCAAGAAGCCCCCAAGAAGGCCCACGGGATCATGCACCACAAGGGGGTCGGTTGGTAGATATTCCTGGGCACCTCTTGGAGACATCTGCGGCGCTCTTGGAGGCCACTTGGGGGGCCCAGGGAGCCTTGTGGGGCCCCTTTTTTCCGGCCCTCCGAGGCCGTCTTCCCTCCTGCCTCATCCTCCTACTTTATCCCGCTTCCTCCTGCAGCTCCCATCCTCTGCATCCTCCTCCTGCCTCCTCCTGCCTCCTCCTCCCCACCCCTCCTCCTCCTCCTCCTCC
This sequence comes from Prorocentrum cordatum, assembly GCA_963575745.1. Classification (NCBI taxonomy): domain Eukaryota; class Dinophyceae; order Prorocentrales; family Prorocentraceae; genus Prorocentrum; species Prorocentrum cordatum. The sequence continues at coordinate 325,350 of CAUYUJ010014700.1, forward strand.
TCGCCCTTCTTCATCCTCTCTTGCACCTGCATATTATTCTTCCTCATCCTCCTCCTCTCTCCTCCTCCTCCTCCTCCTCCTGCCTCCTCCTGCTCCTCCGGCTCCTCAGGGCAACAGGGGCCCCGGAGCATTCAGAGGGACGTTGGGATCCGCACTGCGCTCCCCACTGCACTCCCCACCACGCCCCCCACTAGCGCCCCACTAGCGCCCCACTAACGACTGTCACAGGGTTCGTGGCCATGCCGATTCGGCTTAAAGTCGAGTGCCACAGTCGAGTGCGAAGTGCCGCTTAAGATTTCTCGTGGGCTCGTTGGTGG
>CAUYUJ010014700.1:325766-383387 GCA_963575745.1 Prorocentrum cordatum
TCCTCCTCCTCCTCCTCCTCCTCCTCCTCCTCCTCCCCTTTTCCTCCTGCCTTTTCCTCCTGAGGGTTCGCATTGGAAGTCGTCTGGTTCCGGAGGAAGCGTGTCACAGTACTATATATATGGGGTTGTCGGTTATCAGCCTAAACCGGGACGCCATGAGGTTCCTCCTGCCTTTTCCTCCTGAGGGTTCGCATTGGAAGTCGTCTGGTTCCGGAGGAAGCGTGTCACAGTACTATATATATGGGGTTGTCGGTTATCAGCCTAAACCGGGACGCCATGAGGTTTTGCTCTGCCGTTCCTTTTCTTCCTCCTGCTTTTTTTATTCCTCCTCCGCCGCGCGTTTCTGGAGAAAGGAGCGGGAGATGGGTTCGTTCACAAGAACTCCTAAGAAAAGCTAAACTGACGCCTAGTACAAGCCACGCTCCATCAGAAACGCCGCGAGGGCGACCATTCGGGGGAACGCAGGCCGGACGAGCAAACGAACCTAGGGCCCCAACGAAACCTCGAGCATCGAGCGGCACACGCTCACAAGCCCAATGCAGCGAACATCGCGCACCGCAGGGCCCGCGAACGAACGAAGTCGCGTGCCCTTGGGCCAACGCACTTATTCACGCGCACAACACTCACACATGTACTGCGCTGCACCGCGCAGGCGCGGTCCCCCTCAGAGGCGGCGCGTCGTTCATGCCGCTTGTCCTCATCCGCGGCGCGGTGGCACCCCGAGCCCTCCGAGGCCTGGCGCGGGTGATGAAACAAATAGTTTCGCGCCCCGCGGGGTCTATTCATCAGCCTCACGGGGGGGAGCGAATTGTTTCCCAAGCTGACACTACATGCAGTTCGACTACGGCACCACCAGGGGTTGCACTACTGGGAGAACCAAAAGGTACCAATACCGCTACTCCACGCACCTCGACGCGAACCCGGCGGTGGCCACGAGGGCCTCCGAGGAGGCCCAAAAAAAGTGAAAACGAGCGAAGGGTAGAGGCACAAACAGAAACCTATTCCTCCTGTGAGCCACGTGCATCCGCTTCCGATTGGAGCGCCCTCCACAGCACAGCTGGGCGCGTGAAGCCCCTCGGGAGCACGAGCCGCGCTGCCCTCCTCTGGGCGGTCCGCCCCCCCGCCGCCGCCCCCCCCCCCAGGGGAGGAGGCGCGGCCCTGGCACGGGTGCCCCGGTCTCCTGGAGAACGACAGCGCGCTGCGGATGCCATGGCAGTGGACGCTCGAACAGTCCGAGCAAGGGGATTCTGAGTCTGCGTCGCACGTCTTCAGAATGTCTTGTACACGTGCTGGACAGAGTCCTTCGACACCTGGGAATGGTTTGGCAGCGCGCCTCCTCTCCGCTTGATCGCCCGCCGCAGACGAATGCCTCGGCGAGGGGCGTCTTATCCGTGCCCGTGCTCGCGCAGGAGCTCTACGAGGGAGCGGAGCGGGGGCACGGACAAAGAATCCGTGCCTCCAGAATCCGAGCCCTTCGTCCGTGCCCCCATCGACCCCCCCTGGCAGCCAGAGGAGGGGCAGCTGCACGGGCCATGGGTCGAGCGTCGATCCCCGGACAGAGATGGCACGGGCAGAACTCTCGGGAACTCCGCGCGGATCTCCTGGGGCCCAGCGCCGATCCTAGAAGAAGAACGAACGCCATACGCGTAAATGTTGGGCGCTCCGCGCGTCTCGAATCCGCGCGCCAGGGGCGGCACTGGAGGCGCCGCCAGGGGCCCCCAGCGCGGATCCAAGAAATCCGCGCGGAGCGCCAAAAGTTTATGTTTGTAGCGTTCTTTCTTCTTCGAGATCCAGGAAGTCCGCAAGGAGCTCCGAGAGTCTGTGCCAATGCCCTGTTTCTTCTTCGACTCTCCTGGCGCAGCGCTGGGCTGGAGCTCAACCACAAGAGGAGGATCTGACCGCGACACAGCGACACAATTCTGCTCCAAGTTAGAGCATCCTGCTGGCTCGTGCACGCGTCGTCGCAGCAGTTCACTATGAAACCCTGCCAGACTGAAGTGCCGAAGGACTTCGCGACACAAGAACACATCGCCAGATATGCTGCCCTCATCTCCGCCGTGCCTCCATGGAGCCCACAAAAGTGGCGACAGCTGCGCAATTCGCAGCCTCCCAGGGAGCAGCGAGGTCTCGTCTGGGTGCGCGTGGCCCCCGACTCCGCTGAACCTCCCAGGAGCCCACGAAAAAAGGCGACAACTGCACAGTTCGCAGCCTCTCACGGAGCAGCGAAGTCCCATCTGGGAGTGCGTGGCCCCCGACTCCGCTGGACCTCCAAGGAGCCCACGTAAGTGGCCACGGCTGCGCGGTTCGCAGCCACCCCGGGAGCAGCGAGGCCTTGTCTGGGTGCGCGTGGCCCCCGACTCCGCTGAACCTCCCAGGAGCCCACGAAAAAAGGCGACAACTGCACAGTTCGCAGCCTCCCACGGAGCAGCGAAGTCCTATCTGGGTGTGCGTGGCCCCCGACTCCGCTGGACCTACTAGAAGCACGCAAACGTGACGACTGTTGCCCACGAACGTGGCGACAGTCGAGCAATTCGCAGCCCCCCAGGGAACACACTCCGCCGTGACTCACAGGAGCCCACGAAAGCGGCAGCAGCTGCGCAGGTCGCAGCCTCCTGGTCTTCCAGCTTCCTCATCGCCAACCTGGCCATCTTCGTCGTCATCATCAGAATCATCATCAGAATCAGAATCATCATCATCATCATCATCATCATCATCATCATCATCATCATCATCATCATCATCATCATCATCATCAGCATCATCATCACAATCATCATCATCATCAGCATCAGCATTCAGCATCATCAGCATCATCATCCACATCCAACATCATCATCATCATCATCATCATCATCATCATCATCATCATCATCAGCATCAGCATCATCATCATCATCATCAGCATCATCATCATCAGCATCAGCAAGCAGCATCATCATCATCATCATCATCATCATCATCATCATCATCATCATCATCATCATCATCATCATCATCATCATCATCATCATCATCATCGTCATGGTCATTATTGTCATCATCGTCATAATCATCATCATCAGCATCATCATCAGCATCATCATCATCATAAAAATCATAATAATAATAATAACAATCATCATCATCATCATCATCATCAGCAGCAGCATCATCATCACCATCATCATCATCGTCATCATCATCACTATCATCATCAGCATCATCAGCATCATCATCATCAACATGATCATCACCATCATCATCAGAGTCAGCATCAGCATCATCATCATCATCACCACCATCACCATCATCATGATCGGCAGCAACACCATCATCAGCATCATCATCAACAGCATCATCATCGTTATAAACATCATCATCATCAACAGTATCGTCGCCATTGAAATCATCATCAGAGTCAGCATCAGCATCAGCATCATCAGAATCACCATCAGCAGCATCATCAGCATCAGCATCATCAGAATCACCATCAGCAGCATCGTCAGCATCATCAGCATCAAAAACACCTTCATCATCATCATCATCAGTATTATCATCAATATCATCATTATCATCATCGTCATCATCAGCATCATCATTGCCGTCGTCATCATCATCATCATCATCATCAACAGCATCAGCAGCAGCATCATCATCAGCATCATCAGCATCATTAGCATCATCATCATCATCGGCATCAGAATCACCATCATCAACATCATCATCATCATCATCAGCATCACCATCATGATCAGCAGCATCATCGTCATCAGTATCAGAATGATTATCTCCACAATCATCATCAGCATCGTCTTCGTTATCATCAGCTTAATCAGCAGCTCGTCAGCATAATCATCATCAGCATCATCAGCATCATCATCACCACCACCACCACCACCATCATCAGCAGCAACATTTCATCTTCGCCGCATTCGTCCGCATCATCCGTATCATCATAAACATCATCAGCAACAGCATCGTCGCCATTAGCGCCACCAACAGTAACAACAAAAAGGAACAAACGCGCGTGAGTGCCCCATGGTCCCAGACCTCGTTCCCCGCGTTCTTCCCTAAGGTGGAACCGCGCGATGTGCCCCATTGGCCGGTTCGGACACCCCCCCCATCAGCAACCAGCAACCAGCAACCAGCAAGCAGCAACCTGGGGCTCCGTTCCCTGCTCCGCTGGCGAATTTGCTCGCATAACGGTGTGGACTCATCCTCCATGCCATTTTGCCGTGTCTGCACCAGCGAAGCTCCGGAATCTACGGTGTCCCATCGGATCCTTAGCGGTGGACCCAGCTCTACTAGAATTCTACTACTGGTGGATCCAGCTCTAATAGAATCCTATTACTGGTGGATCCACCTCTACTACAATCTTATTAGTGGTGGATCCACCTCTACTACAATCCTATTACTGTTGCATCCACTTCTACTACAATCTTGTTAGTGGTGGATCCACTTCTACTACAATCCTATTAGTGGTGGATCCACCTCTACTACACTCCTATTAGTGGTGGATCCACCTCTACTACCATCATATTAGTGGTGGATCCACCTCTACTACAATCCTATCAGTGGTGCATCCACCTCCACTAAAATACAATTAGTGGTGGATCCACCTCTACTACGATCCTATTAGTGGTGGACCGACCTCTACTACAATCCTATTAGTGATGGACCCACTTCTACTACAATCGCATTAGTGCTGGATCCACCTCTACTACACTCCTATTAGTGGTGGAGCCACCTCTACTACAATCCTATTAGTGGTGCATCCACCTCTACTACAATCCTATTAGTGGTGGATCAACCTCTACTACAATCCTAGTAGTGGTGGATCCACCTCTGCTACAATCCTAATAGTGGTGGGTCCACCTCTGCTACAATCCGATTAGCTTGGGCGGAACTCCCTGTGGGGCCAGGGCCACGATCCTCAATAGGGGTGTGCCGAAATCAAGCGTCAGTGGAGTTCCCTGTAGGGCCAGGGCCAAGATCCTCGAGAGATGTGTGCCGAAATGAAGCTTCGGTGGAGCTCCCTGTTGGGCCAGGGAACTCCCTGCGTGGCCAAGGGCACGATCCTCCAGATGGGTGTGCCGAAATGAAGTTTCGGTGGCGTTCCTTGTGGGGCCAGGGCCAAGATCGTGAAGAGGGTTTTGCCGAAATGAAGCTTTGGTGGGGGTCCCTGTGGGGCCAGGGCCGCGATCCTCGAGAGATGTCCGCCGAAATGAAGCTTCGGTGGAGCTCCCAGTGGGGCCAGGGCCACGATCCTCGAGATGGGCGTGCCGAGATTGAGCTTCGGTGGAGCTCCTGTGGGGCCAGGGCCACGATCCTCGAGAGGAGTGCGGCGAAATGAAAACTTCGGATGAACTCCCTGTGATGCCACGGCCACGATCCTCAAGAGTGGTGTGCCGAAATGTTGTTTCGCTGGAGTTCCCTGTGGGGCCAGGGCCATGATCCTCGAGAGGTGTGTTCCGAAATGAAGCTTCGGTGGGGCTCCCTGTGGGGCCAGGGCCGCGATCCTCGAAAGGGGTGTGCCGAAATCGGGCTTCGGTGCAGCTCACTGTGGGGCCAGGGCCACGATCCTCTAGAATGAAGCTTCGGAGGAGCTCCCTGTGGCGCCAGGGCTACGATCCTCGAGAGGGGTGTGCAGAAATGAAGCTTCGTTGGGGCTCCCTGCCAGGGCCACGATCCTCGAGAGGGGTGTGCCGAAATGAAGTTTCGGTGGAGCTCCATGTGGGGCCAAGGCCACGATCCTCGAGATGGGTGTGCCGAAATGAAACATCGGTGGAGTTCCCTGTGGGGCCAGGGCCACGATCCTCGAGAGGGGTGCGCCGAAATCGGGTTTCGGTGCAGCTCCGTGGGGCCAGGGCCACGATCCTCGATAGATGCGTGCTAGAATGACGCTTCGGAGGAGCTCCCTGTGGAGCCAGGGCTACGATCCTCGAGAAGAGTGTGCCGAAATGAAGTTTCGGTGGAGTTACATTTCGGACCAAGGCCGCGATCCTAGAGATGTGTTCCGAAATGTAGTTTCGCATTGTCCACCTGGGCCGGGTGGGCCAACTGGAAGCCCAGGTTAACGCCGGGACTCTCGTAGAGCTCTCCAAACGCGAAGTAGTGAGAATACGACGAGAAATCTCATCTTAATATCAGCTCTAAAAGTCGAAAACCTTATTTGTTGCGTGTTATACGGCTGCGCCGTCTTTTGATAGTAATTGTTCAGCTACAGACCTGACAATTCAACACGCCGACGCGTCATAACCTAGTACAAGTGCAAATAGTACTTGAGCTGTGTAGCTTGCTTCGTTAAGTGCACGAGACCATTATCATCTCCAAAAATGCATCCCGAGGCTGGCGGTTCCTCCACGCTTTTTGACAGCAATATTGCAGCTACAGACCTGAGGATTTCACATGCAGACCCGGCACAATCCACTCCACGATACGAGAATTCGGGATCCCAAGACGAGCTTCCAAATCTCTCACGGGCCAACTAGCTCCACCCCGCGCCGGAATTCCTCTAGCGGATCGAGCTATACGAGGTATCGCAAATCCAAGCCACTGGGAGACGGCGGTGAACCGTCAACCTTGGTTACCGCCGGGAACTCGATATACATGAATGGCATGCGGGCGCGGCAATCTCAAAATCCGCGCGCGCGAGGGTGCGGTTTCATGGAGGAGGAGAAGGAGTAGAAAGAGGTGGAGAAGGCTGAGCAAGAGGAGGAAGCGACGAGAAGAAGGAGCAGGAGGAGGAGAAAGAGGGGAAGAAGGAGGAAGAGAAGGATGACGAGAAGGAGGAGAAGAAAGGGTGAAGGGGAAGGGAAATGATGATGATGATGAGGAGGAGGAGGAGGAAAAGGAGGAGGAGGAGAAGGAACAGAAGGAATAAGAAAGATAGAAGAAGCAGATGGAGAAGGAAGAGTAGAAAGAGGAGGAAAGAGAAGAAGGAGGAGGGGAGAGGAGGGAGAAGAGGAGAAGGAGAAGGAGGAGGCGGAGAAGAAGAAAAAGTGGAAGAAGGAGCAGAAGAAGGAGCAAGAAAAGGAGAAGGAAGGGAAGAACGAGAAGGAGGAGGAGGAGAACGAGGAGAAGAAAAATGAGGGGGAGGAGGAGACAGAAGAGCAGAAGAAGAAGGAGCGAAAATAGTTTTCAGTCGCAGTTCTGGAAGCAGACCGATCTCAGCGGTCTGAATGCTTTCAACTTGCGCTTACCAGCATGTTCTGACGATTCGTATATATCAGATCTTGCAATCTAGCATACAGCTCGAATTGAATACCGAATACATATATGCTATCTCACAAAATATTGCATGGTGCTCAGTGGTAGCTGAGACTCAGACGTCTCCACTACAGGCGACTGTGTCAGACGAAATCACTATCATCTACTGAACAAATTTGAGAAAAAAAGAATCCGAACAGTTTTTTCGTCCCAACTCTGTTAGCAGACCGAGTTCAGGCATCTAGATACTTGCGACAAGCGCTACTGATGATTTTCTTCTGATTTATGTGCCGAACAGCTATGTAGCTCATCTGTAGCTCGAGTTACCGTACGTCGACGAAATGTTGCACCACTTTTGCCGCGCATTGTCAGCTATATTGCATTGCTCCTCCCCCCCCTTCCCCTGATCTTAATATTGGGCACATGGCAAAGGTCCCTTGGCGCCCCCCCCAGGGCTCGCGACAGAATGTTGCACCACCGCGCCGTTTCGATGAACCCGGGACCGCAACCAATGTTAAGATTGGGGGAGGGGGGGGTGGAAGCGAACATCCATTGCAAAATCGGCTTGCGTTCTTGACAACATCAGGTGGTGCAGCATTTTGTCGATGTACCGTGAGTTAAGATACCGACAGCACCTGCGAAAATGACACTCAACAGCCGATCCCGCCCACATTTTTTTTGACAGTAATACCTACCCGATCGACCTGAGATTAAGATGGCGAGCGAAAAATAAGATCGACGATGGGTAGAAAGAACATTAGAGCTCTAACGAATGTTCAGAATTTCGAGAACATAATTTTCAACCGGCCAGAATTATGCAAAACTTATGTCGGTATTTTTCGGGCCTCTCCAGCTTTGCTACTTCGCTCTCAGGGACGGTCTACAAGTCCTGCCCCAGGCAACCGGCCTTGGTTCAGTTGGTTTCGATGAGAACGCAAATCCCAGCTGGCTCAGCAATGGTTTTGCTGAGAACGCAAATTCCCAGCTGGCTCAGCTGCCCGCGGGTTCAGTTGCCAAGGTTTGCGGGGAGGAGAGAACTGACTCCAACGTTTTTCCAAACAGGCGCCAGCCCAAGAGCTTGGCCGCGCGCGTGGCGGCAGGTGCGACGGCGAAGACCCAGAGTGTCCGATGGGCCTGCCCACCATCACCAATCACCGATAACACGGTATCTCTGACGGAGCCGATGTCAGAATGGTGGCACTGGCTATACTGCATGGCTGCGCGCGCTATGCGGGGGACCTAGAGATGTTCACATCGACATTGCAGCGGCACGGGAAGAAAAAACTTAGGCGAAATCTTGCGGGAGGGGCGACCGGATGACCGTCTGAAAATTGGGCACTGTGCGTATGCTGGGCATGGCTTCGCGATCTGAATTTCTCGACATCTTTGACATCAAAGTATTACTGGCAAATTTTCGAAACGGCGAGACCTCGGCACCTCAACAACGATTTCACATGACCTAAATCGAGCATTGGACACAAGATGGGGGAGAAGGAAAGGGCGGGGAAGGTGGAGAGGTGAAGGACGATAAAACGGCATATCGCAGCATGAAGAATTTTGAACATGGGACGGAATGGGATCCCAACCTGATCGAGCAGAGGAAGCGGAAAACTGGGGACCAGAGGTAAACCGTCAACCAGGTTTCCGCCAGGACCCTCGCTGAGCTCTAAACATGCAAATACTCGCTCAGATTACGAAGAGAGAGCATTCTCGAATGTCAGCTTGGTCACTCGCAAAATGTATTTTTCGGGTTTTATACGTCGTCGGTTCCTCCACCTCTTCTGACAGTAATATAGGAGCTACGGACCTGAGAATTTGACGGACAGACGCGCCATAACCCATTACATGTGAGAGAAAAACTCGTTCTCGAAACGAACTGTCGAATTTCTCACAATCTTTGTCCAACAAACCCAAAGATCCCACATTGTCCACCCGGGCCGGGTGGGCCAACTGGAAACCGGCGGTAAACCGTCAACCAGGTACCGCAGGGATCCTCGTAGAGCTCTTCAATCGCGAAGTAGTGCTTAGATTTTCGACGAGGAATATCACTTCAACATCAGCCTAAAACATGAGAGAGAATGAGCTCTCTAGAGAGAGTTTACTATCAAACAAGACTCGTAGAGCTTCCCTAAGAGCGTTAGCGGCGAAGCTAGAAGAGTACCTCGTAGAGCTCTTCGGCATCGATGAGCTAGAGGAATTCCGGCGCGGGGTGCAGCTAGCTGCCTCAGCCGGCCCGGGCGGACAATGTGGCAACTTTGGGTCGGTTGGACGAAGATTATGAGAGATGACTCGTAGAGCTTCCTTTAGCTAGTTGCTGGAAGCTAAAGAGTAATTCCACAGCACTGGAGGGCTAGTTCGCAAGAAAAATGACTCGTAGAGCTTCCCTAAGAGCGTTAGCGGCGAAGCTAGAAGAGTAATTCCGGCGCGCTGGGGGGCTAGTTGGCAAAGATGTATCGACGGAAGTTTCGTCTTCTTGGACATATTGAAGTTGAATTTCTCGAAATTCAACAATTCGTTCGAGATCTATGTTTCTCCTCATGTTCGATCTTATCCCCGCTCGCCGTCTTAATATCAGGTCGATCGGGTACCTACTACTGTCAAAAAGCACTGGGGCGGGAACGGCTGTTTCGAATCATCTCGACAGGTGCTGACGGTGTTCTGACCTTAACTCGAGCTGTAGGATAGCCACAGAGCTGGTAGGCACACCTACTCGATCTAGAATCGTCAGGCGCGTTCGTCTGAAGTATACAGATGTCTGAACTCGGTATGCTACTCGATCTAGGTCCACGAAACTATTCTTACTCTACGAATTTGTTGGAGATGACGATGATTTGCTTGACTTAACTCGAGCTGCAGATGAGCTACAGAGCTGTTCGGCACAGAGATCGAAAGGACATCGTCAGGCGCGATAGACTGAAGTATTTAGACGCCTGAACTCGGTCTGCTATCAGCACTGGAGCCGAAAAACTATTCGTACTCTGCTATTTTTCAAGATGGATGATTTTCTTGACTTAACTCGAGCTGCAGATGAGCTACAGAGCGGTTCGGCACAGCAATCGGAAAGACATCATCGGGCGCACTAGTTTGAAATATCCAGACGCCTGAAAAGAGTCTGCTATCAGCGCTGCGGCTGAAACACTATTCGTACTCTGCTGTTTTGTTTCTGGAGATGGTGATGGTTTTATCGACTTAACTCGAGCTGCAGATGAGCTACAGAGCTGTTCGGCACAGCGATCGGATGGAAATCAGCAGGCGCGCTGGTTCCAAGTATCTAGACGCCTGACCTCGGTCTGCTATCAGCGCTGGGGCCGAAAAACTATTCGTACTCTGCTAGATTTTGGAGATTGCAATAATTTGCTTGACTTAACTCGAGCTGCAAATGAGTTACAGAGGAGCTGTTCGGCACAGCAATCGGAAGGAGCTCATCAGGCGCGCTAGTTCGGAGTAACTAGACGCCTGAAATCCGTCTGCTATCAGCGCTGCGGCTGAAACACTATTCGTACTATGCTATTTTTTGGAGATGGTGATGGTTTTCTCGACTTAACTCGAGCTGCAGATGAGCTACAGAGCTCTTCGGCACAGCGATCGGGAGGAAATCAGCAGGCGCGCTGGCTGTATCTAGACGCCTGATCTGACTCTGCTATCAGCGCTGAGGCCGAAAAACTATTTGTATTCTGCTATTTTTTGGAGATGGTAATGGTTTTCTTGACTTAACTCGAGCTGCAGATGAGATGCAGAGCTGTTCGGCACAACAGTCGGAAGGAAATCATCAGGCGCGCTAGTTTAAAGTATCTAGACACCTGAACTCGGTATGTTATCAGCGCTGGGGCCGAGAAACTAGTCGTTCTCTGCGAACTTGTTTGAGATGATGATGGTTTTCTTCACGCTGTTCGGCACAGCAATCGGAAGGAAAGCAACAGGCGCGCTAGCTCAAAGTGTCCAGACGCCTGAACTCGGTCTGGTATGTTTATTGTTTTTATTCCACACATGTTTTTCCCTCACTCCTTCTCCTCTACGCCCTTCTCCATGAGACCGCGCCCTCGCGCGCGCAATGCGAGATTGCCGCGCCCGCATTGCACGAGGAAGCTCTACGAGTTCCCGGCGGTAACCAAGGTTGACGGTTTACCGCTGGCCCCGAGTTGGTCGACCCGGCCAGAAAGGACAATGTAGTAACTGGGGGTCGGTTTCGCTAAGATTGCAAGGATATTTGACCATTCATTTTGAGGAGCCAGATTTTTACTGGGAGCCGGCGGTAAACCGTCAACCCTGGTTACCGCCGGGAACTCGCAGGGCTTCCTCGCGCAATGCGGGCGCGGCAATCTCGCGTTGCGCGCGCGAGGGCGCGGTCTCATGGAGGACGACGTGAAGGAGAAGAAGGGGTGAGGGCAAAGCATATGTGGAATAAGAATAATAAACATACCAGACCGAGTTCAGGCGTCTGGACACTTTGAGCTAGCGCGCCTCTTCATTCCTTATGATTGCTGCGCCGAACAGCGCATATATATATACATATACATATTTATATATATATATATACACATATAAGAATCACCATCTCTAGAAGATTAGCAGAGCACAAATAGTTGTTCGGCCCCAGCGCTGACAACAGACGAGTTCAGGCGTCTAGATACTTTAAACTAGCGCGCCTGATTAGTTCCTTCCAATTGCTGTGCCAAACAGCTCTGTAGCTCGTAAGTCAAGCAAAACCACTTCCATCTCTAAAAAATCAGAATAGTTTTCCAGACCCAGCGCTGATGACAGATCGAATTCAGGCGTCTAGATACTTTGACTACCGCGCCTGATGATTTCCTTCCGAACGCTGTGCCTGCCGGACAGCTCTGTAGCCCTTCTGCAGCTCGGGTTAAGTCAAGAAAACCATCACCATCTCGGGCAAAAAAAAAACGAATAGTATGTCGGCCCCAGCGCTGATAGCAACCCGAGGTCAGGCGTCTAGACAACTTCAACCATCACGCCTGCTAATGTCCTGCCGATGACTGTGTCGACAGCTCTGTAGCTCATCTGCAGCTCGAGTTAAGTCAAGAAAACCATTATCATCTCCTAAAAATTAACAGAGTACGAATAGTGTTTCAGCCCCAGCACTGATAGCAGACTGATGTCAGGCGTCTAGATACTTTAAGCTAGCGCGCCTGATGATTTCCGTCCGATTGCTGTGCCAAACAGCTTTGTAGCTTATCTGCAGCTCAAGTTGTTCGTCTCCAGGGCTGATAGCAGACAGAGCTCAGGCGTCTAGATACTTTAAACTAGCGCGCCTGATGATTTCCTTATGATCGATGTGTCGAAGAGCTCTGCAGCTCATCTGCAGCTCGAGTTAAATCGAGAAACTCATCATCATCTCCAAAAAAATACTACGAGTACAAATAGTTTCGCGGACCTAGCTCGAGTAGCAAACCGAGTTCAGACATCTGGATACTTGAGACGAACGCGTCTGACGATTCTAGATCGATTACGTGCGCCTACCAGCTCTGTAGCTAACCTACAGCTCGAGTTGAGTAGAGAAAACCGACAGCACCTGTCAAGATGACACGAAACAGCCGACCCCGCCTGATTGCACTTTGCCAGTAATAGGTACCCGATCGAGCTGAGATTCAGACGGCGAGCAGGAATGAGATCGAAAATGAAAAAAAACCTGAAGCTCTAACGAATGTTCAAATTCTGTGGAATCGAATTTAAACCGAGAAAAATCATGCAAAACTTCCGTCGAGACCTTTTTGCCAACTAGCCCCCCAGCGCGCCGGAATTACTCCTCTAGCTTCGCCGCTAACGCTCTTAGGGGAGCTCTACGAGTCACTCCCAACATCAGGGTCTAAATTTTGTTCTGAGAGCAGCTCAGCTCTCCGGAGGGAGTTTTACTATCGGTTCACTGCCGGGAACCGAACTCATATCAACATTTGTAAAAAAAAATAGGATTTTAAGAAAATCGTCATTTTAGTTCTCTGCTTCGATTCTAAGCACTCTTACGCGTGCAAGGAGCTCCACGAGGCTCCCGGCGGTGACCAGGTTGACGGTTCACCGCCGGCGCCAGTTTAAACACTAATGCTGGGAGTAAAAATCTAGCATCTCAAATAAATGGTTAGACATATTTCAAATCTGAGCAAACGGAGCCCAAGCTACCACTTGGTAGCGTCCAAAACCCGCATTGCAAAGAGCTTTTTGCACGCGTAAGAGTGCTCAGAATTGAAGCAGAGAACTTCGCAGAAGATTTTCTTGAAATCTTCATATTGCTGCATTTTTGGATGTCAATATGAGATCGGCTCCTGGAAGTCAACCGATAGTAAAACTCCCTCGGGAGAGCTGAGCTGCTCTCAGACCACAGCTTATATGCAAATGCTCAGCGTGAAAATCTGATTTCTTCAACTGAATGGTTAAATATCTTCCAAATCTTAGGAAAACCACCCCACGGTTACCACATTGTCCGCCCGGGCCGGTTGGGCCAACTTGGTAGCGTCCAAAACCCGAATAGCACGGAGAGCATTGGTAGCGTCCAAAACCCGGAGAGCAAAGAGACACTCACACAGAGGCTTTCCTGACTTGGTAGCGTCCGAAACCCGGAGAGCAACTGGGAGCCGGCGGTAAGACGTCAACCAGGTCACCGCCGGAAGCCTCGTAGAGCTCTTCTTCTCGCACGGAGGTGCTCAGAACACATGGGGGGATAAGTCGGTTCCTCCACGCTTCTACCTAACAGCTTGTTCTGATAGGATCCTAGTAGGGTCAAAAGAGAGCATCATGACACTCCAGGGGGGTCCGGGCGGAAGCCGGCAGAAATCGGGAGAATCCGGCGGAGCTCATTCCGTGCGTGCAGGTACGCACGGGAGCCACCTCGGCGCCATCGGAGGCGCGTTCCGTGCGTGCAGGCACGCACGGGAGCCACCTCGGCGCCATCGGAGGTGCGTTCCGTGCGTTCAGGTACGCACGGGAGCCACCTCGGCGCCATCGGAGGTGCGTTCCGTGCGTGCAGGTACGCACGGGAACCACCTCGGCGCCATCGGAGAAGCGTTCCGTCCGCGCAGGTACGCACGGGAGCCACTTCGGCGCCATCGGAGGTGAGTTCCGTGGGCGCAGGTACGCACGGGAGCCACCTCGGCGCCATCGGAGGCGCGGCTGAGGCTGAGGCAGGCTGAGGCTGAGGCTGAGGCTGAGGCTGAGGCTGATGCAGGCTGAGGCTGATGCAGGCTGAGGCCGCAGGAGCATGCGGGAGCGCAGCAGGCTGAGGCTGAGGCAGGCTGAGGCTGAGGCTGAGGCTGATGCAGGCTGAGGCTGAGGCAGGCCGAGGCCGCAGGAGCATGCGGGAGCGCAGCAGGCTGAGGCCGAGGCAGGCTGAGGCTGAGGCTGAGGCTGATGCAGGCTGAGGCTGAGGCAGGCCGAGGCCGAAGGGGCATGCGGGAGCGCAGCAGGCTGAGACTGACGCAGGCTGAAGCTGAGACTGAGGCTGATGCAGGCTGAGGCCGAGACAGGCTGAGCTGACTTGTCCTGTGGAGCTCCAGTGTCACAGAAGATGCATATGTAGCTTCCTCGTCGCATTAGGGGCCCCAGCGTCACCGAATTTGTCCTTTTACCGTCGCTGTCGTGCCACGGGGCGCTCCAGCGGGCAATCATGCGCATGAAGTACGCCACGCGCCTGCGCGCTCACGAAGAGGGCCAGGGCGCCCTGTCGCCTGCGGGCGACCGCGCGGGCTTGCACCCGCAACAGCCAACAAGGGCATGCCCACGGGCACAGCCTAAAAGGGCTTTCGTCTGCCTGTTCCTTGCCTCCCGCTCTCCTCCTTCTTCTTTCATCGACGTCAGAACCCCCGCCCCCTATGACGCTCCCCGCTGGTCTGGGTGGTCTACTCAGGTCGCGGGGGGGGGAAGGGGGGGTCGTTGCCACGGCTGGTGCCTCGTTTTCACGACGGGGAGGGGGGGGGCACCGTTTCCTCGGATGGGCACATCCCCCCTCCAGGGGCCTCCGAGCCCTCCCTATCCGACCTTTCCTTCTCCTCTCCTCCTCGGACTTCAACGCCTATGGCGTCTCCGACGACCCCCATTCGGGAGTTGTAGTAGTAGTAGTAGTAGTAGTAGTAGTAGTAGTAGTAGTAGTAGTAGTAGTAGTAGTAGTAGTAGTAGTAGTAGTAGTAGTAGTAGTAGTAGTAGTAGTAGTAGTAGTAGTAGTAGTAGTAGTAGTAGTAGTAGTAGTAGTAGTAGTAGTAGTAGTAGTAGTAGTAGTAGTAGTAGTAGTAGTAGTAGTAGTAGTAGTAGTAGTAGTAGTAGTAGTAGTAGTAGTAGTAGTAGTAGTAGTAGTAGTAGTAGTAGTAGTAGTAGTAGTAGTAGTAGTAGTAGTAGTAGTAGTAGTAGTAGTAGTAGTAGTAGTAGTAGTAGTAGTAGTAGTAGTAGTAGTAGTAGTAGTAGTAGTAGTAGTAGTAGTAGTAGTAGTAGTAGTAGTAGTAGTAGTAGTAGTAGTAGTAGTAGTAGTAGTAGTAGTAGTAGTAGTAGTAGTAGTAGTAGTAGTATAGTAGTAGTAGTAGTAGTAGTAGTAGGGGCACATTTTTAATGCCCAGATCCAACTGTAGGCCACTTCGTGTTCGTCGAGTTCCCAGAACTCCATTCCCGGGCCACATAGTTCCCAGGACTCCATTCCCGGGATACATGCTGAATGCCCAGAGCCAACTGTAGGAAACTTCGTGTTCATCGAGTTCCCAGACCTCCATTCCCGGGCCACCTTTTGCTTGCCGTCCTTGTGTTCTTAGCGTTATTACTGAGGCGTTCGAAGCCTCCCGCAATCTTAATACAATCCAATTTCCCCTCTGCCTCTGATAGCCGTCTTTGGTCCAGAACGTGTCTCCGACATTCCAATGCCCCTCGCCACAAGGTGCGTGTCCTGCGCAGTCTACATTGCAATGGCCTTCGCCTCGCCGCGAGACTCGCCCCCATCTTCGGCCTCCCGCGGTGCTCCTCAGCCTGCGGGGAGGGACCGAGGCACGTCTGCGGCCGCGCCTGCTCGCGCTACTCCTCAGCCTGAGTCTTTCACGGTCGCCTCCTTTAACTTCGGGCTCGAGCAGCCAATGATTTCCGGAAAGAGGTCCAGCACCCACTGCGCCAACTTTGGGCGGGCGTGCGCCACGATCGTCGAGAACGCTGATGCTGACCTCTTCTTTGCGCGCGAAGGCGGCGCGTTTCGTCAGCGCCTGAGCAAAGCAAAAATCCACGTGGATGACATCCCGAAGAAGCCGTTCGGCGACAGCGTTCGCTTCTCCGAGGTCGACAACTACTTGAGCTCGCGGGGCTTCGGCGGTGCTTCTCAGCCTGCCGCTGCGTCCCTGCACGGCGACGCACAGATCTACAACGTCCCCATCGGACGACAGGTGGACGCTGTAGTCTCACGGTTCAATGTGCAGACGAGCGGCCATAGCAAAGTGCACGTGATTACAAGCAATATGCACATCGTTTGCGGGGACCGGCCTCCGAGTATTGTCACGCGACAGTGTGCAGTGGGGCTTCTCCGACTCCACTTGGTGCGTTGATAGTAGTGCCTCCTTTGCAGACACGTCCACTATTGATCGCAGCGTTTCGCGCCCAGACAAATCCGATAATGAATCTAAGGAAGAACGCCTCCATATATGCTCATACACATGGCTGTTAGGTTGCTTTGCTGGGATAATTTGACAATAATATTGCGGCTAGTGACCTGAAGATTTGACAGGCACACGCGGCACAACCCACTTCACGTTACAAAAATAGCGGTTCCCAAAAGGAATTTTCAAATATTTCAGAATATTCCAAAAACCGACCCAAAGTTCCCACATTGTCCGCCCGGGCCGGGTGGATCAACTGGCTGCACCCCTCGCCGGAATTCCTCTAGCTCATCGATGCCGACTGGCGCCGGCGGTGAACCGTCAACCTGGTCCGCGGTGTCTGCGTTGGCCGATTCGAGCTCCCAAGGGAGCAGGCCAGGACACAGAGAAACTGAACAGCGAAGCTGCAAAGATTAAAGCAGAGATGCATCTAACAGCGAAGCTGTACAGAAATGCACAAGACTGCAAGTACACGAGAAAACAACTAACAGAATAATGAATGAAGCAATGCAGGCCATAGATATGGAAGCAAAGCTAGAAGCAGCGAGAGACCATACAGTAACCACTGGTTTATACAGCGATTACCGTCTCAACACCACTGAGACAAACACGAAACTAAGAGAAATAAAATAGCGAGTGCGTTTCAAAGCAATGCGAGACCATGCAGTAACCACATATAGCGATTACCGTCTCAGCACCACTGGAAGACCATGCACGTGAAACACAACGTCGAAATGTGGACTAGATAACGATTTCAACGCGCAACATACAGAGTGAGCCAAGACACCCACCACTACTTAGAGCAAATGCGGGCTCTTATCCGAACAAAGTGAAGATCAGGCGAAGCTCTTATTCAACACACGTGCATGCACGACAACCTGGTCACCGCCGGGAACCTCGTAGAGCTCCTTGCGCGCGTAAGAGTGCTCAGAATCGAAGCAGAGAACTTCGCAGAAGATTCTCGTGAAATCTTCAAGGTTCCGCCAAGTGTTTTGATAGTAAAAGTGTGCCTACGGAGCTCATATTAAGACGCAGAGGCCCTCATAGTCTTTCACAGGTGCGCAAAAAAAATGTTTTCTCAAAATGAATGGTCAAATATCTTCCAAGTCTTAGCAAAACCGACGCAACGTCGTCACATTGTCCGCCCGGGCCGGGTTGGCCAACTGGGAGCCGGCGGTAAACCGTGAACCAGGTTTTTTGCGGACTTTGCGGTCGACTGTGCAGGCTTTCCAGCCTAGTCGGAGCAAGGAGCGGACGTATCCAAACAGGCAAGGCGTGAGTGAGCACAAACTCTTATTCACATCAAACCAGTCCGAAATACGCATGTTCAACCCGCCGTATGACAAGAGGCGTATGCTCGACGTCACATGTGAAGTAATCAACGAATTAGACGGGGAAACAACCCGTGGAAGAACGTCACCTGAAGAATATGAGGGGCTCCTGCCCTTTACACACCTGAAGCGCTTAGTGGGGCCCACAGCGGGCCGTAGAGCCATCATGGCTCCTGCGAGAGGTCAAACAGAGAGATAAAGTGAGGAAAACAAGAACAGGTGAGATACAAGCATTACAGCCTTCGCTGTTCTAAACCGAAAGTTGCATACAAGTGCGCACGGATAGCTTCATCCCAATTTGTCGAAACTCCTCGGGCGTCCGAAGAATATTATTCGGTAATCGACGCACTTGGAAACCTCAAGAAACTTGGCCATCTCGGCGCGGTTCATTTGTCCTGTCAAGAACCTGTGCACCTCGAAGAATCCTAGAAGATCCTCCAGCGTCGCTTGCACGTTCTGGAGCATCTCATACAGCTTCCGAGCATAATCTTTTTGGGCCTTCTTTGTAGGGAACCCACGTTCTGTCACCAGCTTATCAAACAAATCCATTCCGTTCTTTAAATACTGGATCGCATTCAACTCGTTGATGCTGGCAACAGCGTCAATCCACGCTTTGACATCGGCAATGGTGGCCTGAGAGCACGTCGATGTCCCCTGGACCTTGTCACGATCTCTCCCTCGAGTCCTCTGGCGCGACTCCTTCGATACCTCATTGAGCGTAACGGGACGATTCAGACACCCCTGGGACGCTCCTGACAAGGCGCGGCTGTCAGAATCATACTGCACGTTCGGAGAAGACTCCGCACTCGAGGGTGCCTCCAGCTCCTCCTCCGCCGCCATAGTCACTTCCCCAAGAAGAACTCCTGAAGCTCCTCCCTCCATCCCAACGACACTATCTGTCTGACAGCCGACTTCACAATGAAAGTCCGCAACATCAACCGTCTGCACTCCAACATCAAACAGCGATTCAGAAGCCTGCACTCCAATATCTACATCGACCAGCGATTCAGAAGCCTGCATACGGCAAGAAAGATTCTCCGAAACAGTCTTAATGTCAGCCTCCTCCTCCTCCTCCAAACTGCGTTTAACAACAGGTGGATCGCGCAACAAGAGATAATCTAGAACCAAATCGGCAGTCGCCCGCCCCAGCCCTGGTGGTGGGAGACACGTGGGTGGCACCAAACCATCCAGAGGCAAACGAATAGGTAAATGCACACAGTATCCGTTTTGAACAGCCAGCGCCCGACGCATAATGCGAGCACTTGCACTCCGTACGTGTGGCATAACGAAAGATTGCAGAGACTGCCTCGGAGCACCCAGCAAAACAAATCAATTGAAGACAACTCAAGGCGATCAAACGTGTCAAATGAATGGCAGCGCAATATCACTCTAGGCGACAAACGTGTGAAACAAATCAATTGAAGACCACTCAAGGCGATCAAACGTGTCAAATGAATGGCAGTGCAATATCACTCTAGGCGACAAACGTGTGACTCCCTGACGCGCACTCGATCCCACTGGAGGTTACCCAGGCAGAGGGGATCAAATGTCAAGCGCCTTGAGCCGGGGGACTTGAGCCGGGGGACTTGAGCCGGGGGACTTGAGCCGGGGGACTTGAACCAGGTTACCGCCGGGAGCCTCGTAGAGCTCTTTTCTCGCACGGCGCTGCTCGGAACACATGAGGGAAGCTTCCTTACGCGCGAGCTGAAAAACTTGAAGAATTACGTTTTTCAGTTTTCACCCAAAGTCGGTTCCGCCAAGTGTTTTGATAGTAATATTGAAGCTACGGACCTAAAAATTTCATAGCCACACGCGGCATAACCCACTACAGGTGCGAAAAATACCGGTTCTCAAAACGAATGTTCAAATGAAGGGAACCGGCGGTAAACCGTTAACCGTGGCTACCGCCGGGAACTCGTAGAGCTCCCTCGCGCAATGCGGTCGCGGCAATCTCGCATTGCGCGCGCGAGGGCGAGGTCTCATGAAGGAGGACGTGGAGAAGGAGGGGGTGAAGGAAAAGCATCTCTGGAAACCAAATATTAGACATAGACCCAGTTCAGGCGTCTGGACACTATAAACTAGCGCGCCTGTCGATTTCCTTCCGATGGCTGCACCGAAGAGCGTAAAGAAAACCATCACCATCTTTAAAAAATACCAGAGTACAAATAGTTTCTCCGTCCGAGCGCTGATAGCAGACCAAGTTCAGGCGTCTAGATACTTTAAACTAGCGCAACTGCTTACATCCGTTCGATTGCTGCGCCGAACAGCTCTGTAGCTCATTTGCAGCTCGACTTAAATCATGAAGACCAATACCATCTCCAAAGAATTAGCAGTACGAGCCCAGCGCAAATAGCAAACCGAGATCAGGCGTCTAGATACTTTTGACTAGCGCCCCTGATGATTCTCTTCCGATTGCTGTGCTGAACAGCTCTGTAGATCATCTGCAGCGCGATTTAAGTCAAGAACACCATCACCATCTCCAAGAATTTAGCAGAGTACAAATACTTGTTCAGTCAAAGCGTTCATAGCATATTCATTTTAGGTGTCTAGATACTTCGAACTAGCGCGCCTGGCGATTTCCTTCCCATTGCTGTGCCGAAGAGCTCTCGCTCATCTGCAGCTCGAGTTAAGTGACGAAACTCATCATGATCTCGAAAAATTGGTGGAGCACGAATAGTTGCGCGGACCTAGCTCTCGTAGTAGACCGAGTTCAGAACTCTAGATGCTGGAGACGCACGCGCCTGATGACTCTGGGTCGATTAGGTGTGCATACCAGCTCTGTAGCTGTCCAACAGCTCGAGGTAAGTTCAGAAAACCGACAGCACTTGCCAAAATGACTCGACCAGCCGATCCCGCCCACATGCTTTTTGGCAGTAATAGGTACCCGATCGAGCTGAGATTAAGATGGCGAGCGGGGCTCAGATCGAAGATGGTTGAATTTCGAGAAATCAAATTTAAACCAAGCAAAAGCATGCAAAACTTCCGTCGAGTTTTTTTCCCCAACTAGCCCCCCAGCGCGCCGGAATGACTCTTCTAGCTTCGCCGCTAACGCTCTTAGGGAAGCTCTACGAGTCATTTCACAATGTTCGCCCAACCGACCCAGAGTTCCCACATTGTCCGCCCGGGCAGGGTGGGTCAACTGGCGCCGGCGGTGAACCGTCAACCTGGTCACCGCCGGGAACCTCGTAGAGCTCCTTGCACGCGTGAGATTGTTCAGAATCGAAGCAGAGAACTTCGTGGAAGATTTCCTTCAAATCTTCATTTTTGCATTTTTTGATGTTAATGTGAAGTCCGTTCCCAAGATGGCGAGCAGGAATACGATCGAAGATGGGTGGAAAAATACTAGAGCTCGAACGAATGGTTGAATTTCGATAAAACAAATCCCACCAGCCCTTTGGGCGTGAGTGGTTTAGAGAGCCCGCTCTGTTCTCGACCCCCTTCTTCCCCTTCGGGGAAGGGTTTATCCCTCCCCCTACCCCCTCCCCCTGGGCCCAGAGAGGTCCTTTCGCGGGTCGGCAGGGGAGTCATTTTCGACTCCTGGGAGGGCTAAAAAACGACACCCCTCACGAGGATTCTGGCCCCGACGGGGGGGGGCAGAAAAAACCCTGCCCTCTTCTTTGAAGCCAAAATCATTCATTTTACTACGGTTTTGGCCCCATGTTGGCCTTCTGAGGGGCCAGCGCTCATTAAAGCCCCCCATCTTCCTTCAAGGCCAAATCATTTATTTCACGAAGGTTTTGGGCTCATTTTGCCCTTCTGAGGGGGCAGCGCTCATTGAAGCTCCCCTCTTCTTTCATCCATCCACTCCAAGATGGCTCCAAGAAGCGCCCAGGAGGCACCAAGAGGCCCCAAGATGGCCCCAGGAGGGGCCCCAGGAGGCCCCCAAGAGGCGCCCAAGAGGCCCCAAGAGGCTCCCCCGAGGCACCCAAGACGCTCCAGGAAGCCCCTGGGGCCGCCAAGAGGCCCCCAACACGCCCCAAACGGCCTCCCAGAGGCCCCCAAGAGGCCCGAAGAGGCTCCCCCAAGGCACCCAAGACGCTCCTAGAAGCCCCTGGGGCCGCCAAGAGGCCCCCAAGACGCCCCAAAAGGGGACGAGGTGCCCGAACGCCTCACGCCACGAGGAGCCCGAACGACTCACACCAGGACGAGGGGCCCGAACGACTCACACCACGAAGAGCCCGAACGACTCACACCAGAAGGAGGGGCCCGAACGACTCACACCAGGACGAGGCGCCCGAACGACTCACACCACGAGGAGCCCGAACGACTCACACCACGACGAGGGCCCCGAACGACTCACACCACGAGGAGCCCGAACGAGTCACACCAGGAGGAGGGGCCCGAACGACTCACACCAGGACGAGGGGCCCGAACAACTCACACCACGAGAAGCCCGAACGACTCACACCAGGACGAAGAGCCCGAACGACTCACACCACGAAGAGCCGGAACGACTCACACCAGGACGAGAAACCCCAAACGACTCAAACCACGAGGAGCGATTTCTCCCCCTCCTCCTCCGCCTCGTCCTTCTCCCGCCCCCCCCACAAGGAGGATGTACAAGGAGGCGGGGGGGAGGAGTAACAGGGGAGATTTGCGGGGCCAAGCGGACACACGCCTGAAAAACACGACTGTCGGTATGCTTCGCAAGAGTTGCCGTTGTGAGATGGGCTGGTGGGGATACGCGAAGCGTAAAGAATTTAAACCAAGCAAACTGGGAGCCGGCGTAAACCGTCAACCTTGGTTACCGCCGGAAACTCGTAGAGCTTCCTCGTGCAATGCGGGCGCGGCAATCTCGCATTGCGCGCGCGAGGGCGAGGTCTCGTGAAGGAGGACCTGGAGGAGAAGAAGTAGTGTTTCGATCTCAGCGCTGATAGCAGACCCCAGGTCAAGCGTCTAGATACTGTGAGCTAGCGCGCGTGATGATTTCCTTCCGATTGCTGTGCCGAAGAGCTGTGTAGCTCATCTGCAGCTCGAGTCAAGAAAACCATCCGCATTTCCAAACAATTAGCAGAATACGCAGAATTTGTTGAGCCCCAGAGCTGATAGCAGACCGAAGTCAGGCGTCTAGATACTTCGAACTAGCGGCTCTGATGATTTCCTGCATACTGCTGCGGAATAGCTCTGTAGCCCATCTGCAGCTCGAGTTAAGTCGAGAGAACCATCACAATCTCCAGAAAATTAGCAAACTACGAATAGTTTGTTCGGCTTCTACGCTGATAGCAAACCGAATTCAGGCGTCTAGATATTTCAAACTGGCGCGCCTGATGATTTCCTCGCGGTTGCTGTGCCAAAGTGCTCTCTAGCTCATCTGCAGCTCGAGTTAAGTAAACAAACTCAGCATCCCCTCGAAAAACATTCGAATACGAAAAATTTCGCCGATTTGAGACCTCTAGATGCTTCAGACGAACGCGCCTGATCATTCTGAATCGATTAGGTGTGCGTACCAGCTCTGTAGCTATCCTACAGCTCGAGTTAAGTTGAGAAAACCGACAGTACATGTCACAATGACTCCAAACAGCCAATCCCGCCCACATGCTTTTTGGCAGTAACAGGTACCCGATCGAGCTGAGATTAAGACGGCGAGCGGGGCTCACATCGAAGATGGGTGGAAAAAATACTAGAGCTCCAACGAATGTCAAATTTCGAGAAATCGAATTTACTTTAGGGAAGCTCTACGAGTCAAGTATGCAACACTTCCGTCGATTTTTTTTTCCCAACTAGCCCCCCAGCGCGCCGGAATTACTCTTCTAGCTTCGTAACGCTCTTAGGGAAGCTCTACGACTCATTTCACAATGTTCGCCCAACCGACCCAAAGTTCCCACATGTCTGCCTGGGCCGGTTGGGTCAACTGGCGCTGGCGGTGAACCGTCAACCTGGTCACCGCCAGGAACCTCGTAGAGCTCCTTGCACGCGTGAGAGTGTTCAGATCGAAGCAGAGAACTTCGTTGAAGATTTCCTTCAAATCTTCTTTTTTGCATTTTTTGATGTCAATGTGAAGTCGGTTCCCCGAAGGGAACAAATACTGGGAGCCGGCCGTAAACCGTCAACCTTGCTTACCGCCGGAAACTCGTAGAGCTTCCTCGTGCAATGCGGGCGCGGCAATCTCGCATTGCGCGCGCGAGGACGCGGTCTCATGGAGACGGACGTGAAGGAGAAGAAGGAGTGAGGCAAAAGCATCTCTGGAAAAAATAAACGTACGAGACCTAGTTGAGGCGTCTGGACACTTTCAGCTAGCGCGCCTGTTCATTTCCTTCGGATTCGCCGAACAGCGCAAAGAGTAACCGACGTTGGATAAAAACAGAAAGACGTGATTTTTCGAGTTTTTCGTTTCTCGCTCCAGAAGCTTTCTTCATGTGTTCCGACGATTGCTGTGCAAGAAAAGAGCTCTACGAGGTTCCGAGCGGTAACCAGGTTGACGGTTACCGCCGGTCCCCATAATTCCGGGGCGCTGGAGAGCTAGTTGGCCAGAAAAATCTCGACGGACCTTTTTGGTGACTTTTGGTCGGTTGAAAATTTTGTTCTCGAAATTGAACCATTCGTTAGAGCTCTAGTATTTTTTCCCGTGATATTTGATCTCATTCCCGCTCGCCATCTTGATCTCAGCTCGATCGGGTACCTTTTACTGCCAAAAAGCGTCCAGGCGGGATCGGCCGTTTCGAGTCATCTTGATACGCGCTGTCGGTATATTGGACTTAACTCGAGGTACAGAACAGCTACAGAGCTGGTGAGCACACCTTATCTCGATTCAGAATGATCAGGCACGTTCGTCTGTTGCATCCAGAGCTCTGAACTCGGTCTGCTGCCCGCTCTAGAATCGCGAAAATATTCGTATTGTTCGAGTCATATTGAGAGGTGCTGTCGGTTTTCTGTACTTAACTCGGGTTGTGCGGTCGATTTGGAGACATCAGGCGCGTCCGCCTGTCGAATCCAGAGCTCGGAACTCGGTCTGCTGCCCGAACTAGGTCCGCGAAACTATTCGTATTGTTCGAGTCATCCTGAGATGCTGTCGGTTTTCTGCACTTCACTCGGGCTGTATGGGGGGCTGCAGAGCTGGTAATCACAGGAGTCGATTCGGAGACATGAGACGCGTCCGCCTGTCGCATTCAGAGCCCTGAACATGGTCTGATACTCGAGCTAGGTTTGCCAAACTATTCGTATGGTTCGAGTCATCTTCAGGGTTGCTGTCGATTTACGCACGTAACTCGGGCTGTAGGGACCAGGTTGACGGTTCACCGCCAGTGCCATTGATCGACCCGACCAGAAAGGACAATGTGATAACTTACCTCGTAGAGCTCTTCGGCATCGATGAGCTAGAGGAATTCCGGCGCGGGGTGGAGCTAGTTCGCCGACCCGACCAAAAGAGACAGCGTGGTGACTTTGGGTCGGTTTTGCTAAGATTTGAAAGATATTTGACCATTCATTTTCAGAAGCCAGATTTTTCGCACCTGAAGTGGGTTATGCCGCGTCTGCCAGTCAAATTCTTAGGTCCGTAGGTGCAGTATAACTATCGAAACACTTGGAGGAACCGACGTTCGATAAAAAAAAGAAAAACGTGATTTTTCGAGTTTTCGTTTCTTGCTCCAGAAGCTTTCTTCATGTGTTCCGATGATTGCTGTGCAAGAAAAGAGCTCTACGACGTTCCCGGCGGTAACCAGGTTGACGGTTTACCACCGGTTCCTAGTACCTCGTAGAGCTCTTCCTCGCCGTCTTAATCTCAGCTCGGTCTGGTACCTATTACTGCCAAAAAGCACTCAGGCGGGACGGCTGTTTCGAGTCATCTTGACAGATGCTGTCGGTTTTCTGAACTCAACTCGACCTGTAGGATAGCTACAGAGCTGGTACGCACACCTCATCTATCCAGAATTATCTGGCGCGTTCGTGTCCAGCATCTAGAGGTCTGAACTCGGTCTGGTACTCGAGCTAGGTCCGCGAAGCTATTCGTACCCCACTGATTTTTCGAGATGATAATGAGTTTCTTCATGCAACTCGAGCTGCAGATGAGCTCGAGAGCTCTTTGGCACAGCAGTCGGAAGGAAATCATCAGGCGCGCTAGTCTGAAGTATCTAGACGCTTGAATTCGGTCTGTTATAAGCGCAGCAGCCGACTAACTATTCACACTCTGTTGTTTTGCTTCTGATGGAATTGGTTTTCTTGACTTACCTCGAGCTGCAGATGAGCTTCAGAGCTCTCAGGCACAGCAATCGGAAGAAAATCGTCAGGCGCGCTATTTGAAAGTATCTAGACGCCTGAACTGAGGCTGCTATCAGCGCTCGGGCTGAACAACTAGTCGTACTCTGTTAATTTCTTGGAGATGGTATTGGTTTTCTTGGTTTTACTCGCGCTGCATATGAGCTACACAGCTGTTCAGCACAGAAGTCCGAAGGGAACATGGTAGCGTCCACTTGGTAGCGTCCACTTGGTAGCATCCACTTGGTTGGGTGTTGGGGTCGGCTACACAGGGCGCGTGCGCCCTAGCCGCGCAGAGTCCCTAGGGTCCCTCACGCCCTCTCAACCTCTTTGGGGTTGGAGGCCCGAGGATCTCAGAGATAATCTGCCGAACACCTTGGAGCAGGCGTTCACAAGCCGTGCGCTCGCTATCTGTAACAGTGGCCCCCAGAGGGAGTAAAGAAGCCTCCTGGAAAACTCGTCGCCAGTGGTTGCCCCCAAATGAGACCTCCACATAGCAACCTAGAGCAGAGCCTTCAACACTCACGCCACCGTCCCATCCTCCACGGATACGTTTGATAGAATGTCTCTGTTGTCGCAAATATCTCAAGTCAATCCCTCTTCCCGTCCTCCCCCTCCTCGCCTCCCAAGTCAGCTCATCCGCAACACAATTGAACTCTCTGTAGATACGCTTCCACGGATCCGCCCCTACAGTGGCACACCTGATGTCGCAATCCTCAGCAAGTTGATTCATATCATTTTGTAGACCATGCACTCTCCTGCGGTACGAACGATCACGGCATTCCCAGATCCCTCGGGCCCAGTTCACCACACACATACTATCTCCTGTCATGTCAACGGATAATGAGCCCTCCGAGCCTTCCTGCCAGACAGTTTCGTTGTTATACCCGTGGGCAATCCTACGAGCGAGCCTGTCGGAGTCCCCAGGGGAGTCCCACGTATCCACAGGACAGGGAGCACAGGGCGGTTTCCTGAAGATGGGTTCCCATCGAGGCTGCATTTTCGTCACGCACGCAACTACATTCCACCAGTCCGTCGCATTCCACTTGATGCTGAACCAGCGTGAATTACCACTCGCCGCCAGCATAAGACCATGCCAGCTGTCAGTGCTTGCATGCGCTCTCCCTCCCACTCTCCTCGTACCTTCCCTCCTCCTGGCTCCCGTGAACATGGATACAAGTGTGTCCCTCCGTAGTGACCATTCCCCCGCACAGTGTAACATAGCCTGAAGCGTCTGGCGCCAGGCTCGTGCTCCACGCATGTCAGTGGAGGCGAAGGCCCGATCATGAAACTGGGCCAGCTCCAACGCAAACTCGAAATTGGCTCGGACCACCTTCTCTAAGAGACTGCAGTGGCCAGCCTGCAAGAATAGCTCGTATGACTTCGGTGTGGTCCTGTCCCTGAACTCCTCCCACGTCTCCTCCTCCCTCTTGTGTAATCCTCGCATACCGTTGAGACACCTCCCCTCCCAGACCTTAATCCTCTCCAGCAGTCGTAGGTTGCACGGCCAGCCTATACATCCGTGGTACACCACAGACTGCACACGAGCGGCATACCTGCGAAACTTCTCCTTGAGTGAGACCGATCTGGAGCGATAAAACTGACTGTCAGCAAAATAGGCCTTCCTCCCTTTCTCCAGTCGATGATACAAACCGTGGTAACCTTTGATTTCCGAACTGAGCTTCACTCCTAGTACCTCCACCTCCTCCTTCCTCGGCATTACAACAGTCGAGCGCAAGTGCTCTGGGAGATCCTCATCTCCAGAAATCGCACAGATGGCTGGCGAGAGCGGGCAGAGCAGCGGCGGATCGCCACAGGTGTACGTCTGGCCAAAAAGTACATATGCCAAAGAATCCTCCTTCCAGTCCATCCCTGCCCGTCTGAGTGTTACCGTCATCATACCGATCATCTGTTGTAGCTGGAGTTGCGATGCAGCACAGAGCGTAACATTGTCCGCCCACAAAAAGTGGTGTACAAGAGCACCGTCCGTCCCCTCCCCTTCCAGCCGGACACCGTATCCTAAGGTATCCCAAGTCTGAATCACAGATCCCCAGATGGCCTCCAAGACAATGTTGAAAAGTATAGGTCACTCCTTACCTCCCGTTCGAACCGATTTCTTGTATCTCACCTCATCGCCGCACACGTTCTGAAACTCAAAGGTAGCAATGTTATCCAGCATGGGCTCCACAATGGCTCTGATGAGGCACACAGGGTACTTAAGGTACAGCATGGCCTTGATGATAGTGTGCAGTGTGACATTATCGAACGCCTTGTGCATGTCCAAGACTCCCACGTGCATAGACTCCGCCTTCCCCCACACATTTGCATGTCTAGTAAGATGTGATAGTGGTGCCGTGACGTTAGTGACCTTCTGATCCTTCTCAAACCCGTATGTGCACAACCGTCGGTTCACAGGAAATGCATCAATAAACTGCAACACACATGCCATGTACCATTTACTCATCACACTGATCAGGCAAATCCCTCTGGTGTTGGAGAGTCGTGTAGCATCCCGCATCTTCGGCACAAGTTGGATACTGAGCTGCCTCCACGTCTCTGGGCTAGATGCTCCCTGCTCGAAGATCCTCTGGAAAGCACGCCGCACAAACAAGAGGCTCCTCCACGGCAACTCACGGATTACCTCAGCAACGACTCCATCGCTACCGGGTGCCGTGCCAGGCTTCAAAGACGCACGAGCCTGCATGAGCATGCCCATCGTGATGACTCTTCCCTCCACCCCACGGTCGTTGTGTCTGAGCTCCTGAAAGGCCTCCAAAGTCCGTTTTTCCTCCTCCGAGTTCGTGTAAGACGCCGTCGCATACCTAGTGATCTCCGTACTCCACCTAGTCCTGTCCATTGTCAGCACACCCTCACACTCCAGCTCCTTGAGGATACACCGTGAGGTCTTACTGGATCCCCTGTGGTCCTGCAGGAGTTGGTTCCTCCTATGCTGTCTCCTAAGGGTCTTCCTCCTACGCAGCAGTTGTTTACGAGTATTCCCAAGGGCCCCACGCCTGATGGCAGACTCCACCTCTATGAGCTCCCTGGGCCTCTGAATAGGTTTGCAGTTGGGGCGCCCCTTAGTGTGGTCCACAAGCTTTGCCGTCTCCAAGAGTACCCGTCCGACCTGCTGTAGGTCCGTCCCTACCGTGTCAGATGCAAGCCCCTCAATCGACACATCCGCAAGCACACGAAACATGTTCCTCGCCGTGTCATCCGTCGGCTGCCAGCCAACCATGGACACAGGGCGGGGTGGCAAAGCTGGGCGCCTGATCTCCGTAGTCTTGAGATTTACCCAGACCAGAGCGTGATCACTATAGGCACTGGCTTTTGCACGTATACCTGGCGTAGCTTTGATGGGTTCCACAAACTGGACCTGGCATCTCATTTCCTGGTTAGCTCTTGCCTCATCCGCGCACCAACGTGTAGGGATGAGTATATAGTCAAGCACACGCTGCACATGTGTGGAACAGTACGGTATATGTGTGATACGTCGAGCTCCATATGTGTTCGCCGCACAGATCCCCCAAGTACTCATGAACCTCATAAGCATGTCCCTCCTCTCTGCATGGTAGTTCGCCTCCTCCCTCCTCCCGTCCACCTGCATAAGACCTCCTCCCGTCATTCCCAGCATATCTGGTTCAAGTTCCGTCTGAGCATCCATCCCCACCCATGGTATGACTCCAGCCTGTGTAATTTGAAACATAATAACACTGCACTTTGTAAGTACATCTAAGTATTCCCCCAAGTGGTCCACCTCACGCATCACGCATGGTAGATACACTGATGTAACTAGAGCACCCCTGAATTCGACACACGCAAATCGCACCCCACTCCGTCGTGCAATCACATGTGGTGCCCAATCCCTGCACTATGCAACCGCCGCCTTGGAGCAGGAGCTATAGTGAATCTCCCATCCACATCTATTAAAAGTATTTGCACTGGTATGCTCACACTCTTGTAGGCACACCATTTGAATCGACCTGGCTTCACATGCAGCCACCAGGTTGGGTACTTGACCGTCGGATATTTTCTGCACATTCCAGGTTGCGACAGCGGTCTCTGTCGCAGCCCTACCGCCCCGTCAATGATTAGGGCACCGTAGTGTCTGAAGAAACTGCACCTGGTTAATGTCAGGCTCAACGTGTGTCAAATTGTCGCCATAGAGGTTCCATCCTTTTGTCGGTCCCCATTCTGCAATCAACGTCTTTTGTGTAGTACCCTCAGCATTCGGCATATACCAGATATATGTCATTGGCGGACCCGTCTCACCTCGAAGAATAGCCGTCGCATTTTTCTTGATATCAGAAAATAGTGCTTGAAACCTTCCTACCGCCCGAACATGTTCTATCTTCCATGGCTGGCATTCAACTTGAAATCGCACATTGGGGGGCAATGAAGTGAGTCCCCGCCTGTAGTCATTCTCCCACACACGTTTCGCTTCCCATAGGATCTCAGAGGATGTACCTGGCTTGAAATAGATCCTACCCCTCGTGTACGGCCAATATCTACCAGTATTCTCCTGAACCGTCCGATCCAAGTCCAGTGCCACCCTCTGTGTAGCATCAATTTGTTTAGAGTCAATAAGACCATTCATCGCCGTCGTCAGTGCCTCCTGTGAAAGAGCCTCCCGCTGACGTATCTCACGGTTCCTCCATCCCTCCCTTGAAACCCATCCCTTGAACTCAACATAACGTGGATTCCAAGCAGGATCGTGCCTGTCCGTACCCGCCTTCGTGGATCCACTTGCTACCGACAGCCCGCCCCCCTGCTTGAGCTTCTGAACTTCATTGGTGAGGTCCTGGATCGCCGACTCTGTTTTCGAGACCCTGGAGTCCAGACACGTTTTCAGACCGTCCATTTCCGTACGAATAGAGTTCCTGAACGATTGCATGTCTGCCGTCATAGTCTGTTGTCCCGTCATGATAGATCGAAACATCTGTTCAATGTCAAGGCCAGCTTCCTGGGCAACCTCATTCGCACCCAATGTTTGTCCCGCACCTCCTCCTTCTCCTTTCCCTCCACCTTTGACATTACGAGCACGGACAGCTCTGGCAAACGCCCCACCCCCATCATCAATTGTCATGTCCTGACCCGTCGCATGCAAGCCTGGAGCACCTGAAACGGAAGAACCTGCCGGCATCGCTGGTGCAGCACCTGAAACTGAAGAACCTGCTGCAGCCATCTTTCTTTTGTGGCTGCGTAAGATATTGAAATCGTAACCTTCACCCTGCACGAAGTGGTTACGCAAGACATTGAAATCGTAACCTTCACCCTGCACAAACGGTACTGCTGGTGTGAGCGATGGCACACAAATAACAGCTCTCCTGTCACTTCGAGGTGTCCCGACCTGTCTGGCTAGATAGTCCCAGTCAGCGTGACTGAAGTCGGATCCCCAGCACTCCGTCTTTGCAAGTGAGAGGAAAAGAGACAATTACAGCAGTAACAATAACAATCACAAGTGCAGGCGGCCTAGCACACACAATAACAATAAGAAGTGCAGCGGCCTAGCCGACATCGATCTCGCTGAACCCGAAGAAGACGATGAAGGCAGCGATGGCTGCCGCGCCGCCCGCGGCGACGCGCCCCCCCCCCCCACACGCTAGACGCCTGTGGGATCCAGACGCCTTGAGCCAAAACCCGGAGAGCAGAAAGCAAAGAGACTGGGCGCCGGCGGTAAACCGTCAACCTTCCTTGCCGCCGGGGGACTCGTAGAGCTTCCTGAGAATATTCAATGTCGAAAAAATTGCAGAGAACAAATAGTTTTTCAGCCCAAGCGATTTCAGACCTCTCGATGCAACAGCCGAACGCCCCCGATGCTTCTGGATTCTCTTCTGTACGAGCTCTGTAGCTCTCCTAGAGTTACGTGCGTAAATCGACAGCCTCTCTCAAGATGGATCGAACAATACGAATAGTTTGGCAAACTTAGCTCGAGTATCAGACCGAGTTCAGACCTCTGAATGCGAGAGGCGGACGCATCTGATGTCTCCGAATCGATTCCTGTGATTACCCGCCCTGCAGCCCCCCTACAGCCCGAGTTAAGCAGAAAACCGACAGCACCTCTCAGGATGACTCGAACAATACGAATAATTTCGCGGACCTAGTTCGGGCAGCAGACCGAGTTCCGAGCTCTGGATTCGACAGGCGGACGCGCCTGATCTCTCCAAATCGATTCCTGTGATTACTCGCACTGTAGCCTCCCTACAGCCCGAGTTGAATACAGAAAACGGACAGCACCTCTCAGGATGACTCGAACAATACGAATAGTTTCGCGGACCTAGTTCGGGCAGCAGACCGAGTTCAGAGCTCTGGATTCAACAGACGAACGCGACTGATGATTCTGAATCGGTTTCTGTAAGTATCAACTCTGTAGCTGTCATATAGATCGAGTTAAGTACAGAAAACCGAGAGCGTCTGTCAAGATGACTCGAGTAATACGAATAGGTTTGCGGACCTAGCTCGGCTAGCAGACCGAGTTCAGACCTCTGGATGCAACAGACGAACGCGCCTGATCATTCTGAATCGATAAGGTGTGCTTACCAGCTCTGTAGCTGTCCTGTATCTCGAGTTAAGTCCAATAAACCGAGAGCGCGTGTCAAGATGACCTGAAACGGTCGATCCCGCCCGTGTGCTTTTTGGCAGTGAAAGGTACCCGATCGAGCCGAGATCAAGATGGCGAGCGGGGATCAGATCGAATATCACGGGGAAAAATACTAGAGCTCAAACGAATTGAGGAATTTCGAGAACAAAATTTTCAACCGACCAAAAGTCAGCAAAAGGTCCGTCGAGATTTTCTTGCCAGCTAGCTCTCCAGCGCCCCGGAATTACTGGGCGCCGGCGGTAAACCGTCAACCTTTCTTACCGCCGGGGGACTCGTAGAGCTTCCTGACAATATATAATGTCGAAAAAAAATTGCAGAGAACAAATAGTTTTTCAGCCCAAGCAATTTCAGACCTCTCGATGCAACAGCCGAACGCCCCCCGATGCTTCTGGATTGTCTTCTGTACGAGCTCTGTAGCTCTCCTACAGCCCGAGTTACGTGCGTTAATCGACAGCACCTCTCAAGATCACTCGAACAAACGAATAGTTTGGCAAACCAAGCTCGAGTATCAAGCCGAGCTCAGACCTCTGAATGCGACAGGCGGACGCGTCTGACGTCTCCCAATCGATTCCTGTGATTACCAGCCCTGCAGCCCCCCTACAGCCCGATTTGAATGCAAAAAAACGACAGCATCTTTCAGCATTACTCGAACAATACGAACAGTTTCGCGGACCTAGCTCGGGAAGCAGACCGAGTTCCGAGCTCTGGATTCCACAAGCGGACGCGCCTAATGTCTTCAAATCGATTGCTGTCACCACCAGCACTGTAGCCTCCCTACAGCCCGAGTTAAGTGCAGAAAACCGACAGCACCTCTCAAGATGACTCGAACAATACGAATTGTTTCGCGATTCTGGATTGGGCAGCAGACCGAGTTCAGAGCACTCAATTCAACAGACAAACGCGACTGATGGTTCTGAATCGATTTCTGTACGCATCAGCTCTGTAGCTGTCCTTTAGCTCGAGTTAAGTACAGAAAACCGAGAACGCCGGTCAAGATGACTCGAATAATACGAATAGGTTTGCGGACCTAGCTCGGCTAGCAGACCGAGTTCAGACCTCTGGATGCGACAGACGAACGCGCCTGATCATTCTGAATCGATAAGGTGTGCTTACCAGCTCTGTAGCTATCCTGTATCTCGAGTTAAGTTCAATATACCGAGAGCGCGTGTCAAGATGACTCGAAACGGCCGATCCCGCCCGTGTGCTTTTTGGCAGTAATAGGTACCCGATCGAGCTGAGATCAAGATGGCGAGCGGGAATAAGATCGAATATCACGGGAAAAAATACTACAGCTCTAACGAATGGTTGAATTTCGAGAACAAAATTTGCAACCGACCAAAAGTCACCAAAAGGTCCGTCGAGATTTTTCTTGCCAACTGGGCGCCGGCGGTAAACCGTCAACCTTTCTTACCGCCGGGGGACTCGTAGAGCTTCCTGACCATATATAATGTCGGAAAAATTGCAGAGAACGAATAGTTTTTCAGCCTAAGCGATTTCAGATCTCTCGATGCAACAGCCAAACGCCCCTCATGCTTCTGGATCGTTTCCTGTGCGCACGAGCTCCGTAGCTCTCCTACAGCCCGAGTTACGTGCGAAAATCGACAGCACCTCTCAAGATCACTCGAACAATACGAATAGTTTGGCAAACCTAGCTCGAGTATCAGACCGAGTTCAGACCTCTGAATGCAACAGGCGGACGCGCCTGATGTCTCCGAATCGATTCCTGTGATTACCAGCCCTGCAGGCCCCTTACAGCCCGAGCGAAGTGCAGAAAACCGAGAGCACCTCTGAAGACGACTCGAACAATACGAATAGTTTCGAAGACCTAGCTCAGGCAGCAGACCGAGTTCAGAGCTCTGAATGCGACAGGCGGACGCCACTGATGTCTCCGAATCGATTCCAGTGGTTACCAGCCCTGCAGCCCCCTTACAGCTCGAGTTGAGTGCAGAAAACGGACAGCACCCCTCAAGATGACTCGAAGAATACGAATAGTTTGCGGACCTAGCTCGGGCAGCACACCGAGTTCTCAGCTCTCGATTTGGCAGGCGGACGCGCCTGATGTCTCCAAATTGTCAACCTTTCAACCGTCAACCTTTCTTACCGCCGGGGGACTCGTAGAGCTTCCTGACCATATAAAATGTCGAAAAACTGCAGAGAACGAATAGTGTTTCAGGCCACGCGATTTCAAACCTCTCGATGGACCAGCCGAACGCCCCTGATGCTTCTGGATCGTTTTCTGTGCGTACGAGTTCTGTAGCTCTGCTACAGCCCGAGCTACGTGCGAAAATCGACAGCACCTCTCAAGATGACTCGAACAATACGAATAGCTTCGCGAACCTAGCTCGAGTATCAGACCGAGTTCAGACCTCTGAATGCGAAAGCCAGACGCGTCTGATGTCTCCGAATCGATTCCTGTGATTACCAGCCCTGCAGCCACCCTGCAGCTCGAGTTAAGTGCAGAAAACCGACAGCACCTCTCAAGATGACTCGAACAATACGAATAGCTTCGCGGACCTAGCTCGGGCAGCAGACCGAGCTCCGAGCTCTGGATTCGACAGGCGGACGCGCCTGATGTCTCCAAATCGATTCGTGTCATTACCAGCCCTGTAGCCCCTCCATAGCCTGAGTTGAGTACAGAAAACCGAGAGCGCCTGTCAAGATGACTCCAATTGAACGAATAGTTTCGCGAACCTAGCTCGGGCAGCAGACCGAGTTCAGAGCTCTGGATTCAACAGACGAACGCGCCTGATGATTCTCAATCGATTCCTGTGACTATGAGCTCTGTAGCTGCCCTACAGCTCGAGTTAAGTACAAAATACCGACAACGCGTATCAAGATGACTCGAAACGGCCGATCCCGCCCGTGTGCTTTTTGGCAGTAAAAGGTACCCGATCGAGCTGAGATTAAGATGGCGAGCGGGAATAAGATCGAATATCACGGGAAAAATACTAGAGCTCTAACGAATGTTCAAACTGGGCGCCGGCGGTAAACCGTCAACCTTTCTTACCGCCGGGGGACTCGTAGAGCTTCCTGACAACATAATGTCGAAGAAAATTAAAGAGAACAAATAGTTTTTCAGCCCAAGCAATTTCAGACCTCTCGGATGCAACAGCCGAACGCCCCCGATGCTTCTGGATTGTCTTCTGTACGAGCTCTGCTGTAGCTCTGCTACAGCCCGAGTTACGTGCGTAAATCGACAGCACCTCCCAAGATGACTCGAACAATACGAACAGTTTGGCGAACCTAGCTCGAGTATCAGACCGAGTTCAGACCTCTGCATGCGACAGGCGGACGCGTCTAATGTCTCTGCATCGACCCCTATGATTACCAGCCCTGCAGCCCCCCCTACAGCCCGAGTTAAGTGCAGGAAACCGACAGCACCTCCCAGAATGACTCGAACAATACGAATAGTTTTGCGTACCTAGTTCGGGCAGCAGACAGAGTTCGGAGCTCTGGATTCGCAGGCGGACGCGCCTGATGTCTCCGAATCGATTCCTGTGATTACCAGCCATGCAGCCCCCCTACAGCCCGAGTTAAGTGCAGAGTACCGACATCACCTCTCAAGATGACTCGAACAATACGAATAGTTTCGCGATTCTAGATCAGGCAGCAGACCGGATTCAGAGCTCTGGATTCAACAGAAAACTGCCACTGATGCTTCTGAATCAGATTCTGTACGCATCAGCTCTGTAGCTGTCCTGTAGCTCGAGTTAAGTACAGAAAACCGAGAGCGCCTGTCAAGATGACTCGAATAATACGAATAGGTTTGCGGACCTAGCTCGACTAGCAGACCGAGTAGAGACCTCTGGATTCAACAAGCGAACGCGCCTGATCATTCTGGATCGATTAGCTGTGCTTACCAGCTCTGTAGCTGTCCTAAAGCTCAGGTTATCTTGAGAAAACAGACAACGCGTATCAAGATGACTCGAAAGAGCCGATCCCGCCCGCGTGCTTTTTGGCAGTAAAAGGTACCCGATGGAGCTGAGATCAAGACGGCGAGCGGGAATAAGACCGAATATCACGGGAAATAATACTAGAGCTCTAACGAATGTTCAAATTTTGAGAACAAAATTTTCAACCGACCAAAAGTCAGCAAAAGTTCCGTCGAGAATTTTTCTTGCCAACTGGCTCTCCAGCGCCCCGGAATTACTCTTAAGCTTCCAGCAATAACTTGCTAAGGGAAGCTCTACGAGTTATTTTGAGAACAAAAGTTTCAACCGACCAAAAGTCAGCAAAAGTTCCGTCGAGATTTTTCTTGCCAACTAGCTCTCCAGCGCGCCGGAACTGGGCGCCGGCGGTAAACCGTCAACCTTTGTTACCGCCGGGGGACTCGTAGAGCTTCCTGACAATACATAATGTCGAAAAAAATGCAGAGAACGAAAAGTTTTTCAGCCCAAGCGATTTCAGACCTCTCGATGCAACAGCCGAACGCCCCTGATGTTGGATTGTCTTCTATACGAGCTCTGTAGCTCTCCTACAGCCCGAGTTACGTGCGTAAATCCACAGTACCTCTCAAGATGACTCGAACAATACGAATAGTTCGGCAAACCTAGCTCGAGTATCAGACCGAGTTCAGACCTCTGAATGCAATAGTGAGACGCTTTTGATGTCTTCGAATCGATTCCTGTGATTACCAGCCCTGCAGCCCCCCTACAGCCCGAGCGAAGTGCAGAAAACCGTCAGCATCTCTCAGGATGACTCGAACAATACGAATAGTTTCGCGGACCTAGTTCGGGCAGCAGACCGAGTTCCGAGCTCTGGATTCGACAGACGGATGCGCCCGATGTCTCCGAATCGATTCCTGAGAGCACCAGCCCTGTAGCCCGCCTACAGCCTGAGTTAAGTACAGAAAACCGACAACACCACTCAAGATGCCTTGAACAATACAAAGAGTTTCGCGATTCTAGATCGGGCAGCAAAGCGAGTTCAGAGCTCGGGATTCAAAAGACAACGCGACTGATGATTCTGAATCGATTTCTGTAAGTATCAGCTCTGTAGCTGTCATATAGCTCGAGTTAAGTACAAAAAACCGAGAGTGCCTGTCAAGATGACTCGAATAATACGAATAGGTTTGCGGACCTAGCTCGGCTAGCAGACCGAGTTCAGACCTCTGGATGCAACAGACGAACGCGCCTGATCATTCTGAATCGATAAGGTGTGCTTACCAGCTCTGCGGCTCTTCTATAGCTCGAGCTATGTTCAGAAAACCGCCACAGCGTGTCAAGATGACCCGAAACGGCCGATCCCGCCGCAGTGCTTGTTGGCAGAAATATATACCCGGTCGATCCGAAATCAAGACGGCGAGCAGAAATAAGATCGAATATCACGGGAAAAAATACTAGAGCTCTAACGAATGTTCAAATTTCGAGAACAAAATTTTCAACCGACCAAACTGGGCGCCGGCGGTAAACCGTCAACCTTCCTTACCGCCGGGGGACTCGTAGAGCTTCCTGACAACATATAATGTCGAATAAAATTACAGAGAAAAAATCATCCAAGCGATTTCAGACCTCTCGATGCAACAGCTGAACGCCCCCGATGCTTCTGGATTGTCTTCTTTGCGAGCTCTGTAGCTCTCCTACAGCCCGAGGTGCGTAAATCGTAGCACCTCTCAAGATGACTCGAACAATACGAATAGTTTGGCAAACCTAGCTCGAGTATCAGAACGAGTTCAGACCTCTGAATGCGACAGACGGACGCGTCTGATGTCTGCGAATCGACTCCTGTGATTACCAGCCCTGCGGCCCCCCTACAGCCCGAGTTACGTGCAGAAAACCGAAAGCATCTGTCAGGATGACTCGAACAATCCAATAGTATCGCGAATTTAATTCAGGCAGCAGATTGAGTTCCGAGCTATGGATTCGACAGGCGGACGCGCCTAATGTCTTCAAATCGATTCCTGTGATCACGAGCACTGCAGCCCCCCCCCCCCCAGCCCGAGTTGAGTGCAGAAAACCGAAACAATTCTCAAGATGACTCGAACAATACAAATAGTTGCGCGATTCTAGATCGGGCAGCAAACCGAGTTCAGAGATCTGGATTCAAGGGGACGAATGCGACTGATGATTCTGAATCGATTTCTGTACGCATCAGCTCTGTAGCTGTCCTTTAGCTCGAGTTAAGTACAGAAAACTGAGAGCGCCTGTCAAGATGACTCGAATAATACGAATAGCTTTGCGGACCTAGCTCGGCTAGCAGACCGAGTTAAGACCTCTGGATTCAACAGGCGAACACGCCTGATCATTCTGAATTGATTAGCTGTACTTACTAGCTCTGTAGCTGTCCTATATCTCGAGTTCAGTCCAATATAGCGTCATCGCGTGTTAAGATAATATGAAACGGCCAATCCCGCCTGTCTGCTTTTTGGCAGTAGAAGCTACCCGATCGAGCTGAGATCAAGATGGCAAGCGGGAATAAGATCGAATATCACTGGAAAAAATACTAGAGCTCTAACGAATGTTCAAATTTTGAGAAAAAAATCTTGAACAAACCAAAAGTCACCAAAAGGTCCGTCGAGATTCTTCTTGACAACTAGCTCTCCAGCGCGCCGGAATTACTCTTAAGCTTCCAGCAACAACTTGCTAAGGGAAGCTCTACGAGTTAAGTCAGCAGAGGATCCGTCGAGATTTTTCTTGCCAACTAGCTCTCCCGCGCGCCGGAACTCGGAGCCGGCGGTAAACCGTCAACCAGGTTTTTTTTTTGGGGGGGAGGCTGACCAGGCACCGAGCGCCCCAGCGCCCGTTAAGTGCCTACCTAGTCTCTCTGCAGCTGGAGGTCTTGGGCCACCTGGGCTGCGGCCCGCAAGAGGCCCTCGAGGCCCGAAAGCTCAGCGTCAGTGATACTGCTATGGGAGGGGAGTGCCTGTGCACAACGCCCTACTACTTCCCATATAATTGGACAAGGAGAGGAGGCTTGGGGGAAGAGGGAGACAACACGAGCTCTCTTATCTCTATGTTCAGGGTCAGGGTACGGATCATGGAAGCGAGGGATATATCCAATCTGCAGAAACCAACCAACGCCCACACCTTGGGCACACACTCCGCCATCGAAGGATCCGCGGAGGCCGATAACTCGAAAGTTGTCTTGAACATCAGGACGGAAGATATGGTGGTGGAACAGCTCTCTGAATATCTGGCCTTCCCGTGCTAAATGGGTAAGTTCATCAGCTACTGTATTACTCTCCCGATATATGTGTCGAATAAAGTCATTGCCCCATGAGGGGGGTCGTACTCCTTCCTCCTCCAATTCTTCCAAAAGAGAAATAATCTTTGCAACCCGCCTACGATAAGAAGCCCCATCTCCTCCTTCTCCTCCTTCAACCTTCCAGAGACCGTTGATCCAATTACAGATAAGAAGCGAATCGCCCGTCAGCTCCAGACCGATCCCATCATCACTCAGATCCCAAGTCGGCTCCTGTTCATTGTTCGAGGCCAATCTCTGGGCCAGCTTCTCAGACTCCTTCACCGACAAAGGACGAGCCATCATCTCCTCCCCCCTCTCCTTTATGTAATCTCCTCGTCCTTCAGTTCCTCCACGGACAACAAACAAGTCAAACAGAGAACTCTAAGTACAAGCTTCCAGGAACTGCCTGCAATACTGAACGAAGTTAGAGTAAGAGAAAGAGCAAGCCCTCCACCACCGATCCTCCAGATTCACAAACGAGGGAAATATCGTCTGGAACATGAAACACCAAGGATGTTCACCCGTCGCCCTCCCCTTAGCACTGCCTAATCGTGTCAGTTTCGAGGCCTCCTTCCACTTCCACTGGGAACGCAAACATTCTGACTCAAGTGTCCTTTTCTCCTCCCACCTCGGGGTACAACACATCAGAAGCCGACGTGCGTCTCGATGCGCTCGAGGAAACACCGTCTGTTGTCCAGGTCCAGGGACTGCCACCCTCCGACGCTTCGGGGGGGGCCTGGGGGGATCCCTAAGCCCCCCCCGCTCACAGGGAACTTCATTATCTCGAGAAGAAGAGGCCCTATCAGAGGGCAGAGCAGAAGAGACCATCCCATGCATATCTGAAGAGACCACACCCATCCCATTCGTATCTGAAGAGACCGCACCCATCCCATTAGTAACTGAAGAGACCGCACCCATCCCATTGGTAACTGAAGAGACCTCAACCATCCCATTGGTAACTGAAGAGACCGCGACCATCCCTGGGCTCAGCTCCGACTCAGAAATCTGATATCCGCTATCAGCATTGGCTCCGAAATATGATGCTATGTCCGCTCCAAGCTGCCACAAGGAATAAAGGACTCTCTGTACTGCGCTCTGGCACTTGGCTTCAAAGAACATCCGTCTAGCAATTCTGAGTCGAGCTGGCTTCCAAACTACCCAACTTTCGGAGGCTGGCTTTTGGGGTGACGTCATCTGGTAAAGGCAATTTCCCTCAAAGACATTCAGGCTATGCAAAGAGTCCCTGTCCCAACTAATACCTTGACTTCCATAAGTAAGAATGCTCTGAACCCGAGTGATATAACGCCTACACTTGGCCGAAAAAGGGACTGCCTTCGATCTAAAATAAGCTGCATGCGCATGAAAGGCTCGTCGTGCAGACCCGATCCGTCGCTGAAGGTCTTGGTGTGTCTCCCTATAGCTACAGTATATGCTGTTCCCCAAGACATTCATCTCGTCAACTACTTTGAACGGCACCATCTGATCCCGAACCCGAACCAGGATAGGATATTTTGGCTTCTCCGAGAAACCGATAAACGCGACCTCGAGCGACTCGATCTTCCATTCGAATCCCCATCCCCGCAGAATCTCTGTCATTTCTCCTACCTGTCGCCTAAACTCCTCCGCCGAAGATCCCAAGATATAGATATTGTCAGCATATAGCAAGTGGTGTACAGGGACCGAGGCCGAAACTTCTCCCACCGAATTTGGATCCAGACAATGAAACCCAATCCCCTGCTCATCCCAAAGCTTAAATAAAGGAGCCCACATCGCAACGACAATCAGGTTCCACAAGGAGGGGCTGTCGTTCCCGCCTGTCCTGATATGGGTATCGATTCCCACATCCGGCAGCTGAAGCCCCTGAAAGAGAAGCGAAGTGACCTCACACGGCATAGGCACGAGCACCCCGTACTGGAGCCAAGAAGGGATAGAGAGGGTGTCGAACGCACGCTTGACCGTCGAAATTTTCGTGTTCTGGAATGCTTGTTTCACGTCAGCTGACCCAAGAACCAGGCGTCGATCCTTCCCCCACTGTGAGGCATGTTGGGCTGCTGCCTTAAGTCCTGCAAATATCTCTGTGCACGATCTTTTGGGAACGAAGCCGAATAGTGATGCATGAGTGCCGGCATGGAGACAATAAGGTTCAAGCAGGATCGAGAGGCAAGTACTGTACCATTTCTTAAAGATACTCTCCACAGAAATACGTCTCGTATCAGAAACATCACATATCGGATAAGATTTGGGAAGTAGCGTCGTCAATGTTCGATGCCACGAAGATGGAGGTACAACAGTGCCACGTAAGATATCACAAAATAATCGCTTGATAGTGCGAACGGCTCTCCACGGCAGCGCTTTGACTATTTCTGCCCCCACCCCGTCGGGTCCCGTGGCTTTTCCAGGGTTGAGTCGAGCTCGGGCCCGAAGGACCACCACCATCGTCAGCGTCGCCTCCTGGGGTCTGGGGGACCCCTGGAGCTCCTCCCTGAGGCCCTGGATAATCTCGATCGACCGCAGACGTTCCTCCTCATCCTCGCAGACCTCCTTCAACTTCATCATCTCTTCCATACACCTCTCCCTGTCCACGCTCTCCTCCCCCTCAATCTTCACCGCCTTCAAAGCTGCTTTACGTGGACGCTCCGCCTCCCATTCCAGCTTCGCTCGTTTGAATTTTCTGGCTTCCCGATCTCTTTTTCTGCGTAGAAGTCGATAGGCTAACGTCCCCCTCTCCGCCCTCCTCTGGTAGACCTGCACATCCAAGGACCGCAACAATTCCGATCGTTCAGGGGCTCGAACTGGGCGCTTAGGGGTACATTCAGTGGCCGACGCACAAGAATAGATAACACTCTCTGCCTGACACATAGATTGGCACGAAAATAGATTGACATCCAACAACTGGCGACACGATCGGCGAGCAGACAAGTTGAGTGGGTCCCAGCCTTTTAGAGTACGAGCACGACGTGAGAGATTCCGTCTCGCCAACTCCCTGGAAGCCACTCTCAGAGAAGCTCGAACAAGGGCATGATCTGATAATCTCATCACGGCTCCCTGCTGCTGTCCTACGTACTGAAACTCAACCGAGCACCCCGACACCTGCGATCCATAAGGAACAAGGATGTAATCAAGCACTTCACGACGGGACCCCTTCCGATAATCAAACCAAGTCGGCTTCCTAGCTCCAAAAGAATTCGAAGCACACATACGCTCCTGAACCAACCAATCCTCCACCTCCTGTCGCAAGCTCTCCACCATCTCCTTCCTCTCCCGCTCCTTGGTCCCCAGGTTACCGCCGCGAGCCTCGTAGAGCTCTTTTCTCGCACGGCGCTGCTAAGAACAGGTGACATGAGCTTTCTGTGATATGCGAGCTGGAAACTCGAAAAACTAGTTTATTATTTTTTAGTTGTCACCCAACGACGGTTCAGCCAAGTGTTTTGATAGTAATACTCCAGCTACGGACCTAAGAATTCATTGGCAGACGCAACACAACCCACTACAGGTGCGAAAAATACCGGTTTTCAAAACGAATGTTCAACTAGGCGCCGGCGGTAAACCGTCAACCTTTCTTACCGCCGGGGGACTCGTAGAGCTTCCTGACAAATTATAATGTCGAAAAAAATTGCAGAGAACGAATAGTTTTTCAGCCCAAGCGATTTCAGACCTCTCCATGCTACAGCCGAACGCCCCCCGATGCTTCTGGATTGTCTTCTGTACGAGCTCTGTAGCTCTTCTACAGCCCGAGTTACGTGCGTCAATCGACAGCACCTCTCAAGATGACGCGAACAAAACGAATAGTTTGGCAAACCCAGCTCGAGTATCAGTCCGAGTTCAGACCTCAGGATGCGACAGGCGGACGCGTCTGATGTCTCCGAATCGATTCGTGTCATTACCCGCCCTGCAGCCCCCCTACAGCCCGAGTTAAGTGCAGAAAGCCGACAGCACCTTTCAGGATGACTCGAACAATACGAACAGTGTCGCGGACCGAGCTTGGGCAGCAGACCGAGTTCCGAGCTCTGGATTCCACAGACGAACGCGCCCGATGTCTCCAAATCGATTGCTGTCACCACCAGCACTGTAGCCCCCCTACAGCCCGAGTTAAGTGCAGAAAACCGACAGCACCTCTCAAGATGACTCGAACAATACGAACAGTTTCGCGATTCTGGATCGGGCAGCAGACCGAGTTCAGAGCTCTGGATTCAACAGACAAACGCGACTGATGATTCTGGATCGGTTAAGTACCAGCCCTGTAGCTGTGCTATAGCTCGAGTTAAATACAGAAAACCGAGAGCGCCTGTCAAGATGACTCGAATAATACGAATAGGTTTGCGGACCTAGCTCGGCTAGCAGACCGAGTTCAGACCTCTGGCTGGAACAGCCGAACGCGCCTGATCATTCTGAATCGACGAGGTGTGCTTACCAGCTCTGTAGCTGTCCTATATCTCGAGTTAAGTTCAGTATACTGACAGCGCGAATCAAGATGACTCGAAACGGCCGATCCCGCCGCAGTGCTTTTTGGCAGTAAAAGGTACCCGATCGAGCTGAGATCAAGATGGCGAGCGGGAATAAGATCGAATATCACGGGAAAAAATACTAGAGCTCTAACGAATGGTTGAATTTCGAGAACAA
Organism: Prorocentrum cordatum; assembly: GCA_963575745.1. Taxonomy (NCBI): domain Eukaryota; class Dinophyceae; order Prorocentrales; family Prorocentraceae; genus Prorocentrum; species Prorocentrum cordatum. The sequence goes on from CAUYUJ010014700.1 coordinate 370,445, forward strand.
AATTTTCAACCGACCAAAATTCCTCAAAATGTCCGTCGAGATTTTTCTTGCCAACTAGCTCTCCGGCGCCCCCGAATTACTCTTGAGCTTCCAGCAACAACTTGCTAAGGGAAGCTCTACGAGTTAATCTCTCACAAAGTTCGTCCAACCGACCCAAAGTTCGCACATTGTCCGTCGGGGCCGGGTCGGCCAACTGGGCGCCGGCGGTAAACCGTCAACCTTTCTTACCGCTGGGGGACTCGTAGACCTTCCTGACAATATATAATATCGAAAAAAATTGCAGAGAACGAATAGTTTTTCAGCCCAAGCGATTTCAGACCTCTCGATGCAACATCCGAACGCCCCCCGATGCTTCTGGATTGACTTCTGTACGAGCTCTGTAGCTCTCCTACAGCCCGAGTTACGTGCGTCAATCGACAGCACCTCTCAAGATGCCTCGAACAAAACGAATAGTTTGGCAGACCCAGCTCGAGTATCAGACCGAGTTCAGACCTCTGAATGCGACAGGCGGACGCGTCTGATGTCTCCGAATCGATTCCTGTGATTACCCGCCCTGCAGCCCCCCTACAGCCCGAGTTAAGTGCAGAAAGCCGACAGCACCTTTCAGGATGACTCGAACAATGCGAACAGTTTCGCGGACCGAGTTCGTGCAGCAGACCGAGTTCCGAGCTCTGGAATCCACAGGCGGACGCGCCTGATGTCTCCAAATCGATTGCTGTCACCACCAGCACTGTAGCCCCCCTACAGCCCGAGTTAAGTGCAGAAAACCGACAGCACCTCTCAAGATGACTCGAACAATACGAACAATTTCGCGATTCTGGATCGGGCAGCAGACCGAGTTCAGAGCTCTGGATTCAACAGACAAACGCGACTGATGATTCTGAATCAGTTTCTGTAAGTATCAGCCCTGTAGCTGTCCTATAGCTCGAGTTAAGAACAGAAAACCGAGAGCGCCTGTCAAGATGACTCGAATAATACGAATAGGTTTGCGGACCTAGCTCGGCTAGCAGACCGAGTTCAGACCTCTGGTTGGAACAGCCAACCGCGCCTGATCATTCTGAATCGATAAGGTGTGCTTACCAGCTCTGTAGCTGTCCTATATCTCGAGTTAAGTTCAGTATACCGACAGCGCGAATCAAGATGACCCGAAACGGCCGATCCCACCGCAGTGCTTTTTGGCAGTTAAAAGTACCCGATCGAGCTGAGATCAAGATGGTGAGCGGGAATAAGATCGAATATCACGGGAAAAAATACTAGAGCTCTAACGAATGGTTGAATTTCGAGAACAAAATTTTCAACCGACCAAAATTCCTCAAAATGTCCGTCGCGATTTTTCTTGCCAACTTGGTAGCGTCCACTTGGCAGCGTCCAAAAACCAGAGAGCAAAGAGAACTGGGTGCCGGCGCTAAACCGTCAACCTTTGTTTTTGCGTATTGCGTGCCGCCACAGCAGGGTCGGGTCACCGCCCAGGCGATAGCCACACAGGGAGGCCTAGTATCCTGCCAAATTCAGGCATTCCTCCACTCCCAAAAGGAGTTGTCGGGCAGACTCTAACTCAGCTGCAGTAATAGTGCTCGAGGGGGGGAGGAGGAAAGAGGAAGAGGCCACGTTGGGCTCCCACACGCCACTCGGAAGAGTGACAGGATATTCAGCAACAGAAGAAGAGCACAAATGAAAATCAATCTGCCAGCCACAGCCTACGCCCAGATAGGATCTTCCACCATCGAAGCTTCCCCGAATGGCGTCGATCAGAATAGCGTTAGCTTTAACATGGGATAGGAAATCATGCCTAAAACGTGTTCTACAAATGCCCTGCCTAGCTCTGTGTGTTAACTCATCCGCAGCAGTATTGTCCTCTCTGTATACCCACTTGAAGATATGTCTCCCAAGACAGGCCGCCTGCACACCACATCTCTTAGCTAGAATGTCTAACTTATTCTGGATGCCGCCCACAATCTTGTCATAATGCACATTGGCAGTAAAGTACAAACCTTGAATCCACCTCACAACGCATTGAGAATCTCCCTTCAGTTCAACGGCAATCCTTCCCACCTGGAACTCCCACTCCGTGTAATCCTCCAATATCTTAGCATATCGTTTGGACAACACCTCCTCCTTCTTCCTGCTAAGCTCCTCCGAAAGTACCTCCTCCTCCCTCTCTTCCATAGGCTTCCAAGGGATAGGATCTTTAAGAACCAGGAAATCAGAAACACCAGGAACCTGAAGAAGCATAAAAACTTGACGAGCGAACTTGACCCAGGCCTCCTCTGTCCATTCCAGAACATGGTACCAGTACTTCCCTCCCACAAGCTCAAAGGGTGTTCTCCACGGGCGCATGCCGATAGGAGCTCCGCCAGTCCTCACACGAGTCCCAGCACGTCCAGCCTGGCTTCCTAAAGATAGTATCAGATCATCCCGCCTGGATTCCCACTCCCCTCCTCCGTGCAACATGGACAGTCGTGCCTGCAGGTAGCCGTTGACAGCAGTGCCCGTGTCCACCACCGTGGGCTGATTGTAATAGCGGGTTGGGTCCTCGAACGTGTCTCTGAGTCTCGCCGTGTTCTGAGAAAGTGGGGTCCTCTGACGTTTGGCCTCATTCATGCACAACGTTTTTCTTTTCCGTCGGTTCATGGGCTCAGAGGGCGTCGTATCATTAGCAGGAGCACCAGGAGCATGCAATGAAGGCGGCACCAATTGTGAGCCGCCCACCACAGAAATCTCCTCCACGCCTCCTCCGCCCCTGCCAAAACAAGACAATGCAATATCCTTCGCCCATTTCCACTGCCGATATAGGAAGACCTGTGCAAGTGGAGGTCTGCCAGCTTCATAAAAAGCTTGCCTCCCTCTTTTGTACATGCGCGACATGAATACAGCCCACCCCTCCTCCTCCCTCTTAGCTCTCCACGTCATCCTGCTCAACATCTTCCCCTCCTCCTTGTGTATAAATGCAATCGTAGAACTGTCAACAGTGGCTCCTTCCAAGCCGAAAAGAAACTTAGATCTCACTCTAGATTCATATCGTGCAAATTTATTCTTCCAAGCAATCCTCCTGGAGGTGTAAAACGCTCGATCATTCCAGAAAGCACGAATAGCTTTTGCCATACGGTATCGCACATCAACATGATCCTTGAAATTCCTCGCAATCTTAGTCCCCAGCACAATAATTTCATCCACCTGCGGTATAGTGATGTTCTCAGGGAGAGACACATTGGGCCCCCTGGACATACCTGGCGGGAACAACGTCACCATAAGAGGCTCCGTCACACCGGTGGTAGAACCCACGTCCATAAACTCAAGACTGCTCTGCTTCCAACGAAAGCCGTGGTCGTGGAAAGCCCACGTCAACTGTAGAATCATTTTAGCCAATGTGGGGCGATCAGGAGCCGTGAGCAGCACGTTGTCCGCCCATATGAAGTGACTCACAACAATACCTCCTGCTTCACCCGAGAGTACAACACCGACAGCATCTCTCGCCCAAGCAGACGTAACGTCACCGAACATGACCAGGGATTGAGCAGTCCACAGATCAGGTCCTTCCTTAGAACCTGTCTTCACACACGTTGTCCAAGGGAGTGTATCAGTGCAGACACCCTCGAACTGAAAGACCGCCTCATTACCAACAGAGTTCTCAATAAGACCATACCGAAGCTCCACATCAACACTCAAACGCTCAAGTGTAGAAGACGCAACTTGGACAGTGAGCGAGTCAAATGCAGTGGCAACATCCAGGGACGCAACAACAATATTCTCCTCCTTCCCCCACAGTCTGGCATGTCTGCACATCGCCTTCAATCCCGACGTTACCTCATGTGTCTTACGACCTTGCTGAAAACCATACAACACAAAGACGGAGCAACAACAGGAGCAATAGACATCAAATGCGAATTGAGTAGAATACACAAGCAGCCCATGTACCATGTGTTCACAACAGAATTCACCGCAAGAGTACGACTGTCATCAAACCTCTTATCCTTGCCGTTCTTCAACATAATAGATGCACGGATGAACTTCCAAGACTCAGGTGCCTCTGCCATTCGCCAGAAGCGTCGCTGGAAGCAGTCAAGCACCACACGAAGTGCTTCCCAGGACAACGAACGTAACATGCGTGCACTGATACCATCAGCACCTACCGCCTTGCCTTCCCGAAGCCTGGAACGAGCACGACAGAGAACATGCATGGTAATAGGAGAAGAAGTGTGAGTGCTGCGCGCACGTGCCTCGTCAGCTTGGACCCGAAGCTGCTCCAGAGTCGCCATATTCATAGCAAGACGTTCCGACTTAGAGTACTTAGCCCTGACCACCCTCGTCATATCCTCCTTCCACTTACTGCGGTCTTCACACCATTCCCCGTCGATCAACATAGAGTTAGTAGCAGTCTTAGTCTTGACCCCATCCCGATAACGATAAAGAAGTAGACGTTTCATGAACTGCCTTCGAACACGATTCCAACGACGACGACTATCCTTGAACGTAGCTTCATCGATCTGACCAGATTTCCAGAGTTTGTGGACTCTGTAGTGGGCCTCTTTCACCTGAGCTTCCTCCTGGGTCAACTTCGGGATGAGCGAGGCCGATTTAAAGCCATAACAGCGTTTGTCGGCGACAGCCCCCTCCTTCAATCGTGATTCCAGGTCGGCTAGAGAAATGGATCTCCACCTAGTATGCCAGATCACCCTTCCCTCAGACTCCTCCGTGCAGTACTGATTTTTGCGTTTTTTATTATGGCCGCAACCCCCACCAGACTTCCACCCAGCAATCTGTGTAACGGCCATATCAAACTCTCTGCACTGTTTCACCTCCTTACCCTCCAGCACAAACCACGAGGCGAACGAACGACTGCCAGTGGCCTTCGTCCTACCAGAGGACTTCCCCCGCAGCAAACATGGGAGATCAAAACATATCATCTTGTGGTCACTCCATTCAGTGTCTCGAGAGTCAGGAGGGTGCGCATACATAACGTGCAACTTAGAACACATAACATGAGTCTCCCAAGTCACAGGACACGCAACATAGTCAATGACGTGCTTAGTCCTAGCACCTCCACCACGCCAGGTAAACTCACGGTCAATGAATGTGTTGATCAGCTTCAGACGTAGCTGGGCCATACAAACACACCAGGCACGCGCACATGCACCCTGCAACACATCCCTCTGCCTCTCCTCCCTCACAGTACGCTCGTTCACACCACCACCAGAGATACGAAGTCGATCGATCTCAACATGAGGCTGCACTTCAACATTGGCGTCGGCACAGACAACAACATCATGAATACTATACTTTTGACGCATGCGCACCACAGCACTCGATAATTCAAGAAGAACGTTCTGGTACAGATGGAACGTGGCCTGGTACCCCTCAGACGTTGTCCCAAAGAAACCTTGCTGAGGAAGATACACGCTAGCATAGATAAATGCGCCCACTTCTGGCCCTCGGAAGGCACAGACCGCAAATCTTCTACCAGCAGCGTGTCCCAAGAAACAGGAGTTGAGAGAAGACGAGAATAGTACACCTGCTTGGCCCTCAATCGAGCCACTGTCAAGCTTCACTTCAGCTGAGCTGCGATAGTGAAAACCAGCCTCATTCAACGTATCACGTCTGAGATACTGGCACTCCTGGAGCCCGACAAGTTGCACTCCCAGCTCACGCAAGTAAGGAAGAGCAGATAGGGAAGTAGCATCACTCATCATTCTGATGTTCCAACAGGCCGCCCTCAGCGGGCGGGTACGTCGTCACACGGAATCTCCATTCAGCAGCGTCTGCCAGGGCCCAGGAAGGATCTTGTCATCGAACTCAATCACCGATTCAGGCCTCAGAGTCCAACCATGCCTGGGATCCCAGGTTCCCAAACAGATCTGCCCACCGGTTTCAGGATAGCCCCAAGCCCAAGACATCACAGGAGACCCATACTGAATTTTGACACGATTGTTTTTCTTCAGCGGGTTCCTCACGCGGAAGTATGTCGCTGTAAGTTTACTGCCAGCCCTCACCTGTCCCTCACGCCAAGGCTCACACTGCACACGAATGCCGATGTACGACTGAGTAGCAGGAAGAAGGGAGTCATCTCTCCAAAGGGGACCCGTGCGCGAGGAAATAACTTTCCAGAACTCCTCCCTGACCTTCCAGACAGTCTCCTTACTCGTGCCATGAACGAAGAAAATACGCAGCCTAAAGACCCCGAACGGCTTGCCCTGGTACTCTCTATTGATGGCCTCACGATCAAAGATCTTCGTATTAACCTCAAACTGCGAGCCAACTTCATCTAAGAGAATCTGGATAACTCTGGTGGCCCTGGCCTCTGACATGATGTTGCTCGTGCGCGCCTGGACATCCCGAGGGTCACCCGAAGTCCAGCCCGAGAGCGTCAAATATCCAGGAACAAATGGGGTTGTGCTCCTGGGTCCTGCATTGCCTCCAAGACTCACACGAGTAGATACAGAGGCAGCATCACTGGCCGCACCATCATTTCCTACCGTCGCTAACTGCTTCTGAACCTGAGCATTCACCGCCTCCTGCTGCTGCTTCTGCTGCTTCACCTCCTCCCTAAGTTGTTCGAGGTCAGACTTCAAAGGTGCAACCTCCTGCTTGATCTCCTTCCTCACCTCCTCGTTATGTTCCGTCAGAGTACATTTGAGCATATCTGCCAAGTTCTGAAACTCATTACGCAGTAGACCAATAGTGACAGGCTCTTTGTCATCCGAAGCACTCCTACCACCTATCCCAGCACGAGCCATCTTGGAGGACCTGGATGCATCCCCCACCTCATTTCTCTCACTGATCTGCTTCATGGAGACATCGGCACAAGCAGCGGCAGCAGATGCAAAAGATGGAGCATGCTGCATCACAAGTTGCGGTGGATGGCCAGCAGAAGATGGGTCTGTCGACATAGTATCTGCGATACGCCCTGCCTTCGATGCTTCCAACGCCGAGAATAGATCACGTTCGTCCTGTGTCGTATGCTCAGGGATATCGTCCCAGCCCTCAAAGTCCCAGTCGTCTTCAGAAATAACAGCCGTGATTGCAACACAACAAACACAAAGTGGCCCCAAGAGAAAAACTGGAATACAGTGTGGCCAGCTAGCCACAGTTTTTTTTTGGGGAGGCTGACCAGGCACCGAGCGCCCCAGCGCCCGTTAAGTGCCTACCTAGTCTCTCTGCAGCTGGAGGTCTTGGGCCACCTGGACTGCGGCCCGCAAGAGGCCCTCGAGACCCGAAAGCTCAGCGTCAGTGATACTGCTATGGGAGGGAGTGCCTGTGCACAACGCCCTACTATTTCCCATATGATTGGACAAGGAGAGGAGGCTTGGGGGAAGAGGGAGACTACACGAGCTCTCTTATCTCTATGCTCAGGGTCAGGGTAAGGGTCATGGAATCGAGGAATATATCCAATCTGCAGAAACCAGCCAACGCCCACACCTTGGGCACACACTCCGCCGTCGAAGGATCCGCGGAGGCCAATAACTCGAAAGTTGTCTCGGACATCAGAACGAAAGATATGGTGGTGGAACAGCTCTCTGAATATCTGGCCTTCCCGTGCTAAGTGGGTAAGTTCATCAGCTACTGTGTTACTCTCTCGATATATGTGTCGAATGAAGTCGTTGCCCCATGAGGGGGGTCGTATTCCTTCCTCCTCCAACTCTTCCAAAAGAGAAATAATATTTGCCACCCGCCTACGATAAGAAGCCCCATCTCCTCCTTCTCCTCCCTCAACCTTCCAGAGACCATTGATCCAGTTACAGATAAGAAGCGAATCGCCCGTCAGCTCGAGACCGATCCCATCATCACTCAGATCCCAAGTCGGCTCCTGTTCATTGTTCGAGGCCAATCTCTGGGCCAGCTTCTCGGACTCCTTCGCCGACAACGGACGAGCCAACATCTCCTCCCCCCTCTCCTTTATGTAGTCTCCTCTCCCTCCAGTTCCTCCACGGACAACAAACAAGTCAAACAGAGACCCCAAAGTACAAGCTTCCAGGAACTGCCTGCAATACTGAACGAAGTCAGAGTAAGAGAAAGAGCACGCCCTCCACCACCGATCCTCCAGATTCACAAACGAGGGAAATATCGTCTGGAACATGAAACACCAAGGATGTTCACCCGTCGCCTGCCCCTTAGTACTGCCTAATCGTGTCAGTTTCGAGGCCTCCTTCCACTTCCACTGTGAACGCCAATATTTTGACTCCAGTGTCCTTTTCTCCTCCCACCTCGGGGTACAGCACATCAGAAGCCGGCGTGCGTCACGATGCGCACGAGGATACACCGTCTGTTGTCCAAGTCCAGGAACAGCCACCCTCCGACGTTTCGGGGGGGACCTGGGGGAATCCCTAGGCCCCCCCCGCTCACAGGGAACTTCAACATCTCGAGAAGAAGAGGCCCTATCAGAGGGCATAGCAGAAGAGACCATCCCATGCATATCTGAAGAGACAGCGCCCATCCCATTCGTATCTGAGGAGACTGCGCCCATCCCATTAGTAACTGCAGAGACAGCACCCATCCCACTGGTAACTGAAGAGACTCCCACCATCCCATTAGTAACTGAAGAGACCACACCCATCCCACTGGTAACTGGAGAGACCATCCCATGCATATCAGAGACAGCACCCATCCCACTGGTAACTGAAGAGACTCCCACCATCCCACCAGTAACTGAAGAGACCACATCCATCCCACTGGTAACTGGAGAGACCATCCCATGCATATCAGAAGAGACCACACCCATCCCATTCATATCTGAAGAGACTGCACCCATCCCACTAGTAACTGAAGAGACAGCCCCCATCCCATTGGTAACTGAAGAGACCTCCCCCATCCCATTGGTACCTAGAGAGCCCGCGACCATTCCTGGGCTCAGCTCCGACTCAGGAATCTGATATCCGCTGTCGACATTAGCTCCAAAATATGATGCTATGTCAGCTCCAAGCTGCCACAAGGAATAAAGAACTCTCTGCACTGCACTCTGGCACTTTGCTTCAAAGAACATCCGTCTAGCAATTCTGAGTCGAGCTGGCTTCCAAACAACCCAACTTTCGGAGGCTGGCTTTTGGGGTGACGTCATCTGGTAAAGACAATTTCCCTCAAAGACATTCAGGCTCTGCAAGGAGTCCCTGTCCCAACTAATACCTTGACTTCCATAAATGAGAATGCTCTGAACCCGAGTGATATAACTCCTACACTTGGCCGAAAACGGGACTGCCTTTGATCTAAAATAAGCTGCATGCGCATGGAAGGCTCGTCGCGCGGCCCCGATCCGCCGCCGAAGGTCCTGGTGTGCCTCCCTATAGCTACAGTATATGCTGTTCCCCAAGACATTCATCTCATCAACTACTTTGAACGGCACCATCTGATCCTGAACCCGAACCAGGATAGGATGTTTTGGCTTCTCCGAGAAACCGATAAACGCGACCTCGAGCGACTCGATCTTCCATTCGAATCCCCATCCCCGCAGAGTCTCTGTCATGTCTCCTACCTGTCGCCTAAACTCCTCCTCCGAAGATCCCAAGATAAAGATGTTGTCGGCATATAGCAAGTGGTGTACAGGAACCGAGGCCGAAACTTCTCCCACCGAGTTTGGATCCAGACAATGAAACCCAATCCCCTGCTCATCCCAAAGCTTAAATAAAGGAGCCCACATCGCAACGACTATCAGGTTCCACAAGGAGGGGCTGTCGTTCCCACCTGTCCTGATGTGGGTATCAATTCCCACATCTGGCAGCTGCAGCCCCTGGAAGAGAAGCGAAGTGACCTCGCACGGCATAGGCACGAGCACACCGTACTGGAGCCAGGGAGGGATAGAGAGGACGTCGAACGCACGTTTGACCGTCGAGATTTTCGTGTTCTGGAAAGCTTGTTTCACATCCGCTGACCCAAGAACCAGACGTCGATCCTTCCCCCACTGTGAGGCGTGTTGTGCTGCTGCCTTAAGTCCTGCAAATATCTCAGTGCATGATCTTTTGGGAACGAAACCGAATAACGATGCATGAGTGCCAGCCTGGAGACAATATGGTTCAAGCATGATCGAGAGACAAGTACTGTACCACTTCTTAAAGATACTCTCCACAGAAATACGTCTCGTATCAGAAACATCGCATATCGGATAAGATTTGGGAAGTAGTGTCGTCAATGTTTGATGCCAAGAAGATGGAGGTACAACAATGCCACGTAAGATATCACAAAATAATCGCTTAATAGTGCGAACGGCTCTCCACGGAAGCGCTTTGATTACTTCTGCCCCCACCCCGTCTGGTCCCGTGGCTTTTCCAGGGTTGAGTCGAGCTCGGGCCCGAAGGACACCGCCATCGTGAGCGTCGCCTCCTGGGGTCTGGGGGACCCCTGGAGCTCCTCCCTGAGGCCCTGGACAATCTTGATCGACCGCCGACGCTCCTCCTCATCCTCGCAGACCTCCTTCAACTTCATCATCTCCTCCATCCACCTCTCCCTGTCCACGCTCTCCCCCCCCCTCAATCTTCACCGCCTTCAAAGCTGCTTTACGTGGACGCTCCGCTTCCCATTCCAGCTTTGCTCGTTTGAATTTTCTCGCTTCCCGATCTCTTTTTCTGCGTATAAGTCGATAGGCTAACGTCCCCCTCTCCGCCCTCCTCCGGTAGACCTGCACATCCAAGGACCGCAGCAACTCCGATCGTTCAGGGGGTCGAGCTGGGCGCTTCGGGGTACTTTCGGTGGCCGACGCACACGAATAGATAACACTCTCTGCCTGACACATAAGTTGGCACGAAAATAGATTGGCATCCAACAACTGGCGACACGATCGACGAGCAGACAAGTTGAGTGGGTCCCAGCCTTTCAAGGTTCGAGAACGTCGTGAGAGATTCCGACTCGCCGACTCCCTGGAAGCCACTCTCAGAGAAGCTCGAACAAGGGCATGATCTGATAATCTCATCACGGCTCCCTGCTGCTGTCCTACGTACAGAAACTCAACCGAGCACCCCGACACCTGCTATCCATGAGGAACAAGGATGTAATCCAGCACTTCACGGCGGGACCCCTTCCGATAATCAAACCAAGTCGGCTTCCTAGCTCCAAAAGAATTCGAAGCACACATACGCTCCTGAACCAACCCATCCTCCACCTCCTGTCGCAAGCTCTCCACCTTCTCCTTCCTCTCCCGCTCCTTGGTCCCCGTGGCCTGGATCTGCACTACCTCCAAGCCTCCTCCCGAATAAACCTCCTCCTCATGCTGTAAGTGTGGCTGTATCTCAACATTCGCATCCATGGCAACAACAAGACGACAGAATCCATAACGACGGCATACGTACTTTCTGAGCAAGCTCACCGACTGGAGTGCACAATGTGATATCTCCAGAAACTCGGGCTGGCTGGCATCAGGCAAGTACAATGAGACAAAGAGCATCCGTCCAGCAAGGATCGCGCACCACCTCTCTGAGGCCCAATGGCCTCGAACACTATCAGCCCTCCGATAGAGTATCATAGCACGGCGATCCTCCGAGACGTGGTAGTACAGTCCCATTTTGACAAGCCATTGCGCCATAACGTCGATGTTCTGAGACTCCTGTACCCCCAGGAAATCCCAGCCTAGGTGTGCTCCGTAAACTACCCTCGTCAGAACACTATAAGCTTTGTCATCCTTCCTCCCCGCACGTTGAAGGTTGAGCGTGGCGAAGCGGACTTCCGTCGGCTCCGCCCGTCGGCGTCACTGAGAAGCAGCCCTGGAGTCCGTGACTAGCTCCTCGAGCTCTGTCGCCGTCATGGTGATGCCGTGCCTCTGGGCGAAAGACGTCCAAGCTGCTGGGATAACTCGCCACTGCCCAGATCCCCCGAAGCTGGCCGCCTGATACTCGGCCAGCAAGCTCCGCTACCCCTCAACGGGGTCAGAGTACATCGTGGACGGCGACTTTCCGTATCCAGTCGATCCTTTGAGGAAGATGGTGGGGTGCTTCCTGCTCCAGACACCATAAAAACGGCCAACTGCTTGATTGTGTGGGATCTTCTCGTCTGGGACCTCTGCACGAACTCTCAAACGAGACACCTTCGACTTCACCTTGGTGTAAAAGGCGTGGTTAAGCGATTCTTCATCATTTATACGTGTGAGAGCGCGCTGTACAGCATAGACCACTTCACTCCCTGCCCCAACCTTAAATCTAATCTTGATATTCCCCGTCATCGGTTTCGATCTGGCAAGTTTCTCAGAGCTGACCACATCCACTTGACCGTGTAACTGCTCGTTATCCGCTTTCAATAAACCCAGGGTGTTCTGGAGTAGTGTGCAGGCATCCGTATCGTCGATCATCGTAAGTTCCCTACTCGTGCGATTCGACCAGTCCTGGACCCATCCGAACAATTCTACATATGTAGGAGTAAATTTTGCCGTCGATGTTCGTCCTGCAAATCTCGGGGCTGCTATCGTAGAGTTAGAGGATCCAATCGAAGCAGTATCCTGGCTGGCCAGGGTCTCCAAGTTCTGAAGCCTAATCTCCTGCTCCTGCTGTTTCTTCTCAATGGCCGTGAGTTTCTCTGTCTGGACCCCGAGACGTTGATCCATACTACTAATACGCACGTCAGTGGCCACCGAGGCGGCCTTCGACTCGTCATGATTCTGAAAGGACATCTGCATGAACAATCGCAAACTCTCAACTTTTTGAAGACTCAGAATTTTCTCTCTCATGGCCTTTTGATCACGAATGTCACCTCCCGTCTTGTCCACCTTCTCCTCCTCCTCCATATCCGTCTTCATCCTCTTGCTACCCTGACCGTCAACCTCCATTTCTTCTGGAAAGAACTGGCGAAACGACCCTTCTTGAACTTACAGAGACACCAAGAACGATGCGAGTAGTGTCGATAAGGTCGTGAACGACGAAATATGCAACACTCTAGGCGACAGTAATCCTCCCAATAGAAGTCTTCCAGATCTGCAAAGAATCGATCCCAAACACAGCTAGGCTCTCCGAGAGGATATAAGACGTTCCACCCTCCT
>CAUYUJ010014701.1:0-77500 GCA_963575745.1 Prorocentrum cordatum
GCTGCGTCTTGACGATCCAGAACCGTGCCAGAACGCGATTTTTGGGACTTCAACTCAGCGAATCAACATAACAGTTTCGCCCGCATAATCCTGAATCTTTTCAAAAAAAACGTTTCTGGTGCGTTGATCATGGGAGTCCGTGAAACTCTTGCGAATTTAGAAAAGCGAATGTGCGCGGCGCTTAGGCGAGAGCCGAATTTTGAAAAGGGACCGCCCTCACTCCGTGAAACCCTTGCACATGAAAAAATCCCATGTGCGCGGTGCTAAGACGAGAGCCGCATTTTGGAAACCATCCGTCCTCAATTTTTCCGTGAAGCTCTTGCCACATAGAAAGGAATGTTCGCGGAACGCGGCCGTAAAGACGGAAGGTTCCCTTGCAATGGTTGGATCCTGCGAGAGCGTGACTCTTGCACATGTTTTAAAGCGGATGTGCGCGGCGCGGCGCTAGCGAGAGTTACATTTTGAAAACCACCCGCCCTATCCGTGAACGTCCTCAATCCGTGAAGCTCTTGCAACTTTTTAAAGCGACTGTGCGCGGCGCTGAGGCGAGATCCACGTTTTGAAAGCGACCCGCCCTCCATGTGTGAAACCGTTGCCACTTTTTACGCTTCAGAGTCATACATGGGGAGGAAGTCTCAGGCCCCGCCCTAAAAACTGGCCTTGGGGTGCGACAGGGAGGAGTTATCTATACGGAGAAGGACTGGATGCTGATACTGCTGATGATGATGCTGCTGATGATGATGATGAGGAGGAGGAGGAGGAGGAGGAGGACAAGAAGGAGGAGGAGGAGGAAGAGTAGGAGGAGGAGGAGGAGGAGGAGGTTGGCCCCTACAACGGTTCATTTCAATAGAGAGAACTGCCTCGTTGGAAGACAACAGTTTGAAGATCCTGAAGCGTGCCAAAACATTGTTCCCGGGATTTCAACGCCACGTATCAACCTGATTGCTACGTCTTGACGATCCAGAATCGTGCCAGAACGCGACTTTTCTGGGACTTCAACACAGCGAATCAACATAACTGTTGCGCCCGCGAATCCTGAATCCTTCCAAGACGCCATTTCTGGTGCGTTGATCATGGGAATCCGTGAAGCTTGTGCACATAAAAACGAATGTGCGCGGCGCTATGACGAGAGCCACTTTTTGAAAAGGAACCGCCCTCAATCAGTGAAACTGTTGCACATTGTTAAAGCGAATGTGCGCGGCGCTAAGACGAGAGCCGCATTTTGAAAACCATCCGTCCTCAATCCGTGAAGCTCTTGCACATAGAAAGGAATGTTCGCGGCGCTAAGACGAGAGCCACATTTTGAAAACGACCCGCCCTCAATCCGTGAAACTCTTGCACATGTTTTAAAAGCGGATGTGCGCGGCGCTAAGGCGAGAGTTACATTTTGAAAACCACCCGCCCTCAATCCGTGAAGCTCTTGCAACTTTTTAAAGCGACTGTGCGCGGCGCTGAGGCGAGATCCACGTTTTGAAAGCGACCCGCCCTCCATGTGTGAAACCGTTGCCACTTTTTACGCTTCAGAGTCATACATGGGGAGGAAGTCTCAGGCCCCGCCCTAAAAACTGGCCTTGGGGTGCGACAGGGAGGAGTTATCTATACGGAGAAGGACTGGATGCTGATACTGCTGATGATGATGCTGCTGATGATGATGATGAGGAGGAGGAGGAGGAGGAGGAGGGACCAAAGAAGGAGGAGGAGGAGGAAAAAGTAGGAGGAGGAGGAGGAGGAGGAGGAGGAGGAGGGAGGAGGGAGAGGAGGAGGAGGAGGAGGAGGAGGAGGAGGAGGAGGGGGAGGAGGGTCGAGGGGGAGGAGGAGGAGGAGGAGGAGGAGGGGAGGAGGAGGAGGAGGAGGAGGAGGAGGAGGAGGAACGCGGAAAAGGGCGAGGAGGAGCGAGGAGGATGAGGAGCGAGGAGGGAGGAGTAAGGAGGAGGAGGGAGGAGCGAGGAGGAGGATGATCGAGGAGAGGAGGAGGGGGGAGGAGTAGAATTTGAGGAGGAGGAGGAGGAGGAGCAGGCGCGCTCCGCGAGCGAACCAGCACGACCCCAGGGTGCTCCGCAGCTCCGAGTGCGACAGGGGACCGCCCGACCGCCCGTAAGCCGCAGGAATCGACGACGACGGCCGGCGGCGGCGACGACGACGACGACGACGACGGCCGGCTGCTCGGCGGCGGCGGTGACGACGACGGCGACGGAGACGGCGGCGTCGGGGGCGAAATTCTGGGCAAACGGTATTTCGTGACTCTTCGCCGCGCTGGCCAATGTGCATCTTCGGGCCCGGGGATCGTCACAGATTCGATTCTGCCACAACCTTAGACACCCTTATTGCACCAGAGAACAACCCCAAAACAGTTGGATGGTTCGAAACTTGTGATTTGTATTGTGAGATCGATGGGATCGATAGGATCGATCGTGAGATCGATCTTGGGGATCGATAGTGAGGGCGACAATAAGGTCGGTCATGCGACCGATCGTGAAGTCGTTCAGTCGAGATCGATAGTGAGATCGATCGTGAGGTCGCTCGTGTGATCTATAGTGAGATCCAGTGTGAAATTTGATAATGAGATCGACCGTGACATCGATAGAGATGTGGGTAATGATATCGATGGTAAGACCGATCGGTAAGGAGATCGACCAGAAAGCCGGGAACCCAGAAACCCGGGAACCCCGCTGTCCACCGAAATCGGCCCGCAACCAACAGCCGGGAACCCGGGAACCCGGAACCCGGGAACTTGGCGGCCCACCGAAATCGGCCGCCCGTTTCCGCCAAATCTTTTAAGATCCGCCAGGACCCTTCAAGTGCAAGCGTTGAATTGGGAGCATCTGCTGCTCCATACGTGTATAGAGGTACTCGTAGTGCGCGACATAGATGGTTTTTTTTGCACAACATATGACATTACGTAATGTGTACCACAGTGATTGTGCATCACAGGTTCTCGTTCCTAAATACAGAATAGACTCTACCCCCCCTCAGTTATCACTCCCCCGTTCGGGTATGTAAACCATGTATGATTCTGACCACATGGCCATCCTAAATATGAAATCGCAATGTCCCAGGCCAGCCGGTATCCCCCCCCTGAGGTTTCCCTTGTCAAAAAACACAATGCAGGTGAAATTTTTGCTCTACATAGCACAAGTTTGCAACAATGTCTGGCAAACAATATGACGAAGTGCACACGCGCGCGTCTGTCGCGCGCGCATGCCGAAATCTTTCAAACATCTTCGGTGCCGGAGGGATTTCCGCAATCGATGTGTCCAAAAACACATTACAAAAACAAAGGGGTTCGCAACACTGATTTGCTAAGAAAGCTGACGCAGCGAGCTCTTGCGAAATCTTGAGGAAACCATATATTTGTAAGATTTCGCAAAATGCTAATTAAACCGGGCTTCGCTATTAAACGGGCTTCGCGCGCGCATGCCGAAATCTGTCGAACGCCCTTGCGCGTGTGCCGTCGCGAGAAATCTCTGCAAAAAATGGGACGAAGTGCAGACGCGCGCGTCGTCGCGCGCGTATGCCGAAAACCTTCAAAACCCATCGGTTTCGGAAGGATTTCGAAATCGTGTGTCCAAACAACATACAAAAACACAAGATTTTGCAACACGGATTTACAGATTTCGCAACACGGATTTTCAACAATAGCATGCGCGCGCGCTCTGGCGTCGTCGTCGTCGTCGTCGCCGTCCTCCCTCCTCCCGCGTCGACGTCGTCGTCGTCGTCGCCTACGTCGTCCTCTGTCTTTCCTCGTGTTCGTCGTCGTCGTCCTCTTTGGCGTCGTTGTCGTTTCCGTCGTCGTTGTCGCCGTGGTCGTCCTTCCTCCTCCTCCCTCGTCGTCGTCGTCGTCCGTCGTCGGCGTCTCGTCGTCGTCCATCCTATTTCGTCGCCGTCGTCGTCGTCGTCGTCGTTGTCGTCGTCGTGGTCTTCCCTCCTCCCTCGTCGTTGTCGTCGTCGGCGTCGCCGTCCTTCCTCCTTCGTCGTCGTTCGCGTCGTCGCCGTCCTCCCTCCTCTCTCGTCGTTGTCGTCGTTGTCGTCGTTGTCGCCGTCGTCGTCCTTCCTCCTCCCTCGTCGTCGCCTTCGTTGGCGTCGTCGTCGTCGTCTTCGTCGTCGTCGGCGTCGGCGTCGTTGTCGTCGTCGAAGTCGTCGGAGACGTCGTCGGTGTCGTCGTAGTCGTTGTCGTCGGTGTCGTCGTAGTCGGTCTTCAGAGGTTTTGCAAACCAAGTTGCGGGTGGGTGGGTGGGATGTTTGCAAGAGCGTGGGATGTGTCAAATCATGGGTAACATTCAGGTCCACAACATAGATTGCACCAGGTATTTTGATATAAACACACTGTTTAGGGTCCACGCCAGCTACCATCCTAGAGCTTCGGATGCAGCTCCTGGGAGCCTAAATGCAGCATTGTGGCTTGTATGTCCGTGGTCGAAAAAAACACCCTGGTCTGGCACAATTCTGCTTGCTTCCGCTCAATCCCGCTTCATCTGTCTTGATCGGCCACAGTCCAGGGTAAATCTGCTTGACCCGAAAGGGGGTCCAGTTGAAAGTGGGTGGTGCAACCGATTTGGTGCAATATAGTTGTAGGGTTGCAATCGATTTAGGGCGTGCAATGCATTCCAGTTTGCAATTGTATTGCTTGATTTTTGCGTACGAAGCATTAGCTGCAATACAATGCAATCTAATTTTCTGGCGCAATACAGTTGCAGTACAATCGTCCAAAATCTATTGCACCACCCCCTTTCAGCTGAACCCCCCTGTGAGTCAACCAGGGTAAAGTCCAGCCCAATCCAGCTCAATGGCTTCCAAACGGTGCTTAGTAACCCTCAGTCGCTCTTACCAGGTTGTGCTCGTGGCTGGCCTCGTCATATGTTCCCTCCTCGTCTGTGGCGTTTGATGAGGGGTGCCGGCTTCGCGTCCACTGGGAGTTCATCGTGCCCCCTGCTCCTCATCCTTCTCCTGTTCCTGTTCCTGTTCCCGTTCGTCGTCCTCCTCCTCCTCCTCCTCCTCCTCCTCCTCCCTGAGATCCAGGTCTAGCCTCCCTTCCCTCGGCTCGAGGGTTTGGCCCTCCGCGGGGAGGGTGCACCGTTTTTTGCCGTGCCCTCTCGCACCCTCGGGCCTCGGCCGAGCCATTCCGTGGGAGTTCCGCCGGTCTTTCTCGTGGTCCTCGTGCCGTTCGCCCAGCCCGAGGTGAAGAGCCGTGCTGCGCGCAGAAAAAGGTAAAGCAGCCAGCCGTCCAACCCCCAGGGCCGCCTACGATCCGATTCCATGCGATTCGATTCGCCGGCTGCGGCCGCGATTCCAATTCGGTGCGATCCGGCTCTATATGCACCGGCATCGGCCGGGGCCAGCCAGCGGCGGTTCGATACCGATCCGATTCGTCGCTCTCGATCCGATCCGATTTCACGATCTGGTCCAGCGCAGACCTGCCCCCCGCAGGAGCGGGAGCGCGAAGAGCGCGAACGCGAGCGCGAGCGCGAGCTGGCGAGGGCGGACCGGGAGGCGGAGGACGAGGCGCAGTTTCCGCCCTCCGCGCCCGCCCGCCCGCTCCGCGGCCTCAGCGGCCTCGTCATCGTCATCGTCGTCGTCGTCGTGCCTGATTCCTCTCGAGACGACTTGTGCCTCGAAGGCCGGTTCCTATCGAGACGTTTTTTGCTTCGCGCTTGAGCGCTTGTGCGCTTGGAGCGTTGATCAAGTCTTCACCAATGCCAGATTCAGAGCCTCAACGTCGTCGAAAAATGAGTCGTGGTCGTCGTCGTCGTCGTCGTCGTCGTGGTCGTGGTCGTGGTCGTTGTCGTGGTTGTCGTCTCGGGGTGGAGGGTGTTGTGCGGACGAAAAGGTTTGAGGTTCGAAGTTCGATGTGCTCGGGTCTTTTTGCGGTCCTCGGCGGTTTTCCAGCGTCGCGGGATGCTTCCCGTCAGCTGCGCCTCGCCGAGAGCGTTCCAGGGGTGCCCAGATCGTCCCGAACGGCCGCGGGAGAGAGCCGAGCTATGATCCGAAGACGCGGGGGCGACGACGTGGGGGGGGGGGACTGGCCGAGGGGGGGACGCATCGACCTCCAGTCGCCCATGCACTGCCGGTCGGGACCTGGGTGCCCCACCCCGCCCAGGAGCACTCGGTGCCTGTGCTGAGGACCGGTCGCCGACTCCTCGTCGATTCATCGCAGATTCCACGCTCCGGTTCCCCCCCCGTGGGCCATTCCCTCCCCCCTCGTTCCCATTCGGCAGCGGGGAACATAAACAGGGGGGATGCGCATCCTGCTGCATGCAGCTGGTTTCGGCCCCGTCGCCGGGCTCCTTGCCTCGATGCATGGGCGCCGGGAGGCGCCAGGAAGAGCAGCTACGTGATTTGAGCCACTATCCTTCCTTTTCGTCCTATCGGAAGTTTGCCCCCCTGGGTCCTCTCCGCTGCCCAGGTCCCCGCAGCCTGCCATAGGGATAGACCGGATTTTACAGGTGTGCGCTGCAAGTGACAAGTTCAGGCAGTCCAAGTTGGCCTCTTCGTGCGGCGCTGCCGTGGGGAGGTATACAGTGTCATTCGGCCTATCCCGCCAACGTTCGCACAGGCGTTTTTCCGAACTATCCTGTGGTATTGGGTCCTCGTTTTGAAGAGACGGTCCCCGCGTTCCTTCCTTGCTTCCTCCTCCCTTCCTCCCTCCTCTCAACATTATCATCACCATCATCACCATCATCATCATCATCATCATCATCATCATCATCTTCATTATCATCAGCATAATCGCCACCATCAGCGACATCATCATCGTCATCACCATCATCATCACCATCATCATCATCAGGATCCAATACATTCATCTCACCATCAATCATCACCATCATCATCATCATCATCACCATCATCACCATCATCATCACCATCATCATCATCACCCCTCATCATCTTCAGCACCATCATCACCATCATCATCACACACCATTCATCATCATCCGGATCATCATCATCCATTATCATCTCCTCATCTATCATCATCATCTCATTCATCTTCATCCTAATCTCATCATCATCACCATCACCCCATCATCGCCATATCATCATCATCATCATCATCATCATCATCATCATCATCATCATCATCATCATCATCATCATCATCATCATCATCATCACCATCACCATCAGCAGCAGCAGCATCAGCATCAGCATCAGCATCAGCATCAGCAGCATCATCGCCATCATCAGCGACCTCACACGTTCCGTGGCCCCATAGGGAGCTCCACCAAAGGCCTCAGTGGTACAGCCCGCATGCGTCACCCCCCACCCAGTGCAGCGCTTCGTGGCCCCATAGGGAGCTCCACCGAAGGCCCCAGTGGCACCGCCCGCGTGCGTCACCCCCACCCAGTGCAGCGTTCCGTGGCCCCACAGGGAGCTCCACCGAAGGCCCCAGTGGCACCGCCCGCGTGCGTCACCCCCACCCAGTGCAGCGTTCCGTGGCCCCACAGGGAGCTCCACCGAAGGCCCCAGTGGCACCGCCCGCGTTTGGTCCACCCCACCAGTAACAACGTTTTCGTGCCCCCATAGGAGCTCCACCGGAAGCCCCAAGTGGCACTGCCCGCATGCGTCAACCCAAACCAGTACAGCTTTCTTGGCCACATGGAGCTCCACCGAAGCCCCAGCGGCACCGCCCGCGTGCGTCACCCCCACCCAGTGCAGAGTTAGTAGGCCCCATATAAGGGAGCTTTTTCTTTTTTTTTTTGTTTTTGCATATCTTCTTTTTTTTTTATTTTTTCCGTTTAGTTTCTTTTTTTTTTTTTGCTTTTCCTTTTGATTATGCTTCTTTTTTTTTCCTTTACCCTTCTCTGTTTCATCTCTTCCTCTTTCTTTCCCCTTCTCATCTTCGGCTTTATTCTTTTTTTTTTTGTTTTTTTCTTTTTCGTTTTTGTTGGGTTTTTGTTTTTTTTCTCTTTTTATTTTTTTTTCCTTTTTCTCCATTTCTTTTTCTTTTCTCTTCTCTTTTTTGTTTCTTTTTTTTTCTTTTTTTCCTTTGGTTTTTTTTTTCTTTTTTTTCCACTAAGGCCCCAGTGGCACCGCCCGCAGGGAGCTCCACCGAAGCCCCCAGTCCTCTCAGCGCAGCGCTTCGTGGCCCCGTGAGGAACTCCACCGAAGGCTCCAGTGGCGGTGTTCACATGCGTCCCCCCCCACCTAGCACAGCGCTTCGTGGCCTCATAGGGAGCTTCACCGAAGGCCCCGGTGGCTGTACTCGCATGCGCTTCCCCACCCATTACATTGTTTCGTTGCCCCACAGGGAGCTCCACCGAAGGCCCCAGTGGCACCGCCCGCGTGCGTCACACCCCACCCAGTACAACGTTTGGTGGCCCCATAGGGAGCTCCACCGAAGGCCCCAGTGGCACCGCCCGCATGCGTCACTTCCCACCCAGTACAGCGTTTCGTGGCCCCATAGGGAGCTCCACCGAAGCCCCCAGTGGATGCACTCGCATGTGTTTCCTCCCAGCGCAGCGTTTCGTGGCCCTATGAGGAACTCCACCGAAGGCCCCAATGGCGGCGTTCACATGCGTTCCCCCCACCCAGCACAGCGCTTCGTGGCCTCATAGGGAGCTTCACCGAAGGCCCCGGTGGCTGTACTCGCATGCGCTTCCCCACCCATTACATTGTTTCGCTGCCCCATAGGGAGCTCCACCGAAGGCCCCAGTGGCAGCCCCGCCCCACTGCGGCGCATCCCTAACACTTTTCGCGGCCCCGTAGTGCTTTCCGCCTGAAGCAACAGTGGCAGCGCCCACATGGCGGCCCCGCCCCACATCGGCACACCCTTCGCATGCTTCATTGGCGCCATAAGGAGATCCCCCGACGTCCATACCCGCAACGACTGTATTCGCAACTGCATACGGCTTGGTCTTTCGCCATACTATGTTTGTTGAATTTGATGACATGGATCATACAAACAGTTCGTACTACAACGTGCTGTATTAACGTATTTTGAACGAGGAGATGTTCGGTCAACATGTCGTGCATCATGTGGCTTGCAAACAGGTGGTGTCCGCACACAGGGGACGCCGGCAATGCAATTCTGTGTCACGATACCACCCCGTATTCCATACTCTTTTAGACTACAGAATTTGGTGTACCATACGCCGCGCACGCGCATCTTGCATTAATTCCGCTGCATACCGTGTACAAGGACACGTGTTGTATATCCTAACCGCATGCTGTGATAACACAGGAGGAGGAGGAGGAGGAGGAGGAGGAGGAGGAGGAGGAGGAGGCGGAGGAGGAGGAGGAGGAGGAGGAGGAGGAAGAGAGGAGATCGGAGGAGGGCGGATGAGGGGGAAGAGGAGGAGGAGGTAGGAGCAGGAGGAGGAGCAGGAGGAGGAGGAGGAAGGAGGTGGAGGAGGCGGAGGAGGAGGAGGAGGAGGAGGAGGAGGCGTTGAGGGAGGAGGAAGAGGAGCACCCAGACCTCGAGTGCCGTGATCTTTCGACACGAGGTCTCCCGGCGCCCCGAAGCCTGCAAGTTTCCCGAGCGGAGAAGCTTCTGTTGACGCTCCATGGCCGCCGCACGCCGCCCGCGGAGGCCGCTGGGCCGCCGCGCCGCCCGCCCGGCCGCCGCCGACGCCCGCCGCCCAATGCGTTGCCGCCTCCCGCCCGCCCGCCCGAAGGGCCGTCGCGGGCCGCCGCCCGCTTCATCACCCACCAAACCACCCCAGCCCAACCCGAAGGCCTCAAATTGACCTCCATTTCCAGTGGGGGGGGGGGGGGCGGGGAACATCGAGAAAACACATATGGAACCCGTACCCCCCCCCACCCGAAATTCGGGTCTTCGGGTTGGGTTGGGGTGGTCTGGTAGGTAGTCACCGCTGTCCACGGCGTTGCCGCCTCCCGCCCGCCGAAGGCCGTCGCGGGCCGCCGCCCGCCGAAGGCCGCCCGCCGCCGCGCGCCCCGCAGGCGCAGGGCGACGCGCGCGCCGCGCGCCTCGGCGCCGCCCGCGCCGCGGACGAGGCGCGGTGGGCGGCCGCCGGCAAGCGGCGCGCCGCCGGCGAGGACGGCGGCGAGCACTGGAGGCGCGCGGGTCCCCCAGCCGATCGAGCAGTGGCGAAGCGTCCCGGTTGCCTGTAGGCCCACCACGTGGTGTTCTAAGAACCTTGTGCGGTCTGCCGGACATTCGAGCATTTCTGGCTGAGGCTGTCTTGTTTTTTGCAGCATCGGGTTTCTGTTCTGAGAACATCGGTTTTGTTATTAGATCATGTTTGGGTGCAGCCCGCGAGGACGGCGGCGAGCACTGGAGGCGCGCGGCCCTCCCCCAGCCCAGGGTCGGCGACTATGAACGGTGGGAAACCGACCCCAGCCCCCACAAACTATTGGTTTTGGATGTCAGCGTTTTGCAATTTTGGCGACTGTGCGTAAGTGTAGGCTTGTGGAGGACGATCAATGGAGAGGAGGCATGCTGCCAAATAGTTTCCAGATGTCTAAAACATGTGTTAAACATGTAGTTAGCATGTAAGCAATATGCTTGAAACATGTTTAGAACATGCTTTTACACATGTTGAACACTTTTTAGTTCAATGATCGGATTGTTAGAGTGTCCATTGCCATGGCAGCCACAAGTGTAGGCGCCCTGTCAGCGAGGCCATTGCCGTCTGCTTGGTCTGACGTTCCTCAGGCGGGGGGCGGGAGTCGTTCTTTATGCGTTCAGACTACGATGGTTGTGATTACGCAAAGGTCTGGTTTGCGATCGGCGCCGTTGCAGGGTTCACCTCGATCCGACCGATCCGATCCAATATCGGCTCCGGCTGGCCCGGTTCGGTCGATTCCGATTTCTGGGCGATCCGAAGCGACCGATGTTATGGCACTGTGATTTATCCTGGTGCCGCCGATTCGATTTGATTCCGACCCCGAGCCGACGCGGCACGACTCGATGCACTTTTCGATCCGATCCGAATTCCCGATTCGATGCCGACGCTTGTTCCTGCGTTGGGCGCCCCGCCTCCGCCAGGCCCCGTCGCAGCAGCCGCCGCTCCCCCGCCGGCGGGGCCAGCCGCGCCACTCGCTCCGGGTGTGGCCCGTCCCCCCGAGCGGCCCCTGAGCAGCCCTTGTTCCTTCTCTGTCTCCTTCCATTTTCCTGCCTCGTGGCGCGCTTCGCTTCAAGCGGCATCCCCGTTGTCAGTGCTCTTCCGCCAGCGCAGTTGCTCTGCCTAGCCTTGTAAGGTGGGCCGGAGGGACAGGGTTGAACCGACCGTGTATTCTATCAAATTCCAGAGAAGTTGCGGGCAATTCCCGGGAAAGTTCAGTTTTTTTGGTCCTGTAGAGGTGTTAGTATATAACATATGTATAGCATGTATTTATCCGTAAGGGCTTCGCCCCCTGCCGCCGGCCCCCTCTCTCGGATAATGGGCCATGGAAGAGCTAAGTCATGAGGCCTTGGCGCTGTCGTGAAGCAGTATCGAAACTTCATGCGAAGCCGATTCGCAATCAGCAAAACCAACTGATCACAAGAGGGGTTACCACACCTGGCGATTGGTAAGACGTGTATGGTTTACGGGTTTGGTTACCACACCCTGCGATTAAAGGGCCGAGGGGCTCTCGCAGTTTGGGTTACCACGCCTTGCGATGGATGTGCGTGAAGGGTGGCACCGGATTTCAGAAATGTGCCAAATCCTGTATGTTTTTGGACCCTGACCCCGCGGATCTGCGTAAAGGGGTGGCGCCGAATTTAGAAATGTGGCGAATCCCCTGTGTTTTTGGACCCTGACCCCGCGGATCTGCGTGAGGGGTGGCACCGAATTTCAGAAATGTGGCACATCCCCTGTGTTTTTGTACCCTGACCCCGCGGATCTGCGTGAGGGGTAGCACCGAATTTCAGAAATGTGGCGAATCCCCTGTGTTTTTGGACCCTGACCCCGCGGATCTGCGTGAGGGGTGGCACCGAATTTAGAAATGTGGCAAATCCCATGTGTTTTTGGACCCTGACCCCGCGGATCTGCGTGAGGGGTGGCACCGAATTTCAGAAATGTGGCAAATCCCATGTGTTTTTGGACCCTGACCCCGCGGATCTGCGTGAGGGGTGGCACCGAATTTCAGAAATGTGGCAAATCCCTTGTGTTTTTGGACCCTGACCCCGCCGATCTGTGTGAGGGGTGTTGATTTCGACCCCCCCCAGCAATTCAGACAACGCGCCCAGGAGACGCTAAAAATCTGGTTTGGGCCTCCCCTTCCCTTCGCGCGGTCAATCAACTAGTTACAGTAACGAGCAAGAAGCAGAACTGTAACACTGGAAACTACAAGCTACAACTGGTACAGGAAACTGCGAACCCGCGCCTACAGCCTGGTGGCCCCACAAGGGGGCCGGCGGATAGTTTTTTGTTGTCCATTGCTTTGGCGCCGACGCAAACTGTTCCTGCCTTGGCCGCCACGCTGCGCCAAAAGTCCGATGAACCCTCGTCGGGGCGCGGCGGGTGAGATCTCTGTAGCAAAGCCCTCGCCCGCCCCCCTCGGGCGCGGGATGCGAGCCACGCCCTGTCAAAGCGACAGCTCTCGGAGTCGCCGCCGCCGCCGTGGTTGTGGTGGTGGTGGTCGTCGTCGTCGTCGCCTTCGTCGTCGTCGCCGCCGTCGTCGTCGTCGTCGTCGTCGTCGTCGTCGTCGTCGTCGTCGTCGTCTTCGTCGTCTTCGTCGGCGTCGGCGTCGGCGTCGGCGGCGGGGCCGTCGCTGTCGTCGTCGTCGTCGGCTTCGGCGTCCTCGTCATCGTCGGCTGCGTCGGCATCGTTGCTACTGGCGGCGGCGGCGGCACCGTGGACAAGATGCCGACGCCGTTGCGCGGCCCTCCCCAAACGTCTGGGGTTTTTGAACAATCGACCCACGTTGTTTTTCTTAGTTTTATTGTGTGTTTGGTGTTAGTTGTTGTTGTTGTTGCTGCTGCTGCTGCTGCTGCTGTTGTTGTTGTTGTTGTTGTTGTTGTTGTTGTTGTTGAATATTATTACTTCTAAAAAATAATTATTGTTGGGCCCCCTGGTGCACGCCCCCCCCGCCGCGCCTAGGCCGCAGCCACGTTTTCATCATTTTCGTGAGGAAGCCTCAGGTAATTCGAGTTGATCAAGATCCGGTTGTTTTGTTGTAATCCGCTTTCCCTTGCAAAAAAAACACTATAAAATGAAATTTCTTGTTCAAATATAATCAAATTTCAAGAATCCCTTGCAAAAAATAAGGTAAAGTGGACATTCGCGCGCGCAAGACGAAATCCTTCAAAAAGCTTAGTGTTCGGAGCGATTTTAACATAAAAACATCAAAAAACCAATGGTTTTTCAACAAAAAAAATGTCAAAATCTCATCCCGCGCGCTCTTGCGGATTCGTAGGAAACCCAACTCTTTTTCAACATTTCTGTCAAACGGGCTTTTGCGAGCAACTTTTTTCGAACTTCTGCGACAACGGTTGCGCACCTGCCAGGGCCATCATCCCTGTCAAATAATACCATGCGGGACACATGCGTTTTTTCTTCGCGCGCGCTCGCCGAATCTTCCATGTGTATCATGGGTATTCATGTACCATATCGCATCTATGCAACAGTGTTCTGTGGAGCTAACAAACCTTCTGTGGGTTAACAAGGCTTAACAACTTCTGTGGGTGTACGAACGTAGGCTTAACAACTTCTGTGGGTGTGACTCCACGCCAGTGTAGTAGCCACGGTCGTCCGCAGGCCACGAAGTGAAGTGTCCGAACGTCATAGGGCGGGAAGCTGGGTGTGGGTGGTGGCGAAGAGTCGTGTGGATATTTGGTAGAGCTTGCACTGCCCCCCCACAAAGTGGGGGTATTTGCTGGCGTCGCATGAAAACCCTGGCACTGGTGAGAACACTGAGCGTTCGGGTAAAGTGAGTGTTGTTGTTGTTGTTGTTGAACATATTACTTCTAAAGAATAATTATTGTTGGGACCCCTGGTGCACGACCCCCCCGCCGCGCCTAGGCCGCAGCCTCATTTTCATCATTTTCGTGAGGAGGTCTCAGGCAAAACGGGTTGGTCCGGATCCGGTTGTGTTGTTACGATCGGTTTTCCCTTGCAAAAAATAAGCTAAAGTGGACATTTCTTGTTCCAACATAACCAAACTTCAAGAATCCCTTGCAAAAAATAAGGTAAAGTGGACATTCGCGCGCGCAAGACGAAATCCTTCCAAAAGCTTAGTGTTCGGAGCGATTTCAACATAAAAACATCAAAAAACCAATGGTTTTTCAACACAAAAAATGTCAAAATCTCATCCCGCGCGCTCTTGCGGATTCGTAGGAAACCCAACACTTTTTTAACATTTCTGTCAAACGGGCTTTTGCGAGCAACTTTTTCGAACTTCTGCGACAACGGTTGCGCACCTGCCAGGGCCATCATCCCTGTCAAATAATACCATGCGGGACACATTCGTTTTTTTCTTCGCGCGCGCACGCCGAAATCTTCAAAAACCATTGGGTTTCTTATCAGACGCTAGCGCCTCACCAGCCAAAGCAGTCCATATCATTGTAGGACCTACAGACAGTACCGGCGTCGTACTGGTTTACCGTGGTTTCCTATTCTAGCGTCAGGAACACGTTACCACCAAAAACCAGTACAGGTGTCCAGTGTTGGAACAGGGGGACAAGTCGTATACTAAGCTAGCGTCCAGAAAATGTTACCACAACAAGTCACTGTACCCATGCGCCAGTGTAGTAGCCACGGTCGTCCGCAGGCCACGAAGTGAAGTGTCCGAACGTCATAGGGCGGGAAGCTGGGTGTGGGTGGTGGAGAAGAGTCGTTTGGAAATTTGGTAGAGCTTGAACCGGCCCCCCCACAAAGTGGGGGTATTGCCCGCCTCCTATGAAAACCCTGGCACTGGTGAGAACGGAGTGTCCACACGTGCTAGTAATTGTTGTTGTTGTTGTTGTTGTTGTTGTTGTTGTTGTTGTTGTTGTTGTTGTTTGGTGTTCGTGAGGTTGTGGGTTGGTGTTGTTTGTGTTCGTGATTGTTGTGTGTTGTTGTTGTTGCATGTTGCTGTTGCTGATGTTGTGTTTGCGGTCGACGGGTGTTCGTGTTTGTGATTTGTTATGTTGTTGCTGTTGATGTTGTTGTGTTGATGTTGCTGATGTTGTTGGTGTTGTAGGTGGTGTGTTGTTGGTGCTGTTGTTGATGATGATGAGGCTGATATGGTGATGATTGCTGCTTGTGTTTGTTGGTGTTACCGCTGTTGTTGTTGTTGGTTGTTGTTGTTGTTGTGCTGTTGTTGTTGTTGTTGAACATTATTACTTCTAAAGAATAATTATTGTTGGGGCCCCTGGTGCACGGCCCCCTCGCCGCGCCTAGGCCGCAGCCATGTTTTCATCATTTTCGTGAGGAAGTCTCAGGCAAAACGGGTTGGTCCGGATCCGGTTGTTTTGTTACGGGCGGTTTTCCCTTGCAAAAAATAAGGCAAAGTGGACATTTCTTGTTCTAACATAGCCAAACGTCAAGAATCCCTTGCAACAAATAAGGTAAAGTGGACACTCGCGCGCGCAAGACGAAATCTTTCCAAAACCTTAGTGTTCGTAGCGATTTTAACATAAAAACATCAAAAAACCAATGTTTTTTTCAAAAAAAAAAGTGTCAACATTTCATCCCGCGCGCTCTTGCGGATTTGTAGGAAACCCAACACTTTTTTAAACATTTCTGTCAAACGGGCTTTTGCGAGCAACTTTTTCACGTGCTTCGAACTTCTCCAACAACGGTTGCGCACCTGCCAGGGCCATCATCCCTGTCAAATAATACCATGCGGGACACATTCGTTTTTTCTTCGCGCGCGCACGCCGAAATCTTCAAAAACCATTGGGTGTCTTAGGAATTTTAGCACCGCGCATCATAAAATCATACGAATCGCACCGTAGGTCCTCGAAAAACATCTGTACGAATTTTCAAAATTTCTACCCGCGCGCGCTGTCCGAATCCTAAAAAACCAATGGTTTTTCAACATTTATGTTACATGAGCTCGCGCGAGCTACTTTCGCAAGCTCTTTCAACGGCGTTCGCGCGCCTGCCAGGGGCCACAATCCCTTGCAAAACATACTATGCGGGACACATGCGCGCGTGTCGCGTCGTCGTCGTCGTCGTCGTCGTCAGGAACACGTTGCCACCAAAAACCAGTACAGGTGTCCAGTGTTGGAACAGGGGGAAAAGTCGTATACTAAGCTAGCGTCCAGAAAATGTTACCACAACAAGTCACTGTACCCATGCGCCAGTGTAGTAGCCACGGTCGTCCGCATGCCACGAAGTGAAGTGTCCGAACGTCATAGGGCGGGAAGCTGGGTGTGGGTGGTGGCGAAGAGTCGTTTGGAAATTTGGTAGAGCTTGAACCGGCCCCCCCACAAAGTGGGGGTATTGCCCGCCTCCTATGAAAACCCTGGCACTGGTGAGAACGGAGTGTCCCCACGTGCTAGTAATTGTTGTTGTTGTTGTTGTTGTTGTTGTTGTTGTTGTTGTTGTTGTTGTTGTTGTTGTTGTTGTTGTTGTGTGTTATGTTCATGTATTGTTGTTGTTGCTGCTGGTGTTGCTGCTGTTGCTTTGTTTTTGTTTTGGTCGTTTTCGGTCTTTCGGTGCCCTCGTCGAACCTCTGGGCCGTCCAGAGAAGTCGGGATGAAACACTGGTCCTGGGGAACTGGTCGAGAGGTCGGTGGCCAGTGTTTCGAAACCATGTGCTCTGAATGGGGTATTTTTCAAAGGGGGGGCGATTCACGTGCCAATTGAGCTTACCAAATCCAGCCCCCCTCCATCCTCCTACCCCTCCTCATCCTCCTCCTCTTCCTCCAACCCCCCTCCACCCATTCCGACAGCACGTGCCCAACTCCGCCAGCAGATCCAAGGGGGGGGGGAAGATTACTGCCCCATCCAGAGTAGACGCTGGATGCCTGGGATGTCGTCGCGGCTGGATTCGTGTCGAGATCTCTCGGCCAGAGCGCGCCCCGGGAGTGGCCTGGGGAGGCGCTCCCCAGCGAGAGGAGAAGCGGGTCCAGGCCTCCCACGTTTTTTGTTTTTGTTTGATTTGTTGTTTGTTTGTTCATGTTGTTTTACTTATTTGTTTGTACGCTTTTTTTTCATGTTTGTGTTATTTGTTTGTTGGTTCTTTGGTTTTTTGTTATCTGATATTTTTGTCATTGATGTTTGGTGCTCTTTTCTCGGAACATCACTTTTTCAAATTAGTTATTTACTTATTTGATTCGTTGTCTCAATTGGGGCGTTGTTCCTCGATCTCGGCCTCTGGGGCCCGTTGGCGGGCCCCGTCGGCCAGCAACAGCGGACCTGGTAAGAGACTGCACCACGAACAGAAACTTTCGGCGCCTCGCGTCCAGACTACCGACCAGAAGGCCTCCAGCAAGGGAGGTGCAGACACGAGGCCTCAAGTGGGCATAAGCGACGTGGCATCGTGACGCCATCCATGAACACCCCGCCATCCGAATAATCATGCAAAAGGACTTCGGTCCGTGTTTTGGCTTCGAGTCGAAGAAGGACAAGTGTCAAAACCATAAAACTTTTGGCGCTCCGTGCGGATCTCTTGGATCCGCGATGGGGCCCTCCTGGCGGCGGCGCCTCTGGCGCCGCCCCATGGCGCGCTCCGCGCGCCAGGGAGGGGGGTCCAGCGCAGGTAGATTCAAGAAATCCGCGCGGAGCGCCAACAGTTTATGTTTATGGCGTCTTTACTTCATCCAGAACCTTCCTGTGGGGAAGGGGTCGGCAGCTTCCTGGGGCCCCGGAGGAAGACAGCAGAGCGTCGGGTGCCAGGGCGCGGGGACCACCGCCACCACGCGTCGATCGGGGTGTGGCGGAGGGCACGCCCGAGCTTGGCGGCGAGCGAAGGGGGAAGTGAGAATGGAGAAGGCCTTTGCAGAATGCGGCAGGACTTCTCAGAAGCCTTAAGTTGGGCCTGTCCCTTTACAGGAGGGACATTCAAAAAGAGGAAACAATAGCCTCGGGACGATTTTCCGAGTATTCTGAATATTATAACAGAAATACCCTTCAAAGTCTGCCTGCAGGGGGACATGCCCGACCTAACAGAAGCCGCTCGCGCCTTCTGAGAAGTGTTCTGCCTCTTCGGAGGAGGCTCGGAGCCTTCTCAGAAGGCCCCGGGGGACCAGCAAGCCTTCTGAGAGGCCCGCCCCTTCTCACTCCCCCCCCGCGCGCGCCGCCGAGAGATTCGATCGGGGGGGGGGCGCACGGCACGCCCGAGCGTCGCCCTGCACGGGGGGTGCGCTCAGGCGTGCCATCACCCCGGGGTCGGCCCCCCCTCCGATGGGCTCTCGGTGGTGGTGGCCCCCGTTTCTCCCCCGAGAGGCCTCCCGCGGCCCGTCGTCGCCGGAGAGGGACAACGGGTGCCCCCATGACTTAGAAGGAAGCACGCAGGGCTCGGTGCCTTTCGCCGTCGTTAGCGACGGCGAAAAGCATCCGGGGTGCCGTGCCCCGCTGCTTTTCCCGACGTATCTGTGGGATCCCGCGCGCAGTGCAGCGCGTTTCACCTTCGTACTACCTCGCCCTGCCGTAGAAAGCCTGCCCGCGCAGGCACCTTGAAAAGTGCGGATCCGCATGTATGTGGCACGTGCATTCTTGCATTGTTCCAGCGGAACGCCTTACTGGATATACTTCACCCTCCCATTGTTGGGCTCCCCTCAGGTCCCACCAGAGACAATAGTATTACTACCACCAGCCAGGGGGGTGGCTGCCCCACCCTCTCGAGCTGGTGGCACGGAAGGAGGTGCCACCAGCTCGAGGGGAGGGAGCGGCCCCCCCCTGGCTGGTGGTAGTGGTACTTTTTTTGTCTCTCCTGAACATCATGACGTTGCAACAAAAATCGGCGGCGAGCCTTGAGGGGAAGTGAGAAGGGGTGGGCCGTCTCAGAAGGCTTGTGATCGTTCCCCAGGCCTTCTGAGAAGTTGTCCACGCCTTCCCCGAAGAGGAGAAAACTTTCGGCGCGATGGTTTCTCAGAAGTCCCGCCGCCTTCTGAGAAGGCCTTCTCCTTCTCATCTCCTCTCCTCGCTCGCCGCCGAAAAAAGATGCGGTCGGACCGCGGTATAAGATCGAGGTCGGTTCGGGACTTCGTGCTTTTGGGATGTTCTTGTGCATCCTGGGGAAGGTACCCTTGGATGGGCTGTGTGTTTTAGCCGGCGGAGGGTCTCATGTTCTTGAAGAATGTTCTTCTGTCCTAGGTCCGACCGCGCAACATCTCAGAGCACACCACCTGAGCCCCAGACTCCATCATTCCGCGCTGAGCCCCAGACTCCGTCTTTCCGTGCTGCCTTTCGAGCCGGATGGACCGAATTATGAGGGCCTGGGGGCCAGAAGCCCTCCTCCTCCTCCTCCTCCTCCTCCTCCTCCTCCTCCTCCTCCTCCTAGATGGCTGGGCCCGAAAAGAAGTGGGACGCCAGGATCTCAGGCTTGGCTTTTCGCCGTCTCTGGCCCCCCCTCGGGCCCCCGACGGCCCAGGGACCGTCAGAGGGAGCGGCTCGGGAGCCGCGGGCCCCGCGGCGCCCCCTTCACTGGCCCGGCGGCCCCCTGCGGGGCGGCCTTCGGGGCGCCGCGGCGGTTCTCCCGCAGGGCCCCTGAGGCCTTCGAAGGTCGATCGGGGATGAAAGACGCCTGGGGACGTGCTTTTTCCTCCGTGTTGCTGTGGTCCCTTCTTTTTGTGTTTTTTTCCCAGCCCTCCTGCGTTGGGTTCTCGTTTTGAATAGAGCACTGCTCGCGCGTCTCCTTCCCACCCCCTCCCGTCCCTCTCTTCCCCCTTGCCTTTTGCCTCGCTCGTCGCTGCGTGCCAGCTGGGGGGCTGCGATCTGTGAAACTGTCGCCACTTTCGAGGCCTGCTGGGGGGCCCAGCACAGTGTGCACCCGCGGCGGATTCAAATGGACCTCGCCATCCCTGGGGGGCTGCGATCTGTGAAAACTGGCCTGCTGGGGGGCCCAGCACAGTGGGTACCCCGCGGACTCAAATGGGACCTCGCCATCCCTGGGGGGCTGCGATCTGTGAAACTGTCGCCACTTTCGAGGCCTGCTGGGGGGCCCAGCACAGTGTGACCCCGCGGATTCAAATGGGACCTCGCCATCCCTGGGGGGCTGCGATCTGTGAAACTGTCGCCACTTTCGAGGCCTGCTGGGGGGCCCAGCTCAGTGTGCACCCACGGCGGATTCAAATTAGACCTCGCCATCCCTGGGGGGCTGCGATCTGTGAAACTGTCGCCACTTTCGAGGCCTGCTGGGGGGCCCAGCACAGTGTGCACCCGGCGGATTCAAATGCCTCGCCATCCCTGGGGGGCTGCGAAAACTGTCGCCACTTTCGAGGCCTGCTGGGGGGCCCAGCACAGTGTGCACCCACGGCGGATTCAAATGGGACCTCGCCATCCCTGGGGGGCTGCGATCTGTGAAACTGTCGCCACTTTCGAGGCCTGCTGGGGGGCCCAGCACAGTGGGTACCCACGGCGGATTCAAATGGGACCTCGCCATCCCTGGGGGGCTGCGATCTGTGAAACTGCCGCCACTTTCGAGGGCTGCTGAGGGGCCCAGTACAGTGGGTACCCACGGCGGATTCAAATGGGACCTCGCCATCCCTGGGGGGCTGCGATCTGTGAAACTGTCGCCACTTTCTTACCTCGCTCGTCGCTGCGTTTCGAGGGCTGCTGGGGGCTGCAATCTGTGAAACTGTCGCCACTTTCGAGGGCTGCTGAGCTTGTCCCAAGTAGCTTACATATCAAACAACGGATCCTGCAATTTGATTGTCCGTGCAAGTTTCGGCCAACTCCTCGTTTCCCATGATACAAATGGGTTGGGTACGTCACAGGGTAATGGTCTGTTGTGTTTGTTTTTATGTTTGATGTGTGTGTTGTGTGTGTGTGTGTGTGTGTGTATGCGTGGGCATTTTTTGTTGGTTTCGGAATTCCTTCGTGCCGTGTTCGATTCGGTTCCGTTTTGTAGTGCCGTTTTTGTTTTGTTTCGAGCTGCAGTTGGTTTCCCGTTCTGATTGGCTGAATCAGAGTTGAAAGCGGACGAAAAACGCCCCCCAGGCGTTTTCACATCAATTCAGACTCCCCCCCCTGCCCCCCACAGGTAATTGTAACGACTGGACGTGGGGAGGGCTTGGACCACTCCCACATGCTGGTGCTCGCACGAACACTACGGCGATCGCAGTGCACCCCCACCCCGACGTGCCCCAGCGCGTTTTAGCGTTGCCGTCACCTGGCCCCCCCCCACCCCCTCCGCCCTCCAGGGTGGCGACAGTTACCAGAAAGCGATGGCTCCAGTTGTGATTTTCGCGCGTTGCGGCATCTTCGATCGACGTCGGATCTCCGGGTCTGCCCTGGCAGCCCCTGGCGTGGCTGGGTCGGCGGCGGCGGCGGCCGCGGCGACGGCGGTGGTGGGCGGCGACGGCGGTGGTGGGCGGCGGCGATGGCGGCGCCGGGCGGAGGAGGCGCGGCCCGTCCTGGCGGCGGCGGTGGAGGGTTGTCACGGGCATCGCTTTGGGGGGGGGGGAACGTTGGTGGCAACTTCGTGCGTCGAGGTTCGAGGTTTCTGGACGGTTCCGTCGGTTCTCGGCGGCCGCTTGGCCGCGGGACGCCTTGCAGCGGCTGCGCCTCGCCGCGGGCGTTCCAGGGGTGCCCGGATCCGCCCGAACGGCGTCCGGAAAGCCGAGTTACGATCCGAAAACGAGGGGGGGCCCTATGAGCGCCTGCTAGCCGATGGGGGCTTTATCTGCCCAGGAGCGTGCACATTTGCTACGCGAGGCCTATCCCCGATCGATCGGCAATGTATCGCCGATTCCATGTCGATACCTCCCCCCTAAGCTGGTCCCCCCTAGCGTTGCCCCTCAGATTAGCAGACGAAGAGTCGTATAACATTTTGTTTTCGCGTCCGAAGGCGGCTGGAAAGTTTTTGCCCCGACAATGTGGGCATAACGTCTCCAGCCGCCCCGGGACAGGCATCCAAGGTGGCGGAGCAGCTTATCTTACGCCGTGCCTCGCTCGCTAATCGGAGAAAGAACAGGGATTTGGGCGATCTGCGCCCATCTGGTCCTGCTGGGCCCCCCCCGTCGCCATGGCTGGAGCCGCCTGGAGGTATCCTGGTCCGAACGCGCTTCAGGAGAGGCCCAGCGGCGGCGGCGGCGGCGCCAATGGCTCGGGGGCGTCCAAGAGGGGGTCGCTGACTGGGGGTGGTGGTGGATGTCATGGCTGGGCCATGAAATCTCCCAGGATTTCTGGCCTCCTCTTCTTTGTGGCGTTCCGTCATGGGCTGTCGTCAATGGGGGGTGAAGGACCCTCCAGTAAGCAGCGCCCAGTCCTTCTTTCAGTTCGTCCCCTGGTCCCCCCATCGTCCGCGCACTCGCTTCCGGCCACGATCTGCGAACCCCTCTCTTGTGCGCCCCCCCTCGTAGACGACCCCGAGCGTCGTCGGCAACGGCGGCGACGGCGGTGACGAGCGGCAGCGTCGGCGACGAGTGGCGACGGTGGCGCGATGAGCGGCGACGAGCGGCGTCAGCGACGAGCGGTGGCGGCGGCGACGAGCGGCGACGGCGGCGTCGGCGACGATCGGCACCAGCGACGAGCGGCGTCGGAGGCGGCGGCGACGGCGGCGGCTGCTGCGGTGGCGGCGGCAGCGGCGAAGATCTCCGCGCCGTCGGCCCGTCGGCGTCTGCGGCGCGCTCGCAGGGCCGAGCCGTTCTGTTGCCTCGCCTGCGGCAGAGGCCAGCGGCGGCCGAGCGGGAGGGGGGGACCCGCGTCCAGGAGAGCGAACTCGAGGGAGTAATTTCCTCCTGGTCCTTCTCCGCCTCCTCGTCCTCGTCCTCCTCCTCCTCCTCCTCCTCCTCCTCCTCCTCGTCCTCCTCCTCGTCCTCCTCCTACTAGTTACTGATCCTCCTCCTTCTACTCCTCCCCCTCGTCCTCGTCCTCTTACTCCTCCTCCTCCTCCTCCTCCTCCTCCTCCTCCTCCTACTCATCCTCCTCCTCCTCCTCCTCGTCCTCTTCCTCGTCCTTCTCCTCGTCCCACTCCTCCTCCTCCTCCTCCTCCTCCTCCTCCTCCTCCTCCTCCTCCTCCTCCTGTCGTCGCAGGCCTCTGCCGCCGTCGCTTCGATGCCTGGTGCGCAGGATGCTTGCCCTGCGCGAGTTTCGCAAGGCGGCGCCTTCCGTGGCGCGCTCCCGGCGACGCACGCCGCTGGTGGGTTGACGGGCGAGCGCCGCGAGGCCCAGCGCCTCGCGGGCGCCGCCGAAGGCCTCCTGCGGGCGGCCTTCGCGGTCCTGGCGGCGCCGCCTGCACCCGCCGCGCCTCCCACGGCGGTGGCTTCGCCCGCTGCTGCCTCTCGGCGGCGGCGCCGCCCGCGTGGGCGATGCAGGCGTGCGGGTGCGGGATCGACGGCGCAGGCGACGGCGAGACAGCTGGACGCGGAGGCGATGGACCTGGGGGCGAGTGCCGCGCTGGGGGACGCGGCGCAGGGCAAGGACACGGACACGGGCAGGGGCGGCCCGAGGCCCCCTGCTGGCGACGTCGACGTCATGGATGAAGGGTGGGCGGGCGATCTGCCCGTGCGGCCGCCCCCGCGCCGCCCTGGGCTTTTGGGCCTGCGGGGCGGCGACCGCGTGCGTCTCCGTGACTGTCGGTGGGGGGCGCTCTACGGCCACCCGGTGGAGACGGAGTCGGACGGCCAAGTGTGCGTTTTGGTGGGCCATGGCCGCCGTGCGGTCGTGTTGCCCACTGCCGTCGAGGACGTGGAGCCGTTCGGGGAGCTGGTGCCTGCGCGCGGCTCCGGGGCGGCGGGGGGAGGAGGATAGTGCCCCGTCGGGCCTTCCCCCCCCCCCCCCCGAGCTTTTTCCTCATCGGCCTCGCGGCGCTGTTCGGTGTGTTGGTGGGCTTCCGTATCCTGGTCGGGGGGGCCTGGGTTGTTCAGCCTCCCGAGTGGCGGTGGAGCGGACCCAGGCCCTTCGCGCTTCTCTTTGACGTTCCTTTAGGGCCAACCCGCCCCACGCCTGCTCCTCTTGCTCTTCGTCCTTCTCGTCGTCGTCGTCCTCCTCCTCGTCCTCCTCCTCCCCCTCGTCCCTGCTCGGGCGCCTCCCTCGTCGTCGTCGTCGTCCTCCTCCTCCTCCTCCTCTTTCATCTCCTCCTCCTCCTCCTTCTCTCCTCCTCCTCCTCCTTCTGCTTCTCCTCCTCCTCCTTCTCTCCTCCTTCTATTCCGGCGGCCAGGACAAGCGAAGTCGATGTTTCATCGGCAGCGTCAGCGATCGCAGGCGCGTCCGAGCAAAATCCTGCGGGCCGCGCTGGTCACGGGGCGCGCCAGAGCGGTTGGACAAACACTTCCTCCTCCTGCTCCTCTTCCTCCTCCTCCTCGTCCTCCTCCGCCTCCTCCGCCTCCGCCTCCTCCTCCTCCTCCTCCTCCTCCTCCGCCTCCTCGGGGCGGGCGCGGAGGCGGAGGGAGCAGAGGGGCCCCGCCGTCGAGAATCGACTGAGGACAGGCTCGCGCAGGGGGCCTCGGGCACCGGAAACAGAAATCGAGGGCTCCCACGAGGGCGCGAAGTTATTCGCGCTTCGCGCTTCGCGGTCCTCGTTCCTTCTCCCCCTCCTCCTCGTCCTCCTATTCTCCCTTTGGGAGGGCGGCGCGAGAGCGCGAAGTTATTCGCGCTTCGCGCTTCGCGCAGCGCGAAGCGCGAAGTTGGGAGCCCTAGGAAATAGTTCGAGAGAGTTTTGCAGCACCCTGGCCCCGTGGGTCCAGCCTTCCCCAATTCGGGTCAGTGTAGGCGTCGCCGATGCAGCGGCGACGCGGTACAATGTGAGGCCCGACCTTCTCCACGCCGAAGGCGCCGATGCAGCGCAAACGTCGCCCATGCCTCAGCGATGCATAGGCGATGCAGCGCGACCTCCGACCCCAAATACTCGGGCCCTATTTGGGAGGCCTCCAGGAATAGTACTCAACAGTTCTGGGCGTTAACTGAACAGCCCTGCGCTGTTCGATCATTCCGTCCCTTAGACTCTGAGACGCAGGAGTCGAGCAGGGCTGGGCACTTCAGTAAATCGGAAGTGCACAGGACAGTGATCGGACAGGAATCGACAAGCGAAACCGTTTAGCAAACGCACCTATGTAATCTGCAGGTGCGTTTAGTAAACGGCTTCGCTCCTGGGCTCTTATTATGGCAGTGGTTCCTCTGCCCTCAACAAACGAACATAATTCTTTACGCTTCGCGTATCCCCACCAGCCCATCTCACAACAGCAACTCTTGCGAAGCGTGCCGACAGTTGTGTTGTTCAGGCGTGTGTCCGCTTGGCCCCGCATTTCTCCCCTGTTCCTCCTTCTTCCCGCCTCCTTGTACATCCTCCTTGTGGGGGCAGCGGGAGAAGGACGACGCGGAAGAGGAGGGAGAGAAAGCGGTGGGAGGCAAGAGGGACTCAGCGGAGAGGACGATCTCAGCGATGATCTGAACAACGACGACGCACCCGACGACGACGACGATGTCGACCGCAACGACGACGACCACAACCGCGACGACGACGACGACGACGACGACGACGTCGACGACGACGACGACGAAGGCGGCGGTGCGGGCCCTCGTTGTGTGAGTCCTTCGGCCCCGTCGTCCTTGTGTGAGTCTTTCGGGACCCTATTCCTGGTGTGAGTCGCTCGGTATCCTCGTCGTGTGAGTCGTTCGGGCCCCTCCTCCTGGTGTGAGTCGTTCGGGCTCCTCGTGTTGTGAGTCGTTCGGGCTGCTCGTGGTGTGAGTCGTTCGGGCGCGTCGCCCTGGTGTGAGTCGTTCGGGCCCCTCGTCCTGGTGTGAGTCGTTCGGGTCCCCCCTCCTGGACAGAGTCGTTCGGGCCCCTCCTCGATGTGTGAGTCGTTCGGCGAGGGGCCCGAACGACTCACACAAGGAAGAGCCCGAACGACTCACACCAGGGCGAGGGGCCCCAACGACGCACACCACATGCATTCTGGTCCAGGACGTCGCCGTCGTGTGAGTCGACAGAGTCGGTTACGTGTAAGACTGGTGAACGACCGCCTTCTGTCTTGCCTCCCATCGCCTTCTCTCCCTCCTCCTCTTCCTCCTCTTCGGCTCCTAGTCGTAGTAGTAGAAGTAGTACCAGTAGGATCAGTTGTAGTACTGGTAGTGGTAGTAGCAGTAGTAGTAGTAGTAGTAGTAGTAGTAGTAGTAGTAGTAGTAGTAGTAGTAGTAGTAGTAGTAGTAGTAGTAGTAGTAGTAGTAGTAGTAGTAGTAGTAGTAGTAGTAGTAGTAGTAGTAGTAGTAGTAGTAGTAGTAGTAGTAGTAGTAGTAGTAGTAGTAGTAGTAGTAGTAGTAGTAGTAGTAGTAGTAGTAGTAGTAGTAGTAGTAGTAGTAGTAGTAGTAGTAGTAGTAGTAGTAGTAGTAGTAGTAGTAGTAGTAGTAGTAGTAGTAGTAGTAGTAGTAGTAGTAGTAGTAGTAGTAGTAGTAGTAGTAGTAGTAGTAGTAGTAGTAGTAGTAGTAGTAGTAGTAGTAGTAGTAGTAGTAGTAGTAGTAGTAGTAGTAGTAGTAGTAGTAGTAGTAGTAGTAGTAGTAGTAGTAGTAGTAGTAGTAGTAGTAGTAGTAGTAGTAGTAGTAGTAGTAGTAGTAGTAGTAGTAGTCTAGTAGTAGTAGTAGTAGTAGTAGTAGTAGTAGTAGTGGTAGTAGTAGTAGTAGTAGTAGTAGTAGTAGTAGTAGTAGTAGTAGTAGTAGTAGTAGTAGTAGTAGTCCAGTATGTAGTGCAACGAGTATGAGTAGTAGTAGAAGTACAAGTAGTAGTAATCGTAGGGGAAAGGGTAGTAGTAGATGTCTTTTGGAAGCTGCTCGGAGGCCTCTTGGGGCGTCTTCGGCGCCTCTTGGCGCATCTTGGGGACCTCTTGGGGGTATCTGTGGGACCTCCTGGAGGCGTCGTGGTGCCTCCTGGGGATCTCTTGTGGCCCATCTGGGGACCTCTTGGGGCCATATGGTGGACCTCTGGGGGCCCTCTTGGGGGGCTTGTCTGGGCGCTGCCCCTCCTCCTGGTGTGACTCGTTCGGGCTCCTCGTGGTGTGAGTCGTTCGAGGCGCGCGTCGTGGTGTGAGTCGCTCGGGCTCCTCGTGGTGTGAATGGGTCGCGCGCCTCGTCCTGGTAGGAGTCGTTCGGGGTCCTCCTTCTGGCGTGAGTCGTTCGGGTTCTTCGTGGTATGAGTCGTTCGGGCCCCTCGTCCTGGTGTGAGTCGTTCGGACTCCTCGTGGGGCCTCTTGGCGGCCTCTTGGAGCCTCTTGGGGCCTCTTGGGGGCCTCTTGGGGGCCTCTTGGGGGCCTCTTGGGGGCCTCCTGGGGCCTCTGGGGGCCTCTTGGGGGCCTCTTGGGGGCCTCTTGGGGGCCTCTTGGGGCCTCTTGGGGGCCTCTTGGGGGCCTCTTGGAGGCCTCTTGGGAGGCTCCTGGGGGCCTCTTGGGGCCATCTTGGGGCCTCTTGCGACCTCCTCAGAAGCGCAAAGAAGCGCCGCCCCCTGAGAAGGACAAAATGAGCCCAAAACCATCGTAACATCAATGGTTTTGCTATGAAGGATGATGAGCGCGGCCCCCACGGGAGGCCAAAATGGGGCCAACACCCTCGTAAAAACAATGATTTTAGCTTCACAGAAGAGGAGGGGGCTACAAGAGGGTCCCCCCGTCGGAGCCAGAATCCTCGTGAGGGTCGTCGTTTTTTGGCCCTCCCAGGCGTGGAAAAAAAGACCCCCCCTGACCACCCGCGGGGCTCCCTCTCCAGGCCCAGGGGGAGGGGGTAGGGGGAGGGGTAAACCCCTCCCCGAAGGGGAAGAAGGGTGGTTGGGGGGTTGAGAACAGAGAGAGAGCTCGCTAAACCACTCACGCCCAAAGGGCTGGTGGGATTATTGTGGGGATGGTGCCAAGCTCTGTCAAAGAAGCGCAAACATGAATTAATGCGCGCGGATCAGCGGCGGGGACCGTTTCCGTGCAGAATCGGCTCGCTCAGCCGCCAAGCCAGGCGGGATTGGCCTCGTGTTTTGTGGGGGTGCATTTCTGGTCCGTCCATCTGGGGGCCCACGCGCCAGATCCACGGATCCGTGATATGTGTCGTCGTGCGCTCGACACTGGAGGACACATGTTGCCCGTAGCGTGGCTCCAGGCTTGCTTGGCGCAACTTCTAGCGGACAACACCCGGTATGGTGCTTGCTTTCTCGCTATCGGGGGCGCCTGTCCCAGGGCGGCTTGAAAGCACATACCTTTACCGTGTGAACTTTCCATCCGCCCAGGGACAGGCGTCCCCGATGGCGGACACGTGTATGTTGTACCTTTCTGCATGCGCAACATCATCTTGTTAGCGCCTCCGCTGCGAGAGCTTCGAGATCGTTGCGATTGAGAAGCTTACCCGAGACGTGCCCAACCCCTTATCCATGGCGAGGCGACGAATCTGTCTGAGAGCTCCATGCACAAGACACGTTGCGAGATGTGCAGCGCTTTGAACATGTTTTGCCAAGCAACGTCGGCCCACGAGCGTCGCACGCCTGCGCAGTCGCGACCCAGATCGCACAAGGGACGGCGACGACAGGCACGACAAAACAAACATAGTGCAACTGGGGGCAGAAGTGGAGGAGGAGGGGGGGAGGACGAGGAGGATGGAAACGGAAGGGCAATCCCTACTGGTGAGAATATCGGCGACATGCGCCACATTTGCCCGTCTCACCCCTGCTGTTGTGGGTGGCAAGCAGCTGAGGAGGGAGGGCGGAATCGGCCGCCAAGGACAGCTCCACGCGACACGTGGCTCCAGCGCTTCGCGATGCAAACGCGCCGCGCGTTAAAAAAACAACCCCCCGCCCAACAAAAGCGCGAGGTCCAGCAGCGATCCGCGTGACTGCCCACGAGCGTTGCGACGGTTGCGACACTTGCGCGGTTCGCAGCCGTGCAGGGAGGCGGTGATTACCCGCCTCGGTGGATTTCTCAGGGGCTCGCGGAAGCGGCGACAATTTCGCAGTTCGCAGCGCCCCATGGAGCCGCGAGGTCCCGCAGGGATCCGCGTGAGTATCCACCCCGCTGGACTTCCAGGAGCCCACGAAGGTGGCGACAGTTGTGCAGGTCGCATCCCGCCAGGGAGCCCACTCCGTTGAACCTTCGTGGTGACATTCGCGCAGTTCGCAGGCTTCCACTAGTGCGTCAGGCCCCGCATGGATCTACGCGACTACTCACTCCGCTGGACCTCCCGGGAGCCACATCAGTGGCGACGGTTGCGCATTCCGGAGCCTCCCAGAGGGGGGCGCGAGATCCTGCTGGGATCTGCGTGACTACCCATCCCATTGGACCTCCCACGTGCCCACGAAAATGCCGACGGTTGCGCAAATTGCAGCCGGCCGGGGAGGCGCGCGATGTCCAGCAGGGATCCACGTGACCACCCACGGCGCTGTGTTTTCCAGGAGCCAACCATCAAATGATGGCGACAGTTTGCGCAGTTCTCAGCGCCCACGCAAGTAGGGGCAGTTGCGCGGTTCGCAGCTCGCCTTTGAGAAATGTAGCAGGATGGGAGACAAGGTGGCAGGAGGCCTGAGGAGAAGGAGGAGGAGGAGGATGAGGAGAAGGAGGAGGAGGAGGAGAAGGCGGAGGAGGAGGAGGAGGAGGAGGAGGAGGAGGTGGAGGAGGAGGAGGAGGAGGAGGAGGAGGAGGAGGAGGAGGAGGAGGAGGAGGAGGAGGAGGAGGAGGGAGGAGGAGGAGGAGTCCGTTGCCATTTTGGCTCAAGTGGGAACAGGTCCCATGCGAGCGGGCAGCTCTGCGCTTTGAGCTTTCCTGCGTGTCAAGCGCAGGCGGACATCCTTTTTTCATTTCTGCTGCGGGTGGCCAGCCCATTTGCCACCGCAGATACGGCGATCCCTAGCATTCAGTCTCTGTCGCCATGCCTGATCCACGCCCTGGGAGTGCTAGTTCGGCCGCTGCTGATCGTGCTGGCGCCGCTCGTCGTCCTGCACCTGCTGCTGAGCGCCCAGCCCAGGCCCCTCGTACGGAGACGCCCAAATCTGGCAAAGAAGGCAAAGGCACAGCCCCGTCGGCTGCTGCTGCTCACGCTCCTGGTCCTGCTGCTGCTCTTCCTGCCCAGGGTGCTCCTGCAGCGCCTCCGCAGCAAGAGCCAGACGACGCTAACTTGTTCGGCCCCTCCCCGGACGACCCCACCGAGCTTGAGGTGCTCCGAGCGTATGTTGATGTCACCAAGAACGATGTCATGTCAGCCATCAATGGGATGCGCAACAGTATGGAGGCGCTCACCACGACCTTCACCAGTCACTGCCAGTCGGTCGAGCGCACGGTCGAGGCCCGTGTCGGTGCCACTGAGCGCCGTCTGGACTCGCACGACGCCAGGCTGGACTCCATGGCTGATGAGATCAAGCAGTTGCAGGAGCTTCTTCATGTCGTTCGCACGGAGACGCCCCCTGCTGTTCAACCGAGTGCTGCGTTCCATCGGAAGACCGACCCCACCATCCTTGTCGTACGCACGGCAGCGCTTGTGGCAAAAGAAGCAGTATGTGAAGGTTTGGCAGAATGGCTCTCCGCGTCCAACTTCGAGCAGGGTTCGTGGTCAGTGGAAGGTGACCCAGTTGGACAGGGATTCGCGATCAAGGTCAAAGGTGCCCCAGGCTGGGCTGCTCGAGTGGTCTCTCAGGCCCTCGGCAACGTCAAGCACCCTGATGGTGCCTTCCGCAGGTTCACTGCATATTCGGCGCAGCGCCAGAACGTGGACATGTTCGTATCGGCCGATAAAAACCTGGCGCAGATCCGTCGAGAACTCGATCTCAAGAAGATCAAAAAGAAGCTCAGCGAGGTTTACCCCCAGCGTACATTCTTCACAGATCGCATCACTGGCAAGATCTCCTCTCAGTGGCGTGCGTTCATCAAGGTCACCCCGAGGCCGAACGAGAAGCCCGGGGTTGAGTACGACCAGAAGGCCATCGACGCCCTCGGCCTCCGCAAGGCCGACCTTGTGGACTTGGTCGACTCAGTCTTTGTGGCACCTGATGCTGAGGAAGAGTGGGGTCTTTAACATGCTCTTCAGATTGGTCAAGCTGCCTCCGAGAAGGGCGGCTGCCAGTGCACCCGGCCTTGGTCTGGCCACTTGGAATGCGAGAGCGTTATTCCATCACGACCCAGTTTCGAAGACCCGAAAGCTCCAGTACCTTCGCCAGCTCCTAAAAGGTTTCAACATTGTCGCGACTCAAGAGTCGCACGGCAGCCTTGATGACGTTTTGGATTTCATTCACATGTCGAATGCTAAGTTTGGGTTCACAGCATCGTTCTTCCAGGACACGAGGAGGAGAGGAGGCGTCGTCACCTTTTTCCCGCAGTTTTCGATGTGGGCTGGCTCTGGCGCTAGAGTTTCTTCTGAGGTTATCGTTCCTGGGCGTATCTTACTAACTGAGCTGGACTTAGGCACCTGCCAGAACGACACAGAGCACATGTACATCATGCACTTCAATATACACAATCACGGACTTACAGCTCGTCAGATTACACGTACAAGGAATATCATACAGCATCACATAGATATAGCTCGTCGCCGTCCTGATCGTTACTACGTCGTCTTGGCAGGTGATTTCAATCTAGCGGCTGAAGCACCTAGGTCTGCAGTTCCCCCTGAGAATCTGGATGCCCATCGAGCCCTCGCACAATGGCGCAGAGATAGAAGGTCCCCCTGGTCTCCCATATTGCAGCAGCTTCTGGAGATCTCCTCGGACGATAACACGCACTACAATGGGCACCTACAGCACGCGTCTCGGAAAGACAGGGTGTTTCTAGCCGCTCCTAGTTGGCTACTCGCGCAGATGCACGTCTCGGCGAAGGTGCGAGACCTTCCTGAGACATTGGAGCAGCGAGGCATATCTGATCACGCCCCGCTCCAAGTTGTTCGGCAGCATCGCCCTCCTCAGCCTCGTCAGTCCCAGCCTATCCCAAAGTCGGTGTTCAAACATCCTGACTTTCAACGTTTCTTGGAAGACCTATGGGGAAGGCTGGATCTCTCTCTGTGCTCGCCTCCTGTCCGTCTGCGCTTGTGCAAAGAGGTGATGCGAGAGGCAGCTCGATATGCTCGTAATGCCATGTTCACGCATGATCCGACGAACCCCGAG
Source organism: Prorocentrum cordatum (assembly GCA_963575745.1). Lineage (NCBI taxonomy): Eukaryota > Dinophyceae > Prorocentrales > Prorocentraceae > Prorocentrum > Prorocentrum cordatum. Next base: position 32,023 of record CAUYUJ010014701.1, read on the forward strand.
AGTCAGATGATCATACTTCGTTCGGTCGCTCGAGCAGTTTGGAGACAAGATCTCGGTCTCGCCCGTCGTCTTCTTCGCTGCGATCTTGCTCGTGAACACTTATCGGTCGATGAAGGTACTCGTCGCAACTCTCTGTGCAGGCCCGCGTCTTTTGCTGAAGCACTTGATGCCCTCCAATTCGCAGACGCTGAAGAAGAGCAGCGTCGGGGTCGGGAACGGCTGCAGAGCACTGGTTTGCAGGCGCAGGCCAAAGTGCGCAAGCGGCTTCGCCTACTCGCAGAGCGCAGTAGGCTGTGGGCTCCATTTGACAAGTCTGTGCGACTTGTGGGACTACGCGTGGATTCAGAAATACTAACATCCCCTTCTCGAATCTCTCAGGCGATATCCAGGCACTGGGGCTCCGTGTTCTCCCCCGAGGCCATCGAGGGCACCGCGGCTGACGTATGCCTCTCTCGCTACAAGAACACCTCCGACCTTCAGGACCTCCCTCCTCCCAGGTACCATGACGTGCGGAGCTACATGCGTAGGCAAACACATTCGGGTCCAGGACCAGATGCTCTCCCTTATGGCGCTTGGCAGGCCTCGGAATTAGGAGTTCAAGTTCTCTATGATGTTCTTTGGTGGCAATTGGAAGGGAACCCCATGCCTCTGGGATATAACATGCTGCTAGGTGTATTCGTGCCCAAAGGTGAAGAGCCCGAAGATACCCCTCATAGAGTTCTCAGGCATCCCCACGACCTTCGACCCCTGGGCCTCAAAAATACGGACAACAAGATAGTAACAGGTGTAGCATATCGTCGACTAAAGCAATCTCTGCATCGAGTTGTTAATCATATCCAACGAGGCTTCGTGTCCTCCAGAAATTTCGGCACCAACATTATCGAGTTGGATGCTTATGGACGTATATATTCCATGCGAGACGACGCCTCAGTAGCCATGCCTCTCTTAGTGGGATACGATTTCGGTCAGGCCTTCCCCAGCTTAGCGCACAGCTGGGTTCTCAAAGTCCTCAATGCGATGCTGCTGCCGCCGCCCCTGGTCACATTCACTGAGTTTCTCTTCTCGGGCGTGTGCTGCTACGGCGCGATGGGCACAGACCTCGCACTCTTGTTTTGGATCAGCAGTGGGATCATCCAGGGCTGCCCGAGCTCCGGGTGCATCTTCGCCTTGGCGGCGGATCCCTTCATGTCCAACTTCGACGCATCCATCTGCCGCAAAGATCGTGGTGTTGTCAGAGCCTGTGCAGATGATGTGGGAGCAGCATTAAGGCGCCTTGAACACCTTCGAGTCATGCATCGTATCTTCTCTACTGCGAGACGGGTAGCAGCGCTGGTGCTCAAATTGAAGAAATGCGTGATTGTCCCCCTGAGTGGACCACATACCCCTGCACTGCGTGCTGACTATCAACAGGCGATTTCTCTTTTGGTTCCTGAATGGTCTTCTATTCCAATTGAAGCAGTTCTGAAGTACCTGCGCATGTGGCTTGGACCTGCAGCTCTAGAACACAGCTGGCGTTCACCAGTCGCGAAATGGAGAGCTCGTATCCTCGAGCTGGCCGACGCAGGAGCTCCTCTGAGGGTGATCTCTTACCTCTATCCTGTCCGTGTTGCCTCCGTCCTCTCCTATGTCTCCCAATTTATGCCCATGCCAGAATCGATTAGGCACAAAGAATCGGTCCTTTTGGCCACATTCTATCACACCCCTTTCTGCGCTCTGCCTCGAGAGGGATGGTTTCAGCTTTTGCATTGGGGGGGCCCTAAGATCCCCAGCGTAGTTGCCCAGAATGCGGCTGCCCTCATGAGAGCTGCTACCGTGCACTTCACTGTTTGGAGTTCACTTATTCCCCTTCTCAGTGCTGCCGCTGATCGGTCCTTGGCCCTTCCTGAGTTAGCGCTCCAGAGGCTGTCGCCTAGGTTCTGGCTCCAGCCATCCTTTGCTGAGTTTCTGCAGTCTGCCGCGTCAGGATTCCCGCAGCAGATCGGGACCTCTCTCACTACCTCGTCTCCTTCCCTTCGCCTCCGACTTGCTGCTGCCGCTGCCCCTGCCCTCTCCCACGTCCGCTCGATCCTAGCTGAATCCGACCCCACTCGTAAGACCCGAGTGCAGAGCTTGTTATATCAATGTATAACTTCACACATGTATCATGATACTCTAGAGGTGACCTTTTCCGTCAGACTGTCAAGCTGGCTCCCGATAGCGCTCGCGGAAGCCCATGCCCTTCCCTCAGCAGATAGAGCCATGCATGTGTTGCCATGGCCCCTCAGATTCTCTCGAGCATGTCTGGTCTTGTCCATATTGTCTCGCTCTTCTCTCCTCGGTCCTCGTTGAGTTCTCCTGTCCTCCTCTCCCTGCTTCCCCCATCTCCCGTCTCGGTCTTGCCAATCCATCGCCTGGGTCCCTTCTTGTGCCCGCCGCAGCGACGCTGCTTTATCATCAAATAAGGAGCATCAACAGCGGTGCTCCAGTCAGGCCCGAGCGTGCTGCTCAGGCTGTTCCTACAGTAAGGTGGCAGTTGCGCCGAGCTTGGCGCCGCTGAACGTGAACCTGCGTGTCCGCCTCGGCCACGCGCGAGGAGGAGGAGGAGGAGGAGGAGGAGGGCGAGGGCGAGGAGGAGGAGGAGGAGGAGGAGCGACCGCAGTGCTCTGGTCAAAGCGAGAAGCGAATGCAGGGGGGTTGGGAACAGTTTCTGCAGGACATCAGCCCTTCCTCCTGGCCCTCCTCTTCGGCCCCTTTCTCCCTGGCGCGGTCGGGTGTGGGAACATCTCGACGGCCCCCGAGGCATTGGCCGCGCCTCGCCCAGATACCCTGCCCACAGCATCTGTGGTTGCCAAAGATGTCCCAGGACAAGGGGCCACTTCGGTCCGATCGATCCGGTACCATATATCGTTTCCAGCCGGCCTTTCCCGACTCGATTCGGATGTTGAGGCGGTCCGATGCGGCCCGGCGCTTGCGTGGCGCTTGTGTGCATCCAGCCGTGGCCAGTCTGTTTCGACTTTGGCTCCGTGCCGAAGCGGCAACAATCTTTCCGATTCGATCCGTTTTCCCGATCCGATGGTGACTGATCCTGCCTGCTTGAGGTGGTCCGTGCCCAGGTTCCGAACTGCCCGTGCCGGGTGGCTCGCCCCCCCTTTATACGGGCCTTGGGTTTCGTCAGCGTGTTACTGGCACTCCTTTGCTCCAGCCGCTGCTCCGAGTTCAGACTCGCGCCCTGTGCACCAGCCGCTGCGCCAGTAAGCGCGCAGGCCACCACCGATCAGCAGCCCCCGCCAGAGACCGTTCACGAGAGACCATGGCCGCCGCGCTGCCCGACAGCGGCCCAGCGGGCAGGCTGGCGCTCCTGGAGGTGGAGGACCCTGACATGCGCCGATGCGTTTTTTGTCAATCCGCTTGCAGACGATTCCCCTCCCCTCATCTCGGAGGCCCCCCAAACGGCGTGGTGAGCCAGCGGGCATTCGGGGTGACCGTGCGGTTTTTTGGGTCTCGAGTCGTTATCCGAGGATTTGTGTCGAGCGGCGACGGGGCCTCCAGGGCCCTCGAATCCGTGCGGCGACGGGCCTCGCGGCGAGGTCGCTGGGGATTCCGAGGTCACCACGCGGTCCGTCACGTGATCGTTTTTTCTTAATTGTTTTCCCGATCGGCGCCGTCCCTTGCAACCCCTCCCTGCCCCCCACTCCCCCCCTGGAGTAATTAGATCCTGGCTGTTTTGGGCGCCCGTTCCGAGCAGATGGAGTCTCCCCCCACAGGACGCACTGCTGCAAACAAGTCGCACTAAGCAGAGGTCCGGATCCAGACCCCCGCCCCTCCCCCCCTTTCTCCCAGTGTCGAAACGCCGAGTTAGAAAAAGCTGACCACCACACGGTTTTGGGACGCCCAACGTCCCCGAGGTCCGCCTGAACAGTTGGACCGTTCAGAACAAGGGGGAGACTCTGGGATGCGCTCCGTGGGGCCATTCGGGCGCATCCCTAATTATCGAGCATGGACGCCCTTCCATCGTATATCTCCGAGTTGGGCCCCAGATTTTGCGTCCAATCGAAGACCCCACAAAGTCTGGGATTGGGGTCGTTATGCTCCTCGTCATCTTCGGCCCCAGGGGACCCGACCGCTTCCCGGGGGAGTTTTTCGTCCCGCGGATCCGTCGTTGTGGGCTCTGGGCCTTGCCGCCCTTGATCGAGGATCAAACCCCAGGGCTGAAAGCATCCCATCGTTGGAGACACCTGAGCGACGCAAAAACGGGTTCGACTGTGCGAGCATTCGCGCGTAAGCTGCACGCGTGAGACTTATTTTTTTTCGTCGCTCATCTGAGGACGCCGCGACCACCCCTGCGCAGGCCCAGCCTGACCGGACGGGGGTGGGCCAGCCCGGTTTCGTCCAGAAGGCGCGGGCGCCCATGGCGACCGAGGAGTTCGAGCGCATCCTGAGCGACGAGCGCGAGCACTGGCTCGGCAGGTGCCTGCAAGAGGTCAGGGCCGTCATGGCGAGGGGCAAGGACCGGGCGCTGCTGGGGACAGATTCCATGCGTCGAGCCCCGACAAGACATCCGATTTCGATGGATCTGCCTCTCTACTCCAGATGTACGTTGTTCCCATCGCTCTTGCGGACCGCATTCTAGAAATAATTTGGAGCACCCAGAGAAGTACCGAAGCAGTGCCTGCCCGACTCGCTGGCGAAGTGTCGAACGAGTATCGCCTCCGAGGGCCCGACACGTGAAACCCCCCTCCTAGCAACGGCGGGTTCATTCCTCTCGCGCGCCCACGCAGCTTCGCCTCGCCCGCACTCACGACACGAACGAAACGAAACGATTTCTAGTCTGGGGGTCTCCGTCCCACTGCGATCTCACCCCCCAACCTCCGATGTGCGTCGCCCCCCAAGGGGCGACGCCCGCACCGAGAAATCTTATAGTATATGTGTCGCGGCGGGCGCTTTCTGGCCACAGCGCTCGGGAAAGGATATATTACAATATGGGTATACTATATGTTCGGGTCGGACGCGCGCCTCCAAGGATAACATTTAGCACTAGTATGTTTCTGTGCGTCCCATGCGACGCCCGGGGGGCTCCCGGAGGACCGCGGCCCACCTTGTGGAAGAGCATCAACTGGTATAACATAAACTTTCCCGCCGTCGGAACAATATATTGTATACCGTTCTTCGTGCCCGACATCTTGGATCATCTTGGATCACTTCGGGCAGCCCCTGGAAGCTGTGCGTTCCGCCGATGTCTGTTTGTCCCCATGCTGAGGGGAACGAACAATGACATAAACATAGTAATTCGGAGGTCCGCGTGGATTTTTCGGATCGGCGCTGGTGTTTCCTGGCGGCGCCTCCGGCGCCGCCCTTGGCGCGCTCCGCGCGCCAGAGGGGGGGGCCCAGCGCAGATCCAAGAACTCCGCGCGGACCTCCGAGTTTATGTTCATGCCGTTGTTCGTCCCCTGATTCTCTGTGCGCTTACCCAGGGGGCAGTTTGCGAACGGTGCCTACTGAGGTCCCGTCAGGAGCTTGCTCAGGTAGGCAGGCGTGGGGGTGGGGGACCGCCTCCCCGCTCGCGCGGCCCCTGGCCTACGACCGATCGTCTCGTCTCTGTCGTGGCACTGGCCAGCGGTGCGCCCTGCCCAACCTGCGTTGACGACCTGGCCGCGCTCCTCTCCTGCGCCCAGGTCTGTTTTGGGGTTGCCCCGGCCCAGGCCGAAGTCAGGTAAGATGCCCGCATTGAGAGGATCACGTAGTCGGAGATTTGGGTCCATCGCCGCCGCCGTCCCGGGGCGCGTTCTGACCAGAGCTTCGAGGCGGACCCAGCCGTGGCCATCCGAAGGCTCCGCCGAGGACTGTGCGGTTTCGCTATCGGGGGCCTCTCACCGATCTATCGGCGATGGCATCGCCGATTCAAGCTCGATGTTTCTCTCCCCTGAGCTCGATGCCCCCCTACTGTGCTCCCTCGTCATCGTCTTCGTCGTGGCTGTCGTGGTGGTCGTGGGGGTCGTCGTCATCTTGCTCCTGCACGGTCCTCAGATGTGTCCCGAGGTGCGTTCTGGCATGGACTTAGAGGCGGATCCAGCCGTGCCGAGGAGGGGACCGCAGGAGGCCCAGAAAGGCCCAAAGCACACCCCTCGTCGATCCTCGAGTATACAGTGGAGGCCCATACCAAGAAGTACCCTGCTTGCCTCCAGGGTGCCCTGGGTTTCTTTGGTTTCGATGGTTTTGCGATTGGAAGCTTGCCGTTCCCACACCAAACATCCATGGACGCCCAGAGGTCTCAGGGGTTGGTTTCTTGTGGAAGGTTTCTTGTGGTCGGGCCCCTACTGTAGGTGAACCCGGCGCGACCCCAATTAGGGTTTTCGTTTCCCTAAAAAGTTCACTTTCATTGTTTGGCATCGCTTGCCATCGCTTGGCGTCGCTCGGCCTTGCTTGCTCGGCGCTGCCTGTCGTCGATCCATCGTTTCTCAAATGTCTTTCCCCCCTGGGGCCTTTTAGCTCTCCCGGGATGCTTTTTGTCCAGAATCTTGAGGCTGATGCAGCCGTAGCCACGAGGACGCCCCAGGTGTCTGCTCAGTGAGGCCCCCGAAACCTCAGAAACGTCGATCCTCGATCATCCTCCTCCTCCTCCTCCAACGTTCCCACTCAAATCTGGAACACTCTGGAACGACCGCGGGGCCTGGTACTTCCTCCGCAATCGCCGAGTAGTCGAGATCCTCGATTCATCCCGATTCGACTTTGCTCCGATCCTGGACTCGGGCAGCGCCCCTTCTTCCCCACGCTCGTCGAAGTCGTCGCATGCCCATTTGGCCTAATCCTCTCACGAAAGGGGCTCCGTTCGGGCGGGCAGGTCCTAGCCAGTGCCAACTGAACTGGGGGCTGGAGCCACTCGCCATGGCACCCTCTTCTGTTGAGCGTCCTGATTCTCCCTGTTGGACATACTGACCCTCTACCTTTCCCACCCTCCGACCAGCAGGTGACAGACGTTGTGATCTTCTCGAGGGGCAGAAAATGATGTAATTAATGGACTTTCGGAGCTTCGTGCGGATTGCTTGGATCTGTTCTGGACCCACTCCCTGGCACGCTGAGCGCGCCGGGGGCGGCGCCAGAGGCGACGTTAGGGGGGCCCGGCGCCGGTCCAAGATATCCGCGCGGAGGTCCAGCAGTTTCTGTTTGTGCAGTTTTTCGTACCTCGGGACATCACTGAATCAGCCACCTGCTGGTCGGAAGGTCTGAAAGGTGGAGAGTCAGGGCATCTGCGCGTTCTTTCTTCCCATTCCGGGAAGGAGCAGGGGCAAGCTTAGGGGGGATAGGCTCAGTGGGAGATGCATCGACCCCCAGTCGCTCATTCATCGGCGATAGGAGCCGACAGCCCCACCATGCCCCCTGCCCAGGAACTTCGGGATCCCGGTCTCGGTGGCCTATCACCGATTATTCGTCGGTGTTCCCTGAGCTGGCCCTCCCCTGCAGTGGTCGGACGGGGCTGGGACGGGGACAGCTTCGTTCCAGAGCGTCCCGGAACGCTCTGGGAGGGCCGCGGCGCCCGAGGCATCCTGCAGAACCGCGGCACCTCAGAGATGCTCGATCCGTCCTCCCCCGGGAGGTATCCTCGTCCTGGCTGCCCGCATCGCTCGGACGTGTGCATTTTTCCGTCGGTGGGGACCATCGAGGAGCATCCTTGATCCCTTGGCGAAAAAGCCACGCACGAAACCGGAAAAGCGCAGGGAATGGACGTCCGAGCGATGGCGAGAGCTTCGTCTCGCCCCCCCCGGCCCTGGCCCCCCTCCGAGGAGGAGGCGGCCGAGGCCCTCCTGCGGGAGCGGCTCGCCTCGGCCGGGGAGGCCCGCGCCCTGCGCGAGCAGCTGCGCGAGGAGCTGCGCGAGGAGCTGCGCGAGCGCCTGGGCGCCGCGGGCGCCGCGGGCGCGGAGGCCTCGGCGGTCGGGCCGGGCGAGGAGGAGAAGAGGGGCCTAGTTTGCGTCCCCCCTCCCTTCGTCTCATATCCGTGCGGCACTCGCAGCTGCATATGGTTGGGTCCTTCGCCAGGCTAATTCAATGTTTGTTGTAAGGTTTTCTGGTGCTCGCCTTTTCGGGCCAAGAACAGCACAAAACAGCCCAAACGGCTCCTACGATCGTCCCAAGATAGCCTTTGAGGCGCCCACAAGGGCCCGGAAACGGTCCAAGACCAAAACGGCATGAGTCCGGCAACCTCTGCACGAGAAGACGGGGCAGCGCGGGCCTGGAGAGTTGCCAATGTTGCCATCGGCGGACGGGCTCTCCCTGCTCATCCGCCCACGCACCTGGTGGGGCCCGCCGAGCTCTTCTACCTCCACCACGCCCGCAGCTGTGCAGCCACAGCATCATCAGCGTGCTGCACGTCTTCGAGCCCTTGTTCTCCGTCTCCGACTGACCCGATCCAGCAGCTCGTACGCATGCTACCCGACAGATTCGTCACCATGCTCGCCATCGGGTGCCAGATGCTGTTTCACGCCATCCTCACGCAGACGCTGCACACCATCCTGGGCCCCGTGCTCTCTTGGCCCTCCTTCCCACTCCTCGTGCTTCTGGTGGCAGGCGTCGCCCCCACACCTCTGCACATCCTGTCCTTTGGAGCCGCTGTGCACGGTCTCCCCGTGCAACGTGCTCTGGCGGGCGCATGCTCCGCGGCCCTGGCGGGGCGGTTGCACTTCACGAGGCTTGTCTGCATCACGGTCACGCTCTGGGCGACCTGCCTTCTCAGCCCCGTGTGGTATGGCGCCCCGCCCTCCTGGGTGGCAGTTTGTGGGCAGGCCATCATCACCGCGAGGGCCGTCTTCACGCCTGCTTTCCCCGCGGAGGCGCCCACGAGCAGGAGCCCGCGCAGGCATCAACCAGCCGCGCTCCCCCCGTCACGCGATGAAGGGCAGCATCCAGCCCGCGTCACAGTGCGCAACCCTTTCGTCGAAGTTGGCGAGAGCACGGGGTCCCGCGGCTCGCCTGGACGTCGACTCCGGCGGAACCGCACGGAGGGCGACGAACCGATCCTCGAGCTCCGCATGGGCGAGTTGGCCGTGGACACAGGGCGTAACATGGAGATCGACGCCGGCGTCCCCCTCGAGGAGTCCCGCCGCGCCGCTGTCTTAGCGGAGGCACGGGGCTCTGCCGCGCAAGGGCCGCCTCCCCCCGCCGCCGCTGCCACCGGTGCGGCGTCTTCGAGCGCCAGCGCCGCCCCTGCGCGGATGGAGGCCGATGCCGGCGCCCAACAGCCAGGGGTCAACGACGACGAGGCTGTCTGCCCGACGTGCCGCTCCGCTGCCACCTGGTGCAGGTGCCCGCGAGCTGCGGCCCCCGCCGGCGACTCGCGCCTACCAGGCCCAGGGCCTGCCGCCGCCGCTGCCCGCCCACCACCGCCGCCTGCTGCTGTGGCCGGCGGCCGGCCGGCCCGCGGCGCGGCTCCCGCCTTCGCCCAGGCGCGCGCCGCAGCGCGGGCTTCCGCTGTGCCCGAGCGCGCCGGAGAAGCACCGCCGCAGCCTCCCGACCCACACGCTGCCCCGCACGTGCCCTTCCGCAACGGGCACTACTGGTGCCCATGGTGCCCAGACCGTGGCTTTCGCACGCCTGGTGGTTTCGTGCGGCACCTCACGGCGACGCACACTGGCCAGGCCATGGACGCCAACATGCGGGACACGGTCGTCGCCCTCCAGCGCAGCGTTTGCGCCGACTCCACCTGCGGCGGCCTCCGGCCACTTGGCCAACGCACATGCACCCGCTGCCGGCAGCCGACGCTCTGCCGCCCTCCCGTCGTCGGCGACATCATCACGGGCGCCGCGACTGCAGCGCACCGCGCACAAGGCCGCGATGACGCCGCAGCTGCCCCAGATGCCGCGCAACCCGCCGACGACGCCGTTGCTCTTGATGACGGCCCTGTGGTCGGGACACCCGCCTTGCCGCTCGACTTCACGAGCCGTGTCCGCGCCCTGAGCCACAACACCTGTGTCCACGTGCCCCTCAGCTGCCGCTCCCGTCTCCTCTCTGCCACCCGGCAATGCTGGAACCGCTGCGCCGACGGCGCCCGCGAGTGGTCACAGCTGGAGGAGGCGCGCTCCAAGCTCCTGCTTGGGCCCATCCCCGAGGGTTCGCCAGCCCCCGAAGAAGTCGCCCTGCGCCTGGGGCTCTGGGAGTCTGGAGACTTTGCCGCTCTGTTGGACCGCCTGGAGCAGCAGCGGGTCCTAGCCAACAGGACCAAGCGTCGGCGACGTGGGGACACCGTCGACTCCGAGGGCAAGCAGCGGCGCGCGAAGCACCTCGCCGCCGAGGGGGCTTTCCGCAAGGCCGTCCTCACCCTCATGAGCGACACCCTGCAGACCAGCGCCGAGGAGGACCTCCGCTACGCCCGCCAGCTTCTCCCTCGGACCGACCGCCCGGACCGCGCCCTCGCTGCCGCCGCCCAGCCAGGGCCCCCGGGCGTGCCGCCCGACCCGCAGGCCGCCCCGCCCGGGGCCGCTGGCGCCCCTGCGCCGCCCCCCCCGGCTGCGGACGGCCTTCCCGGCGACCCAGCCGCGCTGGCCGCGCGCGACGGCAACCACGACGACGACGACAACGACCAGGACGGCACTAAGGACAACCCTCTCGACGGCGTCCGGTGGTCGAAGCTGACTGCTCCGGGCCCTACGGGCACGCGACCAGAGCACCTCAAGGAACTCTTCTCCGTGCCGCGCCGCCGCGAGGCCGCCAGCTTGCGCCGTGCGCTGAACCGCCTCCACGCTGCCATGCGCGACGGCGCCCTCCACGCGTCCATGCGGTGGATCGTCCGGACCCGCCTCGTGTGGCAGAAAAAGCGGAACGGGAAGCCACGCCCCATCAAGATGGGAGAAGTCCTCCGCAGCTCCTTCGCCAAACGCTACACCAAGAAACACTTGCACAAGCTGCGGGCCGTGTTCCGGCAGGCCCACCAGTGGGGTGTTGGCGTTCCTGGCGCTTGTGAGGCGATGGCGCACTGGCGCGGCACCGTGGAGGAGCTGGCCGCCGCTGGGGCCATCCCCGCTCTAGTCGCCCTCGACGTCGACTTGGTCAACATGTTCGGCTCCGTGGAGTGGGACTCTATGCGCGGCGCGATTGACCCGGGCGTTTTCCCGGAGATCGCCGCCTGGACGAACTGGCACCACCGCGAGCCCTCCACCACCGAGCTGCCTTCTGGCGAACTCTTCGAAACTGACCGCGGGGCCGAGCAGGGCGACGGATTTGGCACCGTCCAGGCTGGGCTCACTCTCGCGGCCGCGCGCGCCCGCCGTCGCCGCCGCCGCGCCCGCGCTCGCCGGGGCGCCCGCTGCCGCCGACCCGGGTCGGCCCCCTGCCGCCCCCGGCCCGGCGCCCCCTGCTGCCGCCCCAGGCCCGCCTGCCCAGGCGCCCGCCGCTGCCCCTGCCGCTGCCGCGCCAGCCCCGGGAGGCGCCGCCGACGCGGCCGCCCCCGCCGCCGCCGGCCTGCGGGCGTGCGAGGAGTGGTACGTGGACGACGGGCAGGTATTCGTCCGGCCAGCAGACCTTGACCCCTGGCTCAGGGCACTGGACGCCAGCCTCGCCCGCTTCGGCGGCACCCGCGGCTCTGTCGCCGAGGGCACGGCGAAAAGCTCCTGCCGCCTGCTCTGCCCGCAAGAGCAGCGCCACCTCCACGACGGCTGGGACACCGACTACGTGCGCGCCACCTGCAACGTCCTCGACCCACGGGGCCCCGCGCTCGCCTTGGGCGCCCCCTTCGGCAGCGCAGAGGCGATTGACGACGAGGTCAAAGCGGTCGTGGAGAAGGCCCGGGCCGCCCGCCTCGCCCTCCTCGCCGCCAACCACGCCCCCACCGAGCTCGTCCTGACCCGCCTGTGCGCCGACGCGTCGAAGCTTTCCTACCAGTTGCGCCTCGACGGAGACAGGATCGGCCACGACCGGCTCGCCACCTTCGACAGAGATCTGCGTGCCGCAGTGGAGAACATCGTTGGCGGCGACCTACCAGACGACGCTTGGGGACAAGCCACCACCGGCGTCTCCTGGGGCGGCCTCGGCCTCCGCACCGCGGAGCGCGTGTCCACGGCCGCTTTCCTCGCCAGCCGCGTGAGCTCCCGCCCGCGCGTCCGCGAGATGGCCGAGCACCTCGCCCTGGCTGGCCTGTGCACCGCGGCCGCGGTCATGGCGGCCTACGACAGGCGCACGGAGGAGGCGGCGGTCGCGCTGATGGGGCTCCTCCCTCCGACCCCCGGAAGGCAGCTCCTTGACTTCCTCGCAGACGAGGCAGACCTGTGCGAGGATCGGTGGGCCGGCCTCTTCGACGCTGACGCACCCGCAAACGACGGCGCTCCCAGACGGCACGGCCGGCCCCAACGCATGGGCAGCGGCATCGTCCCCCTCGACGAGGACGAGGACGACGAGCACCCGGCTGCCGCTGCCCCCCGCGGCCGCGCCCACCTCCAGAGGGCCATCCTGGCCCGCCTCGACACGCGGGCGCGCCTGGAACTTCGCGAGCGCCACGCCCAGGCGGGCAACAACCCGGCGCTGCGCCGCCTGGAGGACCTCGGCCACCCCGACACCAACCACGAGTGGCTCTGGGCTCTGAGCCGGCACAAAGGGCCCCTCCTCGACCAGCAGGACTTCGTGGAGGGACTCCGCCTGCGCCTCGGCGCCGCCGGCCCCAGCGAACCCACCCCCTGCAACCTTTGCGGCACTGAGCTGCTCGACTCCGCGGGCTCGCACGCTCTCTGCTGCAGCAGAGCCGAGTCCACGAAGGGCCACCACGCCCTTGCGCGGCAGGTGTACGAGGCTGCCAAGATCTGCGACCCCGCCACCGAGCTGGAGGCGCAGAACCTCATCCCGGGCACCCGGTCGAGGCCCGCCGACGTGCTCACGGGCGCGCTGGGGCACGGGCTCACGGCCCTCGACATCGGGATCGCCTCTCCCGACGCATGCCACGCCGGCCCGGATTGCGTCTCCAGCATGTACGAGCGCAAGACGGCGTACTACGCCCCCTACAGCGACGTTCTGGACCGCCAGAATATCCTGTACCAGCCCCTTGTGTGGTCTGCTTACGGGCGGCCCCACCCCCGGACGACATCCATCCTCCGCACACTCGCGACCCGCCTTGCCCGGCGGAGGGGATGCTCGGACGGGGCGTGGCGGTGCCGCCGCCTGGCCAGCGCGGCTGGCGTGGCGCTGTGCCGGCGGGCGGCCGCCCACGTCCGGGCCTGCTGGCCCGGCGGGGGTGGCGACTGAGGGCGCCTGCCAGGCCTCCCCCCAGGCGCGGGCTCCCCACTCTCCCCGCCCCTGTCCACCCCTACCCCAGCACGCGCGCCTAACCAGCGGGGTCGGGTGGCTCACACCCCGCGGCCGTGCTCCCCCCCCGTTGCCCCTTGCCTGCCTGCCTGCTTGCTGCCTTCCTCCCTCCCCCTCCCCCTCTTCCCCTCCCTCCCCTCCCTCCTCCTCTGGGCCCGGAGGCCGTGCAATGGCGCGCAGTGGCCTGACGTGCTCCCGTGCGGGCGCGGCCGCTGGAAACGCGTTTCGGTCCTCGTCCGCAGTGCCTGCCTGTGCTTAGGAGAACAGGGTGGTTGCATTTGAGACGCGTTTTATTCCTCATACGTAGCGTCACTGTTGGTGGCACGGGGACGCCCCGGGCAATAATTGTTACGGGTGGCTCTTCTTGTTCGTGTCTGTCTGTGTGCCGGGGGGGCAGGATTTGTCCGCCCAGGCCGGCTCCTACATCTTCCTCCTCCTCCTCCTCCTCCTCCTCCCCTGCTGTCCGCCCGTGGTCGCCAACACTCGCCAGCCGCCCTTTCGGCGCTGGCTCGCGCTGGCAGAAACCACGGTTGTCGCGAGACCGTGTTCTGTGTCAGCCGCGGTTTTGTTACCACACATTTTTGCCATTGGTAGTTATTGTTAGATGCTTCGCCGGAGGGCCAACAATTGATTTGTCGGCGCGGCGCGCTGACAGGCGGCGTGGCAGGGTTGAGTCGGCACTACTACCGTTTTTCGCTAGGTATTTTTTCTCGCTGCAGATGTCACGCCCTCTAGGGGCGATCACACCCGACGGCAGCACGCTGCCGCCAGGACACAGAAGGGATGAAAGTTGCGAGAAGGCTTCTCAGAAGCTTATCGGCTTCTAAGAAGCCCCCCGGCCTTCCCTCTTAGAGGCCCCGCCACCTTCGTAGACATGCTGCCCGCTCGCGCCACACACATTGGGGGCGCCGCCCCACGATTTGCTCATGTTCTTTTGAATCGTTGATTTTAATTTGACCACGCTTCATTCCTCCAGAACCCGCCTGTAGGAGGACGTGCCCGACCTAGCCCGAACCCCTTAGCAAGCCCGGCGCCGAGCCCAGGAGGGGACCCCTGCTATCAGACCTGCCCGCACCGCAAGAAGCCCCCAACAGGGCCCCAAGACGGCCTCAAGAGAGCCCCAGCAGAGCCCTAAGAGGCTCCCCAGAGGCCCCCAAGAGAGCCGCAAGACGGCCAAAGGCTTCAAAGACACCCCGAGACGGCCCTCCGTAGCCAGTGGCTCAAGTTTTGCCCAAGACATTGTGGCAAGTCTTCAGGCATTTGGAACGCGGGGTTTTGCGCGTGTTGCCGACAAGCCCCTGTTGCCTCACCGTTACCGACATGAACGTCGCGGTGTTCGCAGCAGCGTTCGCCATCCTGGTCGTCGGCCGCGGCGGCGTCGCCGCCGACGGCATGACCGAAACCTTGGAGGAGCGCCGCCTGGTGGAGGACGACTCGCACAACTGCGACGACGCCACGAGCGAGGCCGACGGAGTGGGGCTGCTCCAGTCACGGGCGCTGAGCCCCGGCGGGACGCAGACCGCAGACAACAGCAAGGACGAAGCGCAGGATCTACCGATCGATATCAAGAAGCTCAACTCTACAATTCATCACGGGCATGAACATCCTGGCGACGTGTATCTCCTTTCCTTTGATTGCAATGTCGAGTGCCCAGAACCAAACACTAAGTGCTGCTATCAGGGTAGAGACGAGAACAATCTTCCTTTCTACACTTGCTGCGTTGATGAATGGGTTGTCCCAGGATACCAATGCCTGGTGGGGTTATTCAACAGGTGCACGAGGGGATATTGTTGTACGGGACGATGTCGTCCGTGCTAGATCGTTTGTCCTCCACTCTGCCCGCTCGGTTTAACGTCCTGCCCGTTTGTATGGCAACTTGCACGCAAGCCGCTTGCTTTCAAGTCGTGCCCGCCGGGCCTGTCCGCCCGACGCGACCCCCAGCGAAGCGAGATGGGCACCGTGAGATGGAGGAGACGAGCCTTGAAAAGAACGAGGAGGAGGAGGTGGAGAACGGGGTGAACCGGCGGTGAGGAGCTGGGTTATGAGGTAGGGGAGGTGGAGGAGGAGATCAGGCTAACCGCGTTATTCGGCAGGAGTCGTTGTGGCATTTGTTGGTTGAGGGTGTGGTTGGGTCTTGGAGAGATCCTTCCCCTCCCAGAATGCTCCAGCAGCCTGGTGCGCATTTTGCATTCCGCCAGCTGGAACTGCCGCTCCTTTGGGAAGAGGCGTCGCGCGCCACAGGGCTGCGGTTGTGTGGCGCGCGGTGCGGGCTGCTCGCCCGACTTCTCTCAGTTTTCTCTCTCTCTCTCTCTCTCTCTCTCTCTCTCTCTCTCTCTCTCTCTCTCTCTCTCTCTCTCTCTCTCTCTCTCTCTCTCTCTCTCTTCTCTCTCTCTCTCTCTCTCTCTCTCTCCCTCTCTCTCTCTCTCTCTCTCTCTCTCTCTCTCTCTCTCTCTCTCTCTCTCTCTCTCTCTCTCTCTCTCTCTCTCTCTCTCTCTCTCTCTCTCTCTCTCTCTCTCTCTCTCTCTCTCTCTCTCTCTCTCTCTCTCTCTCTCTCTCTCTCTCTCTCTCTCTCTCTCTCTCTCTCTCTCTCTCTCTCTCTCTCTCTCTCTCTCTCGCTCTCTCTCTCTCGTCTCTCTCTCTCTCTCTCTCTCATTCTCTCGTCTCGATTTCTCGCAGCGCACCTCTCTCGTTTACCCTTGTCTATCTGGCCGCTTCTCTTGCATGATCCATCGATTCGTTCGTTACTGCAGCACGTCGGCGCGAAAAGGGCGCTCTCGGGAGGGGATGAACTAGCGCTTTGCCGGACATACAACAAAAAAACACCCCGAGACGGCCCAAAAGCGTGCGCATGGAGGGGCTCGCGAGGAGGAGGAGGAGGAGGAAGAGGAGGAGGAGGAGGACTCAAGAGACGGGGATCAATGCAAACGGGGGTCAGCCAGGGCTTTGGGTCTTGCAGGATTTTGCAGGGCCAGGGGTGCGCTGACCCGGGTCAGCGTGCAGGGTTTTGCAGCATTTTGCAGGGAGGATTTTGCAAAGCCTGATTGACCCGGGATTGGATTGACCCGGGTCAGTAGTTCCCCGAGCAGAGGGGGTGTATGGGGGAGGGGGGAAGGCTTCTTCGAAGGAGGCTGCTTCTTAGAAGGCGCGGGCCTGGTCTGCAGATGTAAGGCCAGCGCCTTCTAAGAAGCAGCCTGATTCTAAGAAGCCTTCCCCCCTCCATCTGCCCCCCCTCGGCGCGCCGCCAAGCTGACCGTCGGAGAAGGACAAGGTAACCCGCTACCCCTACCTCGTTTTCGCCCTTTTGGGTCTCCCGGGAGGCCCTCGTCGCCACGGCTGGATTCGCATCGAAATTTTTGTCAGAACGCGCCCCAGGAGAGGTCTGGAATACGTAGCGGTACTGGTACTTTCTGGTTTCCCCAGATCGGGGGAACGGATAATGGTATTGAAACGTACGTTTTCGGAGGTCCGCGCGGATTTCTCGCATCGGCGCTGGAGTTCTCCAGCGGCGCTTCCGGCGCTTCCCCTGGCGCGCTCTGGGGGGTCAAGCGCCGATTCAGCGCGGAGCGTCAAAAGTTTATGCTTCTGGCATGACTTATTCCTCGAGCCAGCGCTGACATGCTCGCATCGTGGGCAAACTCACAAAGGAAGGTTTCAGGCAGTTTCTGGCCTTTGGGACCCCCCGCCGGGCCTCAGGGCGGGCCCTCGCCGGGCCCTGGGACCGTCAAATCGGCGAGGTGGAGAAGGAGGAGGAGGAGGAGGAGGAGGAGGAGGAGGAGGAGGAGGAGGAGGAGGAGGAGGAGGAGGAGGAGGAGGAGGAGGAGGAGGAGGAGGAGGAGGAGGAGGAGGAGGAGGAGGAGGAGGAGGAGGAGGAGGAGGAGGAGGAGGGAGGAGGAGCCCCCCCGAAGGGGACCCCGTCTGGAGAAAAGGGAGGACATCGGATGTCTGGGACTGCCCATGTCTGCCTCCTCTCCTCCTCCTCCTCCTCCTCCTCCTCCTCCTCTACCTCCTCCCCTTCCTCCCCCTCCTCCCCTTCTGGCCAAGCCAGGAAGGCGTAGGCACCCACGGACCCCTCCCCTGGGTGCACCTTTGCGCCCGGGATCCATTTTTGCTGGTCCTGGGGCTCGATCGCGAAGCCCTGCAGGCTTGGATCGAAGAGAGGCGTCGCAGGCGATTTCTCGCCCCAAACTCCCGACTTCCACGACAAATCAGGCCGCTTGGAAAAAGAGGTGAACCTGGGGGTACGCCCCAGGGGGGCTGATCGGGCGCACCCCTATCGAGGATGGACGCCCTCCTGCCCTGTCTCCCCGAGCTGGGCCATTCGAAAACCCCACGAAGCCTGGTATAGGGGTCGATCTATCTCCTGCCAAGACGCCCGAGTGAAAAAGCGATCGTTGAAGATCTGAGAAGTGTGCGCGTGCACAGGCCCTGGCCCAGTCCAGGAAGTGCCCGCTGTGCTTCTAAGCATCCTAGATGGGGTTGGAGTAGATGGGGTCGGAGGATCGCGCCGCATCGCCGACGCATCACCGATGCGGCTCGATGTGCAGCCCGATTTGCTTCACGTCGACGTCGCCGATGCATCGCCCACGTCGCCGATGCATCGCTGGTGCATCACCAATGCATCGCCGATGCATCGCCGATGTATCGGCGATGCGGCGCGATCCTCCGACCCCATCTACTCCGACCCCATCTAGGGGACCTGCAGTGCTCGAGGCCTCCCAGTTGGGGCCGGAGGATCGCGTCGCGTCGCCGATGCATCGGCGATGTGGCTCGATGTGTCAGGGGCGTCCTGGCCGACCCCTGGCATTATGATGTTCCAACCTACGTTACCCTTGACCGCCAGAAAGAGTTACGAGCACCAGGAAAGTATCGAATTCGGAGGGTTTTCACGTGTCGGGCCCTGGGAGGCGATACTCGTTCGACACTGTTTCGATACTCTTCTGGGCGCTCGGAATTCTGTCTGGGATGTGGTCTTCGAGTACGTTGGGGAAAGCGCGCCAGTGGATCCTTCGCTAGTTGTAAAGGGGGGCAGTCTTCGCAGAACCCCCCCCCTCCCCCCCTTCAAAGGGGGGGTGAGGCTTTCGACCCCCCCCCTCCCCCCCTTGGCGCTGGAAAGGGGGGGGGTCGACCCCACCCCTTTCTCTCCCCTTTTCTTCTCTCCTCTCCTCTCCTCTCCTCTCCTCTCCTCTTCTCTTGTCTTGTCTTGTCTTGTCTTGTCTTGTCTTGTCTTGTCTTGTCTTGTCTTGTCTTGTCTTGTCTTGTCTTGTCTTGTCTTGTCTTGTCTCCTCTCCTCTTCTCTTCTCTTTCCTTATATCCTCACCTCTTCTATTCTCTTCTCTTCTCTTCTCTTCTCTTCTCTTCTCTTCTCTTCTCTTCTCTTCTCTTCTCTTCTCTTCTCTTCTCTTCTCTTCTCTTCTCTTACCTCCTCTGCTCTGATCTCATTTGATCTTCTCGTCGAGTATTTTCTCTTCTCTTCTCTCCTCGCCTCTCATCTCCTTTCCTTTTCTCTCCTCTCCCCTCCTCTCCTCTCCTCTCCTCTCCTCTCCTCTCCTCTCCTCCTCTCCTCTTTTCTCTCCTCTCCCCTCCTCTCCTCTCCTCTCCTCTTCTCTCCTCTTCTCTCCTCTCCTCTCCTCTCCTCCTCTCCTCTTCTCTTCTCTTCTCTTCCTCTTCTCTTCTCTTCTCTTATATTCTCTTTTCTTCTCTTATCTTCTCTTCTCTTCTCTTGTATTGTCTTATATTATCTTCCCTTGTTTGGTTTTGTCTTCTCTTTTCTTATCGTATATTACCTTATAGTATCTTCTCTTTCCGCTTGTCTCCTCTTCTCGTATCTTCTCTTCTCTTCTCTTCTCTTCTTTCCTCTTCTCTTCTCTTCGCTTCCCTTTTATTGTATTATCTTAAATTATCTTCCCTTTTTTGTTATTATCATCTCTTTTCTTATCGGACATTATCTTACATTCTCTTCTCTTTCCGCTTGTCTCCTCTTCTCTTCTCTTATCTTCTCTTCTCTCCTCTCCTCGTATCTCCTCTGCCCACCTCTTCTCTTATCGTCTCTTCTCTTCTCTTCTTATATGTTATCTTCTTCCCTTCTATAATGTTATCTCCTCTTCTCGCCTTTTCTCTTCTCTCCTTTCCAGTTCTCTCTTCTTCTCATTTCTTCTCTTCTCTCTTATTATGTATTATCTCCTGTTTTCCGCTATTATCTTATCTTCTCTCCTCTTCTCTTCTCTCCTATTATCTCCTCTTCTCTTCTCTTCTCTTCTCTTCTCTTCTCTTCTCTTCTCTTCTCTTCTCTTCTCTTCGCTTCTCTTCTCTTGTCTTCTCTCCTCTTCTCTTCTCTTCTCTATATTTTCCTCTCCCTCTTCCTCCTTCTCTTCCCTCCTCCTCGTCCTCCTCACCTCCTCCCTTCTCCCTCCTCCCTCTCCTCCTCCCTTCTTGTTTTCAGGCGGCGGCGCATGGCGCGGCGCTGCGCGAGGAGTCCGCCCGCACCGCAGAGGCGGTGGCGCGCCTGCGCGAAGAGGTTTGGGTCGGAGGGAAGTCTCGGCGGTGCACAAAGGGGGGCAGGGGGAGGAGGGAGGGCTTCGCAGAAGCACCCCTTCTTCTCAGAAGTCGCGGGCCTTGTCTGTAGATGGCGAGGGCCGGCGCCTTCTAAGAAGCGGCCTCCTTCCAAAAAGCCTTCCCCCCTCCCCTACCACCTTTTGCGCGCCGACGGAAGTAGAGGCTTGGAGCTGGCTGGGGGTCTGAGGTGGCCCAGCATTGGTTCTGGCCAGCAGGAAGGGCGGGCAGATTCGAGCTTCTGGGTGGCAGGCTTTTGTTACTTTTTCCGGCCTGCTGGGGCAGTTTTGGGGCCCCAGCACGGTTGAAAATGGATCCGGGGGGGAAACCGCGCCAGATGGACCCCAGGATGGGTACCGGGACCGATTTTGAGCGGATTTGGCTTGATCTTCCCTCTCCTGACCCATATCTTGGGTCCCAACCGGTTCAGACCCCACGCCGCCTCCGTCCGAGTCGGGGCTGTCCATGCTTTTGGGGGGTACTGTCACCGATCCGTGGATTCCTCTCGCTTCGCGGGGTGAGCTCGAGGAAGACCACCACATGAACTTTCGATGCTCCGCGCGGATTTCTTGGGCGGACGCTGGCCCCCCCTGGCGGCGCCTCGGGCGCCGCCCCTGGCGCGCTCCGTGTGCCAGGGAGGGGGTTCCAGCACCGATCGATCCAAGAGATCTGCGTGGAGCGTCGAAAGTTTTTGGTAATGCCCTGCTTAGTTCCTCTGTAAAAGTACAGAATGTGCAGAGCATGCGCGTTCGGGCTCCGCTTGGAGCTTTTTGGAGGCCTCTTGGAGTCTGAAGGAGACACCTTGGGTCTGCTTGGGGGCTTGTTGGGGCCTGTTGGGACGTTTTGGGGGCGTCCTCGACTGTTCGTCGGGCGCTCTTGGGCCGTCTGGCGTTTTCGGTCGGAGCCCGTCTTGGGGCCTGTCTGTCCTTGGATCTGGCGCCCATCAGCCACTCGCGCTGGGGGGTAGAGGGGAGGGGGAAGGCTTCTTAGAAGGAGGCTGCTCTTCTAAGAAGGGGGGAGCCTGATCAGCAGATGTAAGGCCGGCCCCTTCTAAGAAGCAGCCTCCTTGTGACGAGCTTTCCCCCCTCCCCCTTATCCCCCCTACTGCGCGCCGCCAGGACCTGGCGTCCGCGCGCTAATTAGGTCCACGGGTCCTACAGTGGGGGCCACTCCACAAGAAACCTTCGCAAGAAACCCGACCCTGAGACCCCAGGACGTCCATGGTTTCTTGGTGTGGGAACGTCACGCTTTCCATAGCAAAACCATCGAGACCCAAGAAACCCAGGGCACAATGGAGGCAAGCAGGGTGTCTCTTGGCATGGAGCCCCGCTGTGCTCTGCGCCAGGGTGTGCCCAGGTGATCTCCAGGCCAGTCTCCGAGTGCCCTCGGCCCGGCGCTCGCGGGCTCTGGCAGGTAGATTGGGAGTCTGCACCAGGGGCCACGGCGTTCCTCGCGACCAAGGGGGTGGTGATGACTACGCGGGGGTGGATACCCTGGCCGGGGCTACAGAGGGGACGCGCATTCGGGAGCCTCGAGACGGGAGCCAATGCAAGCGGGGGTCGGCCAGAGCAGGATCCTGCAGGGCCAGGGTCGCATTGACTTGGATTTCGGTGCAGGATCCTGCAGGATTTTGCAGGATCCTTCGCATTGACCCGGGTTTGGGTGCAGGATCTTGCAGGATCTTGCAGGATTCTGCAAGGTCTGACTGGCCCGGGTCTGCATTGACATGGGTCAGAAGATCCCCGACGCATCAAGCAAACGTATACTTTTCGTCCGGGTGCCCTGGCTTTGTTCGCTCCGCGCGCTGCGCGGTGACTTGCCGCTGCCGCTGAAGGAGCCGCTGACAGGTTTCCTGGCGTTTTCGCCGGTTCTCAGCTGTTTTCCAGCGTCTGTCAGGAGGGAAAAAAACACAGACACAATCAAGCGTCGATCCCCCAGAAAATATGGGAACATATGGGAAGTGGGGGGGAAGACGAAAATCCAAAAAATATGGAAAAATATGGGGAATAGTTTGATTTGTGTGTATTTATTTGTGTGTCCCAGGGCCCCTCCAGTCTGGATGCTCTCCAGCAGCTGCGTCTCGCCGAGGGCGCCCTGGGGGTTCCCGGATCGGCCCGAACCGCACTCCTGAGACCCGAGTCACCACCCGTAAGCCAGACGACGAGGATCTGTCGGATCGGATCAAGCGGGGATTGGACTCGGAAAGGCTGGGTGGGAAAGTTGCTGCGTGCAGCTGGTTTCTTCCCCGCCGCCAGGGGCGCCTTTCTCTCGAAGCATGGGCGCCTCTGGCGTGGGGCGGCGCCGGGAGCAGCAGCTGGTGGGCCGATGCGCTAACCGCTCAGAAGAAAAACAGTATAAGCCTCGCGCGGATTTCTTGCATCGGCGCTGCGACTCCGGCGCCACCCCTGGCGCGCTGGCCCTGCAAAGGCTTCCGCTTACGCCGACTCGTTCTTGATCCTTCGCCTTCTAGAGGTATCGGGGGCAACTTTAGGGGGGGAAATAGGCTTAGAGGGGAATGAACCGACCTCCCGTCGCCGATTGATCGCCGATAGGGGCCCGATAATAGCCCACCCCGGCCAGAAACGGTGCGGATTTGCTCTCGGTGGCCTATAGCCGATCTATCGGCGATGTATTGCCGATTCCAGGTCGATGTTCTCCACCCCCCTGGAGCCAGCTCCCCCTCGGTCACCGGAGGCTTGTTACCCTCCCCAGTCTTGGCCTTGGGCTCCAGCCCGCAGGCCGCAGGGAGCTCTGAACTCCAGCCCCACGGCGTGTCTGGCCCTTTTCCTTTACGGCGCGGGACGCGATGCACGTGAGCGGCGAAATGCCACGGGGTCGCTTGCGCAGGCGGAAGCTGCCCGCGCAGTGGCGTGCGTGCGCGCCCTCGTGCTCTCCCATTCGGCGTGCAACGACGGCGGCCCGTGCGAGCCACTGCGCACGTTCGCTATGTAATCTCGCGCGGGACCCGTTTCTTCGTCGCTCACGCTAGCTTCTTCGGACGAGCGCCCTTCCCGAGGCAGCGTCGTCGCTTGTTCACTTGCTTTTTTGGGGGGGCAGTATCGGGCCAGCGTTTTCATTCGCTTGCGGGTTTCTTCTCGGACAACTTGACCGCTGACTACTACCCCCATCAGGAGCAGTCAGCATCGAATTGCTAAGGCGGATCGGAGCTTGCATCGGAGCGGGCTGCCTCGGCACGGAGTCGGCATCGGATCGAGCCGGGGTACTCTCCGGACCTCTTTTCCGGGGAGCGTCCCGACTCACCACACTCCCGAGGCGAGTCCAGCCGCGGCGGCGAGGGCCTCCCAGGAGGCCCCCGGAAGGCGAACACGGGGCAGCGGCAGCGAAATCGGTTCCGTCTCCTTCGGAGAGTCGGTAGCGACTCGGATCGATCGATCGGCTCGAATTGGGCCCTGCCCGAACTCACAGGGTGAAGTATCTGCCCCGCTCTGACTTCTTGGCAAAGCCAAGTGATGCCACGCGCTTCCTCGTCGAGCAGCGCGAAGCTTGCGGGCCGCTCCGCGGGCAGTGTGGCATCGTTTCTTGCTCCCGCTGGGAAGCGAGGGTTTTCAAAAGCGAGGTAGTTTCGTTTGCCTCTGGTCCATATTCAGTCGGACGTGTCCCTCCTACAGGAGGAATATTCAAAAATTATAGAGAAAAAAGTCAGGGGACAATGTTTTGAGTATTTTTGGGGTATTGTTGAGAATGTTTCTGGGTCTTTCTCATTTTTCCTACAACATCTGTCTGTAGGGGGACGTGCCCAACCTAACGTTAACGTTGCCCCTCGATGTCGCGCAGGCGCAGGCGCGCTCGGCGACGACGGCGACGGCGACGACGGCGACGGCGACGACGACGACGACGGTGACGGCGACGACGACGACGACGACGACGACGACGGCCTCGGCGACGACGTCGGCGATGACGACGTGCCCGCCCCGTTCCGGACGAGCCAGAGTGCCCGGAATGGAGTGCCACCAGCTCGGGGGGGGGGGGGGCCTCTGGGAACGGAGGTCTGTGGAACTCTGGTGGTGGTGGCTCTTTTTGCTCTCCTGGGTTTGCCTCTTGCTGATGTTGCCCCTCCTCCTCCTCCTCCTCCTCCTCCTCGAGGTCGCGCAGGCGCAGGCGCGCGCGGCGGAGGACCGCGCCGAGGCCGAGGCGCTGCGTGCCGAGGCCCGCGCGAGCCTCGCCGAGGCCGCGGCGCTGCGCGCCGAGGCCGCGCCGCTGCGCGCCGAGGCCGCGCAGCGCGCGCCGGCGGCTGGCGACGCAGGCCGCGGCCGCCCCTCTTCGGTTCGGCGACGGCGACGGCGACGGCGACGGCGACGACGACGACGACGACGGCGGCGACGGCGGCGACGGCGGCGACGGCGGCGACGACGACGGCGACGACGACGACGACGGTGATGACGACGACGACGACGACGGCGACGGCGACGGCGACGACGACGGCCGTGCCCGCCCGCTTCGATTCGAGATCGGCTCTCCAGAGGATCGAAGAAGAAACAACTGCATGCAGGTAAACTGTTGGCGCTGCGCGCGGATTTCTTGGATCCGCGCTGGGGCCCCCTGGCGGCGCGCCTTCAGCGCCGCCCCTGGCGCGCTCCGCCCGCCAGGGAGGGGGGTCCAGCGTAGATCCAAGAAATCCGCGCGGAGCGCCAACAATTTCAATTTACGCCGTAACTCTTTCTCCTCGAGGAGTTTGCTTCTTCCCATCGCGTTTTCGGGCCTCGGTTCTTCGCTCGATGGTTTGCGACCCCCCCCCCCGCGCCCCCCTCCCCCCCCCCGCCCTCCCCCTCCCCCCCCCTCCCCCCCCCCTCACGGCTGCCGCGCCCGCCGCGCCTGCCGCGCCTGCCCTCCGAGAGACAGCGGCGCATGTCGGGTCCTCCGGTCCGATCCGATCCGATTCGATGTCGATGGCCTCCGATTCGGTTGGAATTCGGATTCCGATTTGGAGTCCGATTTCTCAGTGGAGTCCTACTAGGCACTAGGCTGCCGATTTCTGCCGATTTGACTTTCTCCCGATTTGGCTGCCGATGTCTGCCGACCCGATTCATGGCGATCGCCAGTCCGCATCACATCGATCCGATTCGGGGCTCTCCCTGGTCGCCTTGTCGTTCGTTCCCTCGCTGTGCTCGTACCCTCGTCGTCGTCCTCCGGATTTCGCGGGCCTGCGCGGGGTTGCCCCTGTGCAGGCGCCGCGTCTTCGTAGCCCCGAGGCCAGTCGTCATCGTACACCACAGCTCGCGCCTTGATCCATTTCCAGAACCCTTCCCCAAGGGCTCCCTCGAGGGCGCGAAGTTATTCGCGCTTCGCGCTTCGCGGTCCTCGTTCCTTCTCCCCCTCCTCCTCGTCCTCCTATTCTCCCTTTGGGAGGGCGGCGCGAGAGCGCGAAGTTATTCGCGCTTCGCGCTTCGCGCAGCGCGAAGCGCGAAGTTGGGAGCCCTAGAGAACCCTTCCCAGCCTCAGCGTTTGACATGTGAAAGTCTTTCCCAATCCGCAGTCCTTCTCATTTCCAGCGTTTTGCAGTCGCCATCCTGCGTTGCGCCCCACAGCCATCGTACAGCATATGCTCGCGCTGTGAAAATCTCATGGCGGGAGTTTTGTGGCAGTGATTAGCCTCTGGAGGCCCTTCCCGGGTCCCGGGGCCGTGAAGGGAAGACTTTGGGTGAATTCCGGCCCTGCGGGAAGGGGTCAGGATGATGATGATGATGATGATGAGGATGATGATGATCACATTGCGTTTGGCCTCTTCCGGGCGGCTCTCGACAGCCCTCGTTCGACTTGATCTGTCGCACTGGCCGAGCGCCGCCTCAAGCGGGCTGGCCACTTGCTCGCAACGGCGCAAATTCGGGGTTCACGTGCAGGTTCGCTGATGTAGCGTACGGTAGCTTTGCATTCGGTCCGCGATGCCTACCGAGCACTGCCAGAATCAGGACACCGCGTGTCCGGGAAGGGCCGACCTCGCTGCCCGCGCCTCGTCTTCGCCCTCTGGGGGCCGCCTGGGAGGCCCCCGCGCCACGGCCGGGACTCGCCTCGGGACTCTGGTCCGAACGCCCCCAGGGAGGGAGGTCAGTGGAGCAGCTCACCACCCACCAAACCACCCCAACCCAACCCGAAGGCTCAGATTTACCCTCGATTTCTAGTGGGGGGGGGGTCCGGGAACATCGAAAAAACACACATGGAGCCCCTAAAACCCCCCCCCAACCCGAAATTCGGGTCTTCGGGTTGGGTTGGGGTGGTCTGGCAGGTAGTCGGTAGCGGTGTCGGCAGCCTTTGGCTTCCCCGCGGAGGCCCCTCCCTGCCCGGCTTTTGATTCGTTCCCGAGGGTCCAGCGATCCGACGCGGCCCCCAAGGCCTGCACTCGGGCGGGCCCAGGACCGGCATCAGGTCGTTCGCGAGCGTTTTGGGCGTTGCGTAATCAAGGGCTCCCTCGAGGGCGCGAAGTTATTCGCGCTTCGCGCTTCGCGGTCCTCGTTCCTTCTCCTCCCTCCTCCTCGTCCTCCTCTTCTCTCCCTTTGGGAGGGCGGCGCGAGAGCGCGAAGTTATTCGCGCTTCGCGCTTCGCGCAGCGCGAAGCGCGAAGTTGGGAGCCCTTGTTTTGGGCGTTGCGTAATGGGGGGTCATAAATGGGGGGTTGGTGAGGGTGGTCCGAAAAGGTACCCAAACGGTACCTAAACGGGCCCCCTGGGGGTCCAGAGGGGCCCGAAAGGGGCACGACAGGGGGCCGTTTCTGACCCCCCATTGATGACCCCCCCATCAAGCCACGCCCAAGCGTTTCTGGAGCGCTTTCAGAGCATCCCGCAGCGCTCTGGAACGGCCGCGGCGCCCGATACAGCTTCCCAAACCGCCACATCTGAGAGATCTCCGATTTGTCGCTGTCCGATTTGCTGCAGCAGCAAATGATTGCGACATTGCCGGAAGCATGGTTCCAATAATGCTTGTTTCCTGCCGTGCCTGCGCACTTTTCAGCCATCGGGATTTGGTAAGGCCTCTGAATCTGGGAACTGGAGATCTTGGGAAGGGTCTTACATTTTGAGCCAAGGTTGGGGAGGATTCTGGAGGTGGCCAGCCCGCGCGCCGCGGGCCGGCCAATTTAAGAAGCCTTCCCAACCCCAGCGTTTTGCATTCAGATTCCTTCCCATCTCCAGAGCTCTTCCTAGCCCCAGCGTTTCGCACTTGAAAGTCCTTCCGCCTCCAGAACCCTTCCCAGCGCCAGCGTTTTGCATTTGGAAATCTTTCCCAACTCCGCAGTGCTTCTCACTACCAGCGTTTTGCAGTTTACCATCCTACCCGACTCCAAAATCCTTGCCAACCCCAGCGTCTTGTATTTAGAGCCCGTCCCAATTCTCAAATCCTTTCCAACCCCATTGTTTTGCAATTTAAAAGTCTGCCCAAGTCTTCAATCCTTCCCAACCCCAGAGTTTGGAATTTCAGTCATTCCCAACTTCGAATTCCTTACAAACCCCAGCGCTGGCATTTGAATGCCTTGCCAACTCCAGCATCCTTCCCAACCCAATCGTATTGCTGTAAATCCTGCCCAACTCCAGAATCTTCCCCAATGCCAGTGTTTAACATTCGAAAAATCCTTCCCAACTCTAAAATCCTTGCCAACCCGAGCGTTTTGCATGTATCCAGCGCGCCTCCAGAGTCCTTCCAAACCCCAGCGTCTTGCCTTTTTAAATCAGTCCCAACTCCATAATCCTTTCGAACCCTATTGTTTGGTATTTTCTAAATATTCTCAAGGCAAGATCCATTACACCCCAGCCATTACCAACTCCGAAATCATTACCAAGCCCAGTGTCTTGCATTCAAACTCTTTCCCAACTCAAGCATCCTTTCCAACCACAGCGTTTTGCATTCATAATGCCTCCCAATTTTAAGCTCTTTCCCAACCCATCTTTTTGCATTCAATGTCCTTCCCAACTCCAGAATTCCCAACTCCAGCATTTTGCATTTGACGTCATTCCTGACTCCAGAATTCAGCCCAACCCCAGCGTTTCGCATTCAACATCCTTTCCCACTCCAGAATCCTTCCCAACCCCGGCTTTTTGTATTGAAGATCCTTGCCAACTTCAGGATCCTTCACAACCCGGGCGTTTTGCATTTGAAATCCTTCCCAAGTCCAAGATTTATCCCAATCCCAGCGTGTTGCATTTCGAGTCTTTCCCAACTCCAGAATCTTTCCCCGCCCTGGCGTCTTGCATTCACAAGTTTCAGAACTTCAGCATACTGCCCAATCCTGGCGTTTTGCATTAAAAGTCCTTCCCATCCTTCCCACCCCCATCGTCTTGCATGGAAGGTTCTTGCCAACTTCAGGATCCCTCCCAACCCCCACGTTTTGAATTTCAATTCCTTCCCAACTCCAAGACCCTTCCCAATCCCAGCGTTTTGCAATCAACTCCAGAATCTTCTCCAATGCCAGCGTTGTGCATGCAACATCTTCTTCAATTTTGAAATCCTTCCCATCCCGAGCTTTTTCATTTTGTTTTCCCAACTCCCGTATCCTTCCCAGCCCCAGCGGTTTGCATGTACAACATTTCCCAATTTCAGCATCCGTCCCAGCCCCCAGGTTCTGCATTTCAAATCCTACCCAACTCCAAATTCCTTCCCAGCACCAGCGTTTCATATGTCACCGTTCCCAACTCAAGATCCTTCCCACACCCAGCGTCTTGCATTTACATTCCTTCCCAACTCCAAAATCCATTCCAGTCCCAGCGTCTTGCATGTTACACCCCGTCAAGTTTCCAGAGCCACTCATGCCCAGCGTCTTGCATTTTGAACCATTTCCATCCCTAGAACCGTTTCCAACCCCTGCGTGTTGCATTTACAGTCTTTCCGAACCCCAGATCCTTCCCAACCCCAGCGCGCTGCATTTCAAGTTCACCCCAGCTCCGAAGTCCTTCCACCCCAACTCCAAAGCACTTCCCAACACTGGCGTGTTACATTTTAACTCCCTCCCAACTCCCAAGCTCTTACCAATCCCAGCGTTTTGTATGTTCTTTTTTTTCCAGACTCCCGAATCTTGCCCAGCCCCAGCGTTTTTCATTTTGAAGCATTTCCATTTCCAGCATCCTTCCCAACCCAATGGTTTTGCATGTTCAATCTTCCCCAAGGCCAGAATCATTCCCATCCCCAGCGCTTCGCATTTGAAACCACTCCAAACTCCGGAACAATTTCCAACCCTAGCGCTTTTGCATTTCAAATTTCTTCCCTACTCCAGATTTCTTCCGAGCCCCTCCGTTTTGCATATTCATATCACCCCCAAGTCCACAATCCTTTTCAACCCCAGCGTTCTGCATTTACATCCTTCCCACTTCACTTTATCCCAACCCCAGCGTTTTGCATTTCTAGTCCTTCCTAACTCTATTCCAACCCTAGCGTTTTGTATACAACGTCCTTCCCTGTTCCAGAATCCTTGCCAACCTTTTGTTTGCATTTCCATCCTTCCCGACATCAGCGCTTTTCATTACAAGTCTTTCTCGACTCCCAGGTCCTGTTCCCCCCCAGCGTCTTGCATTGAATTAACTTTCCGGCCAACTCCGAGATCCTTCCCACCCCTAGCGTTTTGGATTCAAATCATTCCCAACTCCAATCTCCGTCCCAACCCCAGGGCTCAACATTTACATTATCAGGATGCTTGTTTGGCGGGATTGTGAAAAGGTTTCATGCAGCCAGCGTACTTCCAGTCCTGGCTTCGTCTGGAACGCGGCCGTGCTGTGCTTTGGGGCGCAGCCGATCCCGCTCGATGTTGACCTCCGTGCCGATGCGGTCCGACCCGACGCACGTTCCGATCCGACCCCAGGCTATCCCTGATTGTCTTCGCTTTCCCACAACGGGGTCCCCGGAAGCCCCGGCCCTTTCCCCAGGGGCCAGTTCTTCCCGAGTGCTTTGTCGACAGCCCCTGGGGCCCCCAGAGGCCGAAGACGGCCCAAGGCATCCCGTCGTGCTTCATGACGCGAGCACGTCTGGGTCCCGATCTTCCCATCCGATGCTTCCAGGCCTCCCAGATGGGGCAGGAGTAGATGGGGTCGAAGGATCGCGCCGCTTCGTCGACGCATCGGCGAGGCGTCTCGATGTGTAATCCGATTTCTCCACACGGACGGCGCAGATGCATCGCTGGAGTCGCCGATGTATCGCCTGCGTATCGCCAGTGCATCGGCGATGCATTGGCGATGCGGCGCGATCCTCCGACCGGATCTAATGTCAGCTTGTGATTAACAAATGAGGGCTCCCCCTCCCCCGGCTGATGAATGGACCCAGCGGGCCGCGAAACATTTTTTTAATCACGCACGCCTGCGGGTCGTCGCGGGCACCGCCGAGGGGGTCGTGTACCTCCTTGCATGACATCCTCAAAACGGTTGCCTGTCGTATAGACGTTGTTATAGGGGTCGTGAAGAGCTTAGGCGAATTTCTTTCCCCCTCTCAGGCGTTGTCATCGTCGTCGTCGTCGTCGTCGTCGTCGTCGTCGTCGTCGTTGTCGTCGTCGTCCTCGTCGTCGTCGTCGTCGTCGTCGTCGTCTACAGCCAGCCTGCGCAGCACCCCCCCACCCCTATGCGGCATCCGTAGTGCGTCGTCGTCGCCGTCGCCGTCGTCGTCGTTGTCGTCGTCCGTCGTCCGTCGTCCTTCGTCGTCGTCGTCGCCGTCGTCGTCGACTACAGTGGGTGGGCGCGGGACCCCCTCCAATGCGGGCAGCATCCGCAGTGAAGTGCGTCGTCGTCGTCGTCGTCGCCGTCGTCGTCGTCCTCGTCGTCGTCGTCGTCGTCGTCGTCGTCTACAGCCGGCCTGCGCAGCACCCCCCCTAATTCGGCATCCGCAGTGCGTCGTCGTTGTCGTCGTCCTCGTCGTCGTCGTCGTCGTCGTCGTCGTCGTCGTCGTTGTCGTCGTCGTCTTCGCCGTCGACCACAGCAGGCCTGCGCAGCACCCCCCCCACCCCCCGTAGGGCATCCGCTGTGCGTCGTCGCCGTCGCCGTGCCGTCGCCGTCGCCGTCGTCGTCGTTGTCGTCGTCGTCGTCGCCGTCGTTGTTGTCGTCGTCGTCGTCGTCGTCGTCGTCGTCGTCGTCGTCGTTGTCGTCGTCGTCGTCGACTACAGCGGACTTTTCGCAGCCGCCCCCCATGCGGCATTCGCCGTCCGTCCTCCTCGTCCGTGTCCTCATCCTCGTCCTCGTCCTCGTCCTCATCCTTCTCGTCCTTGTCATCGTCCTCGTCGTCGTCGTCGTCGTCGCCGTCTTCGTTGTCGTCGTCGTCGTCGTCGTGGTCGTCGTCGTCGTCGGCTACACCAGGCCTGCTCGTCGTCGTCGTCGTCGTCGTCGTCGTCGTCGTCGTCGTCGTCGGCTACAAACAGACCACGACAGACGGGGGAAAGAGGACTGCCTGCCTCGGGTCGGACGAAGGGCTAGGGAAGGAAAGGGGGGGTGCGAAACCTGCTGCGCGCAGCCAGTTTCGGTCGCCCCGCCGAGGGACCAGTCCTCGATGCATGGTTTCCTTCGGCGCCAGGAGGCGCTCGGAAACTCAGGAATCTGAGCTGCTTTGCGAATCCCCGCTTGGCCACGACCCCCTTTCGTCCAGCCTGCCTTGCTCGCGGGCCCGCGAGGCAGCTGGCGCCCCCCTGAGGAGGCGACAAAAACGAGCACGGACAATGGGGTGGTCGAGCGCCGACAGCAGTTCTTTTTCATTTCTAACAGGTGTCGCCTGGCTCACGGTCCCTGCTTCTGCCGCCTTTGCTTCCCGCCCCCCCCACTTCCCCCCGTCAGTGCTATTTCTGTCGCCTTCTCGCTGGCGGCCGGGCGTCGGCGCTAATCACAGGCGTCGCCGCCGTTGACTTTCAATCTGGCGGGCGCCACCCCGCGATTGGCCCGAGCAAAGGAACATTTTTTTCAACGCGCGCCTCCCACGGATTTGTTATTCACAAGGCGGCATTGTTCAGACCACCCTATTTGGGAGGCATCCAGTGTTGGCCGCACCCCCGCAGGCGAGGCGATCCGGGAACTGCGGGCCAGCGTGGCGCAGCTGCAGTCGGCCGCGGCCGGGCAGGAGGAGCCCGTGCGCCGCCTCGCCGAGCTCTCGGGCGAGCTCTCCGCGGAGGTGGAGCAGGCGAAGGCTTCCGCGGAGCTGGCCCACAGGCGCCTCGCGGAGCTGGAGCCTGCCAGGGCGGCCAGGGGCAACGTGGGGGGGGGGGGGGGGGGCAACTTTGGGCGTCGACGTTGGAGGTGTTCGGACGTTTTCGGAGGCTCTCGTTTCCTGCTGCTGCGCGTCGCCGAAAGCCTCCTGGGGGTGTGTGACTCGTCCCGCGCGGCCGCCAGGGAACCGAGGTATAAGTCACGACCCGGAAGGCAGGGGGCAACGCTAGGGGGGGATGGGCTGAGGGAGGGATGCATCGACCGCCACTCGCCCATTCATCGCCGATGGGTGCCCTCGCGCCCACTTGTCGGCGATATGTCGGCGATTCCAGGTCGATGTCCCCCCCCCCCGGATTTGTTTTCCTTCTGACGTTGTCCCTCAGGCGGACGTCGCGGAGCTGCGCGCGCAGGTGCGGTGCTTGCAGGACTACGGGGATCGATATGTATGCGTTCACGGGCAGCGAACGTACCACAAACGTATGTATGGGTTCCGGGGCGCGATCCCGCGGGGACGCGGTCAAGTTGCATACGGTCCGCGCGGGGCGCCAGTGGAAAAACGCCCGGTATTCATGGGGTTCAGTCGGGCGCGTGTCTCCCTACAGGAGGAATATCCAAACATAGTAAACAAGCAGTCCGGGCACGAACTTTCTGAATCTGTTGGAGCATTCTTGAATATTGTGTGTTGAGTTCTTTTTTCGCAGATCCGCCTGTAGGAGGACACGCCCGACCTGACCAGGGGGTCGCGGCTCAGGGGGCCGGCCCGCGAGGCAGTGGACGTAGCCATGTTTCCAGCCCGAGAGCACGGGCTCAGGGCTGGAGCGCCGATTCGGAATCGGCGACGCATCGCCGATGGGCGACGGGCCCTCGACGGCGACGCCGCGCGCTCCTGGGCGGTGATGGGGCACCCAGGCGCCGAGCTGGCGATGCGTGGGCGACTGGGAGTCGATCGTCCCCCCCCACCCTCCAGGGCCCACCGCGATCCGATCGATCCGATTCGATAAGCATGTCGGCCAGTTTGATCCGATCTCGGCTGGATTTCCCAGCGATCCGATGTGGTCCGATGCTTCCATGGCGCTGTTTGGCATCCTGGCGCAGCCGATCCGATTCGACTCCGGCTCCGTGCCGATGAGGCCCGATCCGACGAACATTTCGATTCGATCCGTTTCCCCGGTTCGATGCTGACTGGTCCTGCCCCACCCTCCCCTTCCCCCTGAGATCCGAAGTCGCGAAGCAATTTCAACATCAGGGGAAAGGAGGGTCTCGGACTCCTAGGCTCCATCTTCCTGGTGCAAGTCTCGAGCCGGATCGATGTCCGCGAGGGCCCTCAGAGGCCCGAAGCGGGACGAAACCGCCCAGGGGGAACAACACAATGCGGCGCCGGGACTCTAGGCCTCCTAGGTGGGGTCGGAGTAGACTGGGTCGGATAATGCCGCCGCATCGCTGATGCATCGGCGATGCGGCTGGATGTGGATCGCGATTTTCGCCTCGCCGACGGCGCCGATGTATCCGTGACGCATCGGTGATGCATCGGTGGTACATCGGTGGTCCTCCGACCCCATCTGGCAGTCCTCCAATGATCTCAGGGCGCCTCCGCCTCCGCCTCCGCCTCCGCCTCCGCCTCCGCCTCCTCCTCCTCCTCCTCCTCCTCCTCCTCCTCCTCTCCTCCTCCTCCTCCTCCTCCTCCTCCTCCTCCTCCTCCTCCCCCTCCTCCTTCCTCCTCCTCTCCTCCCTCCCCCTCCTCCTCCGCCTCCCCCTCCTCCTCCTCCTCCTCCTCCTTCCTCCCTCCTCCTCCTCCTCCTCCTCCTCTTCCTCCTCCTCCGCCTCCCTGTCGTTGCCCCCGGCAGGAAGCCCGGCCCAGGGGCGCCGCCGCGGAGGCCCCCGGGGGCGGCCTCGACCTCACCCTGCCGTGCGTTTTGCAGCCGGGCTGCGCGTGCGCTCCGGGGCAGGCGTGCTGCCAGCAGGAGTCGCCGTGAAGCAAGCCCCGACAGGTCACGAGGCTCGACACGAGGACGAGGAGGAAGAGGACGGGGCTTCCTCCTCCTCCTCCTGCTCCTCCTCCCCCTTCTCCCCCTCCTCCTGCTCCTCCTGCTCCTCCTCGTCGTCGTCCTCCTCCTCCTCCTCCTCCTCCTTCTCCTCCTCCTCCTCCTCCCATTCCTCCTCTGAGGATGCAAAGATGACACAGACGAGACAGAAGATGCCTATAGGGTGGGGAGGGTGAGCACGATGACGATGATGATGATCGGCAGGAGCATGATGAGGATGAGCCAAAGTAGGGACCATGATTAGGAATATTAGCCAGAGGACGTGGGGAGGAGGAGAAGGAGGAGGAGGAGGATCAGTGCGAGAAAGGTCAGGAAGAGACGGGACGGAGGATGGAGATGAGGAACAAGCGGGGAGGGACAAGAGGGAGGTGGGAGGACTGTCTGGCAAGGCGTGAGGAGTCTGAACGGAGAAGCAGGGATGGGGAAGGAGGTGGAGAACGATGATGGTGGAACTCCTGGTCACTTGTCGCCGTCGTGAGGAGGAGGACAAGGAGGAGGAGGAGGAGGAGGAGGAGGAGGGTCAGGATGGGAGGAGGTGGAGGGAGAGAGGAGGGGCAGCATGGAGGACGACGAGGATGCGAAGGGACAGGAACGGGGCGTGAGCAGAGATATTGAAAGAGAGATGGGGAGGGAAGGATTGGAGAGGGATCGGAAAGGCTCCAGGAGGAAGGAGGATGGCAAGGAGTAGGAAGAAGGGAGGATGGAGGAAGAGGGAGATGGGTGGATAGAGGATAGGGAGCGGAGGAGGGAGGCGGAGGGGAGGAGGACCAGATGGAGGAGAGGAGGAGGAGGGAGGGGAGGAGGAGGAGGAGGAGGAGGAGGAGGAGGAGGAGGAGGAGGAGAGGAGGGAGGAGGAGGGGGGGAGGGGAGGGGGGAGGGGGAGGAGGGGGAGGAGGAGGAGGAGAGGAGGAGGAGAGGAGGAGGAGGAGGAGGAGAGGAGGAGGCAGGAGGAGGAGGAGGAGGAGGAGGAGGAGGAGGGGTGGGGGAGGAGGGGGAGGCGGAGGGGAGGAGGAGGGGGAGAGGGAGGAGGAGGAGGGGGGAGGAGGGAGGAGGGATGAGAGGGAGGAGGGAGAGGAGGAGAGGAGGGGAGGAGGAGGAGGAGGATGATTGATGATGATGAGGAAGAGGAGTGAGGAGGAGGAGGAGGAGGAGGAGGAGAGGGGAGATGGGTGGATAGAGGATAGGGAGCGGAGGAGGGAGGCGGAGGGAGGAGGACAGGGAGGAGGGGGAGGGGGGGGAGGGGAGGAGGAGGAGGAGGAGGAGGAGAGGTGGAGAGGATGAGAGAGGGGAGGAGGGAGGGGTAGGAGGGTGTAGGGAGGAGGGAGGAGGGAAGGAAGGAGGAGGAGGGAGGAGGGAGGAGGGAGGAGGGGAGAGCAGGGAAGCAGGGAGGAGGGAGCAGGGAGCAGGGAGGAGAGGAAGAGGAAGAGGATGGAGGATGAGAGAGGAGTAGAGGTGGAGGAAGGAGCGAGGAGGATGGAGGAGGAGGAGGAGGTGGATGTGAGATGATGATGATGATGATGATGTATGTGATGATTGATGATGATGATGATGGATGATGATGATGATGATATGACGATGATGATGATGGGAGGAGGAGGAGGAGGAGGAGGAGGAGTAGGAGGAGGGGGAGGACCAGGATGAGCAGACGAGCATCAGGATCAGGAGGCCTACGATAATGAGGATGAGCGGGATGAGGACCAGGACGAGGAAGATCAGGAGGAGTGGCAGAGGATGAGTTGTACGTGTGCGATATATATATATATATATATATATATATATATATATATGTGTACATATGTGTATACTTATATATATATGTATATGTATATGTATATGTATATGTATATGTATGTATGTATGTATGTATATATATATATGTACATGTACATGTATGTTTGTAGGTATATCTCTTCTCCGCCGAGAATGGCCATGGACGAGCTAAGTCATGAGGCCTTGGCGCTGTCGTGAAGCAGTATCGAAACTTCATGCGAAGCCGATTCGCAATCAGCAAAACCAACTGATCACAAGAGGGGTTACCACACCTGGCGATTGGTAAGACGTGTATGGTTTACGGCTTGGTTACCACACCTTGCGATTAAAGGGCCGAGGGAGTTCTCGCAGTTTGGGTTACCACGCCTTGCGATGGATGTGCGTGAAGGTGGCACCGAATTTCAGAAATGTGGCAAATCCCCTGTGTTTTTGGACCCTGACCCCGCGGATCTGCGTAAGGGGTGGCGCCGAATTTCAGAAATGTGGCAAATCCCATTTGTTTTTGGACCCTGACCCCGCGGATCTGCGTGAGGGGTGGCACCGAATTTCAGAAATGTGGCAAATCCCCTGTGTTTTTGGACCCTGACCCCGCGGATCTGCGTGAGGGGTGGCACCGAATTTCAGAAATGTGGCAAATCCCGTGTGTTTTTGGACCCTGACCCCGCGGATCTGCGTGAGGGGTGGCACCGAATTTCAGAAATGTGGCAAATCCATGTGTTTTTGGACCCTGACCCCGCGGATCTGCGTGAGGGGTGGCACCGAATTTCAGAAATGTGGCAAATCCCTATGTTTTTGGACCCTGACCCCGCGGATCTGCGTGAGGGGTGGCACCGAATTTCAGAAATGTGGCAAATCCCATGTGTTTTTGGACCCTGACCCCGCGGATCTGCGTGAGGGGTGGCACCGAATTTCAGAAATGTGGCAAATCCATTGTGTTTTTGGACCCTGACCCCGCGGATTTGTGCCGAATTTCAGACATGTAGCAAATCCCATGTGTTTTTGGACCCTGACCCCGCGGATCTGCGTGAGGGGTGGCACCGAATTTCAGAAATGTAGCAAATTCTTTGTGTTTTTGGACCCTGACCCCGCGGATCTGCGTGAGGGGTGTCGATTTCGAGCTCCCCCAGCAATGCAGACAACGCGCCCAGGGGACGCTAAAAAGCCACTTTGGGCCTCCCCCCTCCTCGCGCTAGTTACAGTAACCAGCAATAAGTCAACTAGTTACAGTAACCAGCAAGAAGCAGAACTGTAGCACTGGAAACTACAACCTACGACTGGTACAGGAAACTGCGAATCACGGGCCTACAGCCTGGTGGCCCCACAAGGGGGCCGGCGGATATTTATATACATGTCACATGATACATGCGTATACTTAAAATTTCACATACTATATTATGCTATAAACAAACACGCCGGGCCCCCTCCCGGGGCGTCCTCCACCTCGCTCACATCTCGTGTGCGCTCCTGGTACCGCGCTTCCCGGCCTCCCGGGGAGCCCCCCAAACGCCCAAGGACAGCCCAAGACGACCCCAAGAAGCCCCCACAATTGTCAAAGAAAGGCCCAAGACGTTCCCAAGCAACCCAGGATAGCTTTCGGGCGGCTTTCCAGGCTCCCAGGAGGCCTCCAAGAGAACTCAAGAGAGCTCCGAGAGGCCTCCCGAGAGCGCCCGAAGATTTTCATGTTTTTTTCCATGGTCTTTTGGCATTCTGACCATTTCATGCTTCCAACGCTCCAAGACGGCCGAAGAGGCCCCCAAGACCGCCCCGAGACCGCCCACGAGGCCCCCAAGACGGCCCCAAGACGGGCCAAGACGGCCCCAAGACTGCCGAAGAGGCGCCCAGGACAGCTCCAGACTACCCCAGAACAGGCCCAAGATGAGCCCACGAGCGGGAGCAGGAGGCCTCCAGATACTTCCGAGAGGACTCCGGGACCCCCCAGAGGCCCCCAACACACCCCAGACCCCTGAGAGGCTCCCAAAAAATCCCCGACGAGGCCCCCCAAACAGCCCAAGAGAGCTTCGAGAGCCGTCCCGAGAGAGCCCGAAGAGGGTAAAAACGTTGACTTTCAGTTGTTTTTGTCGACTTGTTTCGCCTTCTCACGTTTCGGCTTCCAACGCTCCAAGACCGAGGAATTTGAAACAAAGAGAGGACATCTCAGAGATCCTTTTTTTCCTTTTCCAAATTCAACAAATGCGCGCCCCCTCCTCCCGGGGGTCCCACACCTTCCCGGAACATCTGGGGAACGCTCGCGGTACCGCGCTTCCCGACCTCCTGGGGAGCCCCAAAATCGCCCAAGGACGCCCCAAGACGACCCCAATCGGCCCAATCAGCCCCCACAACGTCAAAGAAAGGCCCAAGACGCTCCCAAGCAACCCAGGATAGCTTTCGGGCGGCTCTCCAAGTTCCCAGGAGGCCTCCAAGAGACCTCGAGAGAGCTCCGAGAGGCCTCCCGAGAGCGCCCGAAGAACCTAAAATTGTTGATTTTCATGTTTTTTCCATGGTTTCTGGCATTCTGACCATTTCATGCTTCCAACGCTCCAAGACGGCCGCAGAGGCCCCCAAGACCGCCCCGAGACCGCCCACGAGGCCCCTAAGACGGCCCCACAAGACGGGCCAAGACGGCCCCAAGACTGCCGAAGAGGCGCCCAGGACAGCTCCAGACCACCCCAGAATAGGCCCAAGATGAGCCCACGAGCGGGAGCAGGAGGCCTCCAGAGACCTCCGAGAGGACTCCAGGACCCCCCAGAGGCCCCCAACACACCCCAGACCCCTGAGAGGCTCCCAAAAAATCCCCGACGAGGCCCCCCAAACAGCCCAAGAGAGCTTCGAGAGCCGTCCCGAGAGAGCCCTGAGCCCAAAGAGGGTAAAATCGTTGCTTTCCAGTGGTTTTTGTCGACGCTTTCCGCCTTCTTATTTTTTTCGCTTCCAACGCTCCAAGGCCGAGGAATTCGGGAAAAAGGGATTTCCAGGGATTCCCTTTTTTTTCAAGTTGGGACTCCTACTCCCTATCCTCTTCCTCGAGCCCCATCAAGACTTCGGGGTCACATGCAAACATGGATCGTCTTCGCGTACTCTTGGCTGCCCCTGAAACCATTGTAGAAATCGAGATCCCATGATCTCATGAGTTGACGCAGTGGAATTTTAGAATACCTTTTTTTCGAACGCACCCCCTTCTTATTTTTGCACGAGGACCCCGAGAGGCATTCCAACAGACCGTGGCCTGCATGCAGAAAACGTCTAACCCACAGCCCCGGCACTACAACTTGAAAAAAAGGAAAATCCCACCATTCAGTTTTTTTTCCAAGTTCGCCCCCCTGTCTATTCTCGTACAACAGATCAGAATGAAGGCCCCAGACAAGCACCCAGGAAGCCTTCGACGGCCCCATATCGTTGAATACCAAACGGCAATTCATGATTTCTGCGTTTCCGCAGTTCCCGTTCTTTACGATTCCGAGCCTTGCGCAGAGCCTCCAAGAGAGCCCTAGAAAGCAAGAAACGACAAAGATGAGATTCCATGTGTTAGCCCATCAAGCTTAGCTAGAACTTGAGCGTGCGCGAAGCGCGGGCGATGGTTCTAGTATATACATAGATATGCCATGCATGCATGTATGCATGGATGGATGGATGGATGGACGGATGTATCGATTGGTGAGTTGACGTATTTATGTATGTTTATACGCATGTTTGCATTTATATCTGTATGTATGCATGCATGTATCCATGTGCGTAGGTATGGATGCATGCGTTCATGCACACATGCATGTATGTATGTATGTATGTAAGCATGTATATATGCATGCATGCATGCATGCATGTACGCATGTATGCATGCCTGTCTGTCTGTCTGTCTGTCTGCCTGCCTGCCTGTCTGTCTGTACATATGTATGTATGTATGCATGTACGTATGTATGAATGCATGTATGCATGCATGCATGCATGCATTTAGGTATGCATGCATGTACGTACGTGCGTACGCATGCATGCATGCATGCATGCATGTGTGCATGTATGTATGCATGCATGCATGCATGCATGTATGTATGTATGTACGTATGCATGTATGTCTGTATGTGTGTGTATGTATGTATGTATGCATGTATGTATGTATGTATGCATGCATGTATGTATGTATGTGTGCGTATGTGTGTGTATGTGTGTATTTATGTGTGTATGTATGTATGTATGTATGTATGTATGTATGTATGTATGTATGTATGTATGTATGTATGTATGTATGTATGTATGTATGTATGTGTGTATGTCTGTATCTGTGGATGTATGTATCGATGCTCACATGTATATGGTCCCGGGCTACGGGCCCACGGCCCCCCCCTCCCGCCCAGATGGTATGGTCCGAGGATTCCTCGGCCCCCCCCCCCAGCAATGGTATGGTCCCAGAGACGACGACGACGACGACGACGACGACGACGACGACGACGACGGCGACGACTACGACGACGGCGACGACGACGACGACGACGACGACGACCACGACGACGACGACGACGACGACGGCTGCGGCGGCGTCGACGCCGTCGGCGGCGGCGGCGACGACGACGATGACGACGATGACGACGGCGACGACGACGATGATGACGACGACGACGACGAGGACGACGAGGACGACGACGACGACGACCTCTGAACCACCACAGCACCACACCACATCCACAGGGGAGGGGGGGGGGGACCATCGCGCGGGGGGGGGGTGGCCCAATGGCATCAGCATTGGGGGGGAGGCCGAAGCCCTGGACCATATATACATATGCTTGTATGCATGCATGCTTGTATGTATGTATGCATGCATGTATGCAGATGTGCGTTTATGCAGGCATGTATACACTTGTGTATGTATGCATGTTTGCATGCACGCATGCATGTATGCATGCACGTATGCATGCATGCATGCAGGTATATATGTATACACGCATGTATGTATGTATGCACTTATGTATGCACATGTATGCACATGCATGTATGGTGCATACACACATGCATGCATGTATCCACAGATATGCATGCATGTCTGTCTGTCTGTCTGCATGCATGCATGCATGTATGTATGTATGCATGCATGTTTGTATGCATGTATGTATGTCTGTCTGTCTGCCTGTCTGCCTGTCTGTCTGTCTGTCTGTCTGTCTGCCTGTATGTATGTATGCATGCATGTATGTGTGTATGTATGTCTTTGTGTATGTACGTGTGCAGTATGTAACATGGGGAAGGAAGCGAGGATGACGACGATGATAATTAGGATTCTGATCATGAGGAGGGGATCATGAGGGAGGTTCCGATTCGATCGAATTTCCCGATTCGATGCTGACTGATCCTGGATAACCCGAAGTGATCTGAGGTCACTCCACTTCATGCTTACGGCACGGTGGCGGATAATTGGGCCATCATTGGGCGTTTTGGGCCCTTCTCGTAGGGTAGTGGTAGTTCTCACGTGGTGTGAGACAGTGCGACGCGCATTCCGATTCGATCCGACGCACATTTCGGCGCGCATTCCGATTCGACGCGCATTCCGATTCTGCCCGATCCGACGCACATTCCGAATCGATCTGATTTCCAGATTCGGTGCTGACTGCCCCGTGCAGCGGGGGGCGGCGGTTGACCTCCGGGCCGAGGTCCAGTGCCCGGGGCCCCTGGGGCCTTCTGGGGAGCCGCCTGTGGTTTCGGAGGAGGCCCACGAGGCTTCTCAGAAGGCGCGAGGGCTCACAAGGAGGAGGAGGAGGAGGAGGAGGAGGAGGAGGAGGAGGAGGAGGAGGAGAGGGGGAGGAGGAGGAGGAGGAGGAGGAGGAGACTAAGAAGAGTATCCCCATCTAGGGGGGCAAATCGGCCAGTGGGGCCCAGGCCACGCCACTGGGGATCGGGAGAAATCACGTCTGGAGCCCTGGACGCAGCTTTTCTGCGCCGCTTTTGGAGCCGCATCGATCTGTGAGGGTCCCGGGGCCCGAAGCCCGGCGAGACCGCCGGGCCGACAAAATCGGAACGCCAGGATCTCAGGGTCAGTCAAACGATGCTCCGCAGGAGGCGGTGGCGGACCTCCAGGCCGAGGTCGCGCAGCTGGCCGCGCGCTGCCACGAGCTGGCGGCGCGCGGGGAGGCCGCGGCGCAGCGGACGGCCGCCGACCTGCTGGAGCTTGCCGGCGGCCTCGAGGGCCTCTCCGCGGCACAGGGCGAGGTGCAGGGGGCCTGACGAGGAGGATAGGGGGCCACACGGTGAGGACGGCGAAGGGGTCACAGGCGAGGCAGGAGAGGACGAGGACGAGGAAGGTGAGCAGGAGGGCGATCCAGGGGATCAGCAGGAGCAGGCCAGGACAGGTTCCCCGGGCGCGTCCTGACCAGGATCCCGAGGCGATTCTGGCCGTGGGTGGCGACGAGGGCCACCCAGGAGGCCCAATGCGAAGAACCAGGGAAGGGTCGCTGTAACGATGCTACTCTTCGGGGAAGGTGGAGCAGCGCCTGGGGGAGCTCGCCGGGGCCGACGCGTTGCGCGGGCGGGGCGGCGACTCCGAGGCGCAGATCGGCAGCCTGCGCCGCCTGCTGCAGGACCAGCGTCGTGAGCTGGCGGTGCTCTCCAGCGAGCTAGGCACCGTGCGGGAGAGGTGCGCCGCGGGCTCCGGCGGCAGCGACGCGCGGTGGCTGGCGATTACAATCGGTGGCCGAGGTCCTCCCTAGATGGGGGTGCAGGCTGTTCCCTTCGGGTTTCGAGGGGTGTGTCCCAGCTGGGGCGGAGTGACGGTGGGGCTGAGATACCATGGCCCGTTGGGGGTAGGGGTCGGAGAAACGATGCTGACCTCCAGCTGCTGGCTCGGCGGCGGCGGCGACACAGACTCTGCGCGGCCATCGAGAGACCTTGCCACCCCCACTCTCGAGTCATGAAAGAGTCACGACGGAAGGGTTTTTTCCGCTATTTCTGGCCTCTGGTGGCCCGTACCGAGCCTCGGGGCTG
Organism: Prorocentrum cordatum; assembly: GCA_963575745.1. Lineage (NCBI taxonomy): Eukaryota > Dinophyceae > Prorocentrales > Prorocentraceae > Prorocentrum > Prorocentrum cordatum. The sequence continues at coordinate 74,701 of CAUYUJ010014701.1, forward strand.
TCAAAACGCGGCTCAGGATGAAATACCGGTCCCAGGGAATGGGTCGAGACCTGGGAGTCGACGTTATTAAACAAACCATGACGTCGTGGGTCAGGGAATCGGTGTGGTTCCGCCGGAGTGTGGTTTGCGGTCGTTGCCATTGGGGCTTAAGGGGTCCCCACGTGAGCGACAGAAGAACACGGGGTCGTCTTCACCGACACTGGCGCGTAAGCTGCCCGTTCACGGTCGCGTGCAAGCGCCCTCGTGCTGAGTGTGGCGTGCCGCGCTGGCGGCCCGCGTGAGCGGCCGCGTACGGTTGCTGTGTTTGTGTCGTCTTGCGTGAGACACGTTTCTTTTGATCGCACTCGTTGCGCCGAAGGTTTGGCCAGCCCTCGTCGGGCGGCGGAGGTCTCTGTCGAGGTCCTCGCCCGCTCCCCCCCAGGCGCGGGTTGCAAGCCGCACCCTCCGCGGAAGCCACACCCCTGTCGGAGTCGCCGAGGTGGGGCGCGGTGTGCGAGCGCTTGGCCGAGATCGAGAGCCGGCTGTCGAAGAATAATAATAATAAGAAGAAGCAGCTCAGAGGAGGAACACCCAGACATGCAACGTCCTGAACAACTTAGGACGGAGGTTGTTCCCCACATATTGAGTGGGATCCTTGCTTTCTCTGGACCCCCCGCGCGGGAACACCCGCCCTCTTCTCATTCTCCTCTCACACTCATCACTGCCACCATCACCATCATCATCACTCTGAGCGTGTTTTGAAGCTTGCGGGCCATAGCGAACGTTATGCCCCCCCCTCCCCCTTGTCCCCTAACGTAACGCTCCGTCCCCCGTTGTGCACCTCCGGCGCTGCCATTGTGATATTCGCAGTTTGCTGTGGTATTTGCAGGCTACTTTCATGACGTTCCTTGTCGTGTCCGCGGGCCTCGCAGGGCCTGCGGACGCCTCCAAAGGCCTCCAGATGATCTCCCGAGATCTCGGGAGACCCCTGTAGACCTTCAGAGGCGGCCGTCGTCGTCGTCGTCGTCGTCGTCGTCGTCGTCCTCGTCGTCGTCCTCTTCGTCCTCGTCCTCGTCGTCGTCGTCGTCGTCGTCGTCGTCGAAGGCTTCGAAGGGCCTCCAGACGCCACCAGAGGTCTCCAGAGACTTCCTTAGGCCTCCGGAAATAGACCGTCAGAGACGGCCGTCATCCTCGTCCTCACCCTCGTCCTTGTCCTCGTCCTCGTCATTGTCGTCATAGTCGTCTTCGTCCGCGTCCCCTTCCTCGTCTCGTCCCTGTCGTTGTCGCCGTTGTCCTCGTCCTCGTCGTCGCCGAGGGCCTCGAAGGGCCTTCAGACGTCTCCAGAGGTTTCTGGAAACCTCCTTAGGCCTCCGGAGGCCTCTGGTGACCTTCAGAGGTGTCCGTCGTCGTCGTTGTCGTCGTCGTTGTCGTCGTCGTTGTCGTCGTCGTTGTCGTCGTCGTCCTCGTCGTCGTCCTTGTCCTCGTCGTCGTCCTCTTCGTTCTCGTCCTCGTCCTCGTCCTCGTCGTCGTCCCCGTCGTCGTCGTCGTCGTCGTCGCCGTTCCCGTTCCCGTTCTTGTCCTCGTCGTCGTCGTCGTCGTCGTCGTTTGACGTCGTCGTCATTGTTATCGTCGTCGTCGTCGTCCGGCGCTCGGGCGCCCTCATCCTCCAGCAAACAGCACCATCACATAATGATGCGCGAATGATGGCGTGGGGAAAAATCATTGTGGTGCTGCACACATGCACTGCACAGTACATAAGCGATGTGGTGCACGCGGCTGCGGCGGTGCAAATTGCGCTGCGCACTGTGATGCTTGCTGTGATGCGTGTAGGTGCTGTGGTGCCAGAACCACACGGCGTGGGGGGGGCGTTACGTAATGTCCCCCACCCGCCACCCCTCCCCCCCATGACGCCCGTTATGACCGCAAGTGACAAAACGCGATCTGACATCATCACACCACCATCAGCATCATTATCATCATCATCATCATCATCATCATCATCACTATCACCATTACCATCGTCATCATCATCATTCTCATCATCATTATTATCATCATCATCATCGTCACCAGGTTCACCATAGCATACCACCAATACCCCTATCACCATTCCACCAGGATCCTTAATCATCACCAACATGATCGTCATCAATCTTTACCACAATAATCATCATCAACTTCAGCATCACCATCATCATCACCATCGCCATCATCATCACCACCACCGCCACCATCATCACTACCATCGTACTCATCACCACCACCATCATCATCATCATCAACAGCAGCATCATCATTATCATCATCAGACTCATCATCATCATCAGCATCAGCATCATATTCATATTCATCATCATCACCTGCATCCTCGCACACACTCGCACGCTCACTCGCACACTCTACCAGCCATCTTGAGAAGTCTCGAGCGGGTTTCTGGCTCGTGAGCGTGCCGCGAAGAAGCCTTGAGCGGGAGCCCCCTCCTTGTGAGGTCCTCACATCGATGTTGGACTCCGAAAGGTCATCCAAATCTTGTGATTGTCGTCAAGTTTTGAATGTTTTGAAGGCCTGCATATGGAACAAGTCGCGAGCGGGACTCTTGTCTGTGAATCGCGGGGAAGTCTCGAGCGGGAGGTTGGTTTGTGAGCGAATCGCGATGGAGTCTCGAGCGGGAGCCCTCGGAATGCTTCAGAACGCCACATTGAAACCCAGGAGCATGCAGGAACCCCCAGCAAGCTTCAGGAGGCCCCAGGAGACACCAGAAGCCCCAGGAGACCCCGGAGCCAGCATGAAGCTTAGGAGGCTCTTGCAGTTCCCCAGGGAG